>JAAGEH010000304.1:21588390-21681733 GCA_011751065.1 Lasiurus cinereus | reverse complement strand
CTTCCTTCCTTCCTTCCTTCCTTCCTTCCTTCCTTCCTTCCTTCCTTCCTTCCTTCTTTCCTTCCTTCCTTCTTTTCTTCTTTTATTACAACTGAAACATGAATGTGATGGGATCTCACACCCAGCCTTTACCTTGCAACATGACAATAATACTTTAAAATGGCAATTTTCTTGCAAGCATTTTTAAAACATGCGATACCTGACTATTTGGTCAGGAGCACTGACCACTTTCCCCTTAGCCTGTCAAATAAAAAAAATGACAACAGTCAACACAAAAATAGCTGTCCAGAATGAGTGAATCAAAATTATACCTTTTTTTGACATATCAGCAAAAATATAATATACTTTTTTGGTGTGCCACAGAATTTTAGTAATTAGTTTATGCGTGCCAGGAGATTAAAAAAAAAAGGCTGAAAATCACTGCTCTAGGAGGACAGAACAACAAGATAGAAAGATCCAGAGGCCCTAGACGACTTCACAGCCCCTAAATGGTGATGATTTTGCTCACCTTCCCACCTATTTACAGACTGAGGGTGGTAAAGCATTTCCCACAGGCACTGTCTTTTCAGCCACTGCATTTTGGTGTTTCTTTGTTACATCAGTTCAGTCTGTTCTCTGTCTGGTACAGATTCAACAATATCAGCGAGGTCCCAGGTTTGCCTGTGTCTCTGCTCTGTTTTCTATGGAGTCCTCCTCCAATGCTACTAGTGCCTGGAGGCCACTCAGGACACCCTAAGCTTCCCTCTTAAGGATGTAAACAACTGTACCAGCTGCAAGTCTCAGATCACCACACTATCCCATACGAAGGAGAATCCCCAGGAAAAGCTCATGGTTAGACTAATTGGACTAATGTAGACAAAACATCTTCTCTATATTAATCCCTGAGACGAAGAGAATGTGATAAGCTAGGTTGACTTAGTCCTGGGTCATGTGTCCATCCCCAAACCAATCAGGAGGGACAGGGGTCCTATTTTTGGAGGTGGGGGGTAGGCTCAACTCTATTCTAAGCACAAGGATCAGAATGGAATATGATGTTTCTTTAAACAGGAACTAGAGACTGGACAACAGAACTTGGGAGGCAACCACACAACCTAGGGACTCCAGAATCCCATTCCTGTCTAAACCTGGTAGTGCACATACATTTTTTTGTGGAGACACACTCCTTCCCACTTGAGATCAAATTTCTGGTAATGAGCCACCAGCACTTGAATAGAGTGGTCCAGCGGTACAGACAGACAACAGTTACAACACAGCAGACTGAGGATTCAGTTTCTTTACCCACTGTAGCATTTTCTTGAGTAAGTCCATCAGTAAACCAAGCACTTAACAGTATGCAAATAATTGAACAGTAATGGCGTTCTCAGAGCAAACATTTCCCATTTCCATCCTTGGCAGTTACAACATATTTACTTTGGGGGTTGTTTTTAATAAGTAATTTACAAGTACTTAGAGAAGGCTACATTGCAGAGCATATGTGTCTTTATGGTTTAAAAAGCTCTATGTAATGTTAAGGATGCAGCATTAAAAATATATTCTGGGGAAATTTTCTTTGTGAACACATAATTTAAAAATGAATTTACATTAGTTAAGTGCAGTGTTTGCTAAAAGAAAACAACATTCCATAAGAGAAAATTTTAATGAGAAAGATCATAAAATAGCAAAGGCTGATTTAGTTCATTAATGGTGGCATAGGGGCTTGGAGGAGACAAACACATAAATACAAAATGCTATTATTATGAATTAAATGGAAAGCATTTTTGGTCATGGTGGAGGAAGCCACTAGATTTAGCAATCATTTCTAAAGTTGCCAAATGGGCTGTCCATGACGGCCAGCCTCTTGACTACCAATATAGGACTGCCCGTCCAGAAACTTGGGACCAGGGTTATGGCAAAGAAAGATTTCACAAATGTGGTCTGTTTCCCAGCAGGTAAAAGAGCAGTGTGATGGATGAGCTTTGCGTGTAGTACAGGAAGAAGTACATTATGTTTGTAAAATCTAAATTTTTTCTGTTCAGTTTCTGTACTTGGAAAAATCTTTCAGGAAGGGCTAACATGTAAGGGCAGAAATGGTAGTGATTATGTTTGATTCCTTCCTGATGACTACGAAGAGTTTGGTGGAATGACCAAGCATAAACTATATGAGCTGATTAAGGGGAACTAAAACAGTTAAAGGATTCAGTAAAGCAAACAAAATGGCGAGGGGCACATTTTGACTCCCCCTGCTCCAGCCCTGGGAATTTGGGACTGGCCTTTTTTATTCATGCCAGATGAAGGGTCACTAGTAAAATATTTATATTTTTACAATAATGTAAGATATTTCTACTTGATAAAATAACAGTGGTAACAATGTTACTTGGTAACATTGCTAGGATTTTTTTAAAATTTTATTTTATTGTTTAAAGTATTACAAATAGTAGTATATATGTCTCCTTTTACGTGGCTAGGATTTTTAAGCACATGTAATATAACAGATGGATGCCACTCCTTATCCACACAGAGATAGTTTCCAGGCAATTCAAGTTGAGCACAAAATGAAAACAATGTGAGAATAGGGATCCCCTTATACATAATATGTTGAGTTATTTAGTGCTTCCTAGTGGGTCATCTCAGGCTCACCCAGCTCTCAGGCTGGGTTAGCCAGGATCAATTTACTCTCATTAACTCCATATTCCTTGCAGGTGCTTGCTTGCTTTAAAATGCCCACATATCTTGTATACAATCTGCCATCGAAGCATTAGAAAGCTATGGAGTGAAACTGTCTTAGGATAATTGAAGGGGAGATTGGAAATGTTTCTAGTTGGACTGGAGGAATCTCTCTCCATGTCCCAATTTTGAATTGTTCTTAGAACTTGCCAAGGGTCTGGATACATCTTCTAATGAGTGAGGGAATGGTCTCTCAGTTTTCTTAGCTAGAAATGTCTCAGTGCTTCTTCTGCTCAAAAAGAAAATGCTTTAATGTTTTTTGAAGATTTCTTTCTCTTTGCTGTTTCTCTCTTCCTGCCTTTAAGTGATATTGTTGAGTGTGTGGACCCAGAAGAGGGAAAATAATGCAGCTTTCATTTCCCCTTTGGAAAAAGAGATAGTGATTTTAAGAATAATAATATTGTGGGTAACCCAGATTTTCCACCTTTGGCTTGAGATTTTACAGACTAAATAATGTATGTCCTGTCTAAAAAGAGACTTTGCATTCCCTGGTTGGCTTGTTATTACGTTTTTGTGTTTTTTTTAAAAATCTGAATGTTGATTTCTCTTCTCCTTCCAGGGAGATATTTCATTTTACTAGTAATTAATTGATGGCCAAATATGGTTCTCTTTTATAAAGCTGTGAAACTGTTTGAAATCAGCTGGTGCTAGGTCAATTCCAAAGAACTCCGTATATGCAATAACACTATTGTGAGTTTTTACTGAGATCTGAAATACTGATATGCAATCATTAGCTTTCATGTTTTTTTTTCTCCCTCCACTTTCACATATAAATGTATAACTTTATAAAAGAAATACAATGATATTTGAATAGTGTTTAGATTTATGCAGAGAGGGAAAAAGATCACTAGATGGATTATCTTTTTTTGAACTTGTTTTTTCCTTTTGGTCTTTCCGATCTTCCTGTGCATAATGAAATTTATGGTTACCTTAATGTGATTCTTATAAATAGATGACCGTCTTAACCATCTTAAGATTAGTTAAGAAGATTAGTAGCTTTGTAGGGGAGATCAACTTCTGGCTTGGTAATTTGGTTTTCTTACAACATTGTAAGGAGAAAATAAAAATAAACTATGGCTTCAATATTATACTGCATATTGCAAAAGGACAGGGTAATACTCTGTGGTGATTTCATGACTTTATGAAGCAAATTTGTAATTAAAGTCAATCATTGCATATCAGTATTGCAGGATCTCAGTAAAAACTCACAATAGTGTTATTGTATACTGTTTTCATTGGAATTGACATCACCCAAGATACTTCCTTTCTAAATATGGGAGAAGTGAGCGTTGGGGTGTTAGAGTTGGTCAAATTCTTTATATCAAAAATTTCATGAAATGGTTTAATTCTTTGCAAGATTTCATAGCCACATACTAAATGGTCACAGAGGGGGCCCAGAGGTACAAATGAGAGCTGGTCTTATTTTTCCCACATTTTCCTCAGGCATTCTACAGACTGATACCTTTCACCTGATGACTTTTAGTCTAAGATAACTTAAATAGTTAATACATTCTTCTTGATATTATTCCTTAGCTCTGTAGTACAGAATCCATCCATCCATCCACCCATACATACACTTAATCACTCATTTACCGAGTGCTTATTATGTGCCAGGTATTTATCTTTCAGACAGTGTCCTGTTTAGTCCTGTTTCCCCATGCTTGTCACAGAGCCTGGCACATGGTAGGCATCCAGTAAATATTTGCTAAATGATTAAATAAATCACTGATGTACAAATATCTACTGAGCAACTCTTAGGGAAGAGAATGAGGAGATACAGAAAATTATAGAAACCAGTTTGTTTTCAAAGAGCTTGCAGTTGAGTTGGGAAAAGCAGACATAAATGGCCAAAATATTATGTTGAAAACAGCCCACATATTTTTGTAGTAGGAAAGATAGCATAAAGCAGGGTATGTTTTCTTTTTTCTTTTTTTAAAAAAATATATTTTATTGATTTTTTACAGAGAAGAAGGGAGAGAGATAGAAAGTCAGAAACATCAGTGAGAGAGAGACATCGATCAGCTGCCTCCTGCACGCCCCACAGTGGAGATGTGCCCGCAAGCAAGGTACATGCCCCTGACCGGAATCAAACCTGGGACCTTTCAGTCCGCAAGCCGAAGCTCTATCCACTGAGCCAAACCGGTCTCGGCAGGGTATGTTTTCTTGCTAAATAATTTGTATGGCAATGACGGTGAGAGAAATTCCAAGCAGATAGACACTCTTCACTCAGTTGGAAATACTTAGTTTGAATTCAAGACTCTACATTTAGGGAGTCCAAACAAGTGTCATGAAGAGAGAACTAACATTCTGTTAATTAAAAAATCATTAGCTCTCATATCCTTTCTTCCCTCCACTTTCATATATGAATGTATAATTTTATAAAAGAATTATAATGATATTTGAATAGTCTTTAGACTTATATAGAGAGGCAAAGAGGTCACTAGATGGATTGTCTTTTATTGAACTTGATTTTTCCTTTGGCCTTTCTAGTCTTCTTGTGCATAATGGAATTTCATGGTTACCTAAATGTGATTTTCATAAATAGGTGACCATCTTAATTAAACATCTTAAATGAAATGGAATTTTGTGTGATGTGCAAATTTTTATAGCCCTTTTATAACATTTTCAGGACTCAGGTTAAGGCTACAAAAGCAAGTCCATATACTGTATCTCTAAATTTTACCTTCTTGTCTCATATCTCAACAGACAGGCATTCATTATGACCAGGAAATCCAGTTTTAAACTAAGGATTCTCAGACTCCCAAGATTCCAAAATGGAAACTGGAAATGTGGGAGAGTTTTCTCCCAACCTGGCCCTGTTCCCTTTCCTTCTCACTGTCAGCTACAATGTGCACGGTTAGAAGTTACACATACACATTTGGGGACACCCCAGCTTGCATACCCATGCTTCATTCACCAGTCCTCAAAAACTACTCCTTAGCCACCTTTCAACGATGGGGCATACACCTGCCCTCAGGTGGTTATATTTAGGGGAAAAGAACTTCAAAAACCTTGTAATCAACCTTTCATCGTTTGGGTAAGAAAGCCTGGCTCTCAGGTGCCCAGAGCCTGTTCTAGAATGGAGTTGGGGTGCAGCGTCTTGTGGACCATCCACTCTTTGGAAGTGTAGCTAGAGGAGGACCAAGGGGGGGCCCTCTAAACTTGGTTCTGGGCTGGGTCCCTTCTTGCCCACATTGAAGGAATGCACTGCATATGCTTTACAATTTTTAAAGTGCTCTAGCAGGCATTGTACCATTCACTCTCTAGAGTTTCTCTTATTTATTCCTCATGACCACCTGAGAGATAGACAATATTACCTGCTTTTTACAGCTGAGGAACCTGAAATTAACTAATTAATCCATAGTCATACAATTGATGTTTGTTATGATAGAGGTCCTGAGACTTTTATCCTAATTCAGCCTTCATACACATTATCAATTTCAGCTTATATATATTATACAGGAAAGAATGATTAAATCATGATATATCTCTTTATGTTATTGTCAATCCAGTAACTATACTGTAACTTAAGTGCTCACATTTCATAACTAGACTATTAGACCCTGGATGATCTGGTTCCCCTGGATGATCTGGCTCATCCCCACCTCTCCAGCTTCATCTCTCAGAACTCTCCCCCTCACTGCTTCTGCTTTAGCCACACTGTCCTTCAGCACCTTGAATACACTTGTTTCCTACCTTTCGGGGTCTCATGCCTGGAATGCTTACTCTTCATGTCCCTACTTCACACCTCTTTAATTAAGCTCAGCTTTAGTACCACTTTTTCACAGATTCTCTGACTCTCCATTTTAAGGCAGCTTCTCCTTTCACAAATCTCATCAAGGATGGCTATACTCCACTGAAAGCATGATATATGGGACTCAATGAAAATGGTGGATTCACCAAACAACCCTCTCCTGAGCTTCTCATTGGAAACACTCAATAGGTACTGCTCCAGAGTGATTAGAGCTTAGAAATGACCAGCTGGAACACATGCATTGAGTTAATGCAATGATTTGCATTGGATCACTAGCAGTTAAAGACATAAGGTTTCTGAGAATAGAGGGTATAAAACCATGGTGTCCTTTTGAAGAAAATCTATTCCACATGATTCTTCAGGAGATTGTGTCTATTTGTAAAGCAAGTTGATCTAGCAAAAGGTTCTGAAATATGTTTTTCCCCTTGAATAACCGCCTGCGGTATGGAAGAGGTTAGAACATTCTGTTCTCATTCTTCCCAGTTTAGCTTCAGGGTGGGAAAGACTGCTACTGCTAAATACTAAGCACTGTCATCTCTAGGAGAGAAGATTAGATATGGAGAAAATATTCTAAAGTGAGCTCATGATTTTCCTTGAAAATCCATCCAAGAGAATGCAAAATGCATTAATTTAGTGGACTTATTGGGCAGAGTCAGAGGTCTGATTTTGTATCTTGGTAGAAATATTCTGGGTGATTACAATTCTAAGTCTAGTTTCAATGGGTTAATTCTTACCAAGTAGTGCTAGATCTGAAGTTACAAAAACCTCACAGCTTGTTACTTAATCTGGAAGCCATTTTAAGAAGACAGTTAGATATCTTTATTAAACAAATGAATAAGAGGGCAGACATTATGTTCTAAGAGAAGCTACCATTTATGGGCTCTGAATTAAATAGAAAACTCTATGTGTTTTTAATGCCTCTTTTAGGAAATGGTCTAAATGAATCAAAGGCTATGCCCCAGTAAGCAATATTCATGCTTTTTAGGTACAACTGTTCCTATACAACGCTATTAGCTGGAGAGACATCAACATCTTATTTATTTGTTTTTTAAAATCTTTATTGTTGAAAGTATTAAATATCTCCTTCCTTTTCCCCTATTGACCTCTTCTAGTCTGCTCCTGCTCCCTACCCAGGCTTTCACTAACCTATTGTCTATATCCATAGGTTATGCATATATGCATACAAGTTCTTTGGTTGATCTCTACCCACCCACCCTCCCCTGTCTTCCTCTGAGATTTTCTGTCTTTTCCATGCCTCTATGTCTCTGGATCTATTTTGTTCATTAGATTCCACATAGGAATGAGATCATGTGATACTTGACTTTCTCTCTGACTGGCTTATTTTGCTTAGCATAATACTCTCAGGTCCTTCCATGCTATCTCAAAGGGTACAAGATCAATTTGTGCTATTATTTCTGGAGTTAACGTTTAGCTAAGAAATTGTTAATTAAAATATCATTGTATTTTCTTCTCAAAAATATTGAAAAAGAAAATTGTCAAATGAAGGAAAACTTCCTTTCAATAGCATTTCAGCATGGCAGTAAGACCATGGCAGTGAAACTAAAGAAGTTAGTGAGGTAACTAATAGAAATTTGATATTTTCCCTCAGTTCAGAACAATGTGAGTTTAGGCATAAAGACAGGTCTATAGTGCAGAAATGAAAAACAGAACCTAAATGAGTTAACTGACCTTGATTCAAGATGCTCTGTAGAAAACAGACTCATGCACATGGTTTTTAAAAAGGGAGATTCCTACATAATTTTGCTGGAAGGTCATTGTGATTGTGAATAGATGAAAACTCAGTTGGAAAACATCTCTAAAGAGGTTTTAAAAATTCTTGGAGGGCATATTATGTATTGAGTCGGCTGATGGAACATTCATCACATGTCAGCACTTTGTTAGGTAATATGGTAAAATATATGGGCCCCTTACTATTACCCTGGAGGAATTTATAATGAGAGATGAAAGTAGAAAGGGGAATTCACCTGAAAACATTAGAACAAATATAAGACATAAAATATGGCCTTAGTGAGTTAGAAGGAGGATAGTAGGTCTGTTTTTCCTATTTGGGGTAATGCTTGCCTCATGTTGTTACTGCTTCTTTGATTATAATAAAGGTTCAATATTTATCACTGGAATTTGCAGTATCACTGTAGTTAGAGCAGTATCAGAATTTTCTCAAAAAGAAAAAGAGAGAGAGAGAGAGAGAGGCAGCAGCTGAATAGGCAATGGATAGCACAAAATTAATGAAAAACATTTAAACTTAAAAACTTAAGCTAGATCTGCATATAATTACAAGATTCACAGAAAAATGGGAGACCAAATAGAAGTTAGAAGATAGACTTTGTGGCATAATTCTGAGAAAATCAAATTAGCCATCAATAGAATCACAGTATTATTGAGGAATTTTTAATGGCCAGTTAATTGGTTTGTTAAAATTGATCCTTACCAACTACCTGTCAACACACTCCAGCAGCCCTAGAAAATCCTCAAAAAACAGAGGCTGAGCCAGAAAAAGAAACTGCTATGTTAATACTGCCGAGAAATCAATGCAACCATGGCCGTGCAAATTGTTGAAAGAGGAAAAGATGTCCATATGCTTATACCTGCTGTTGTTTCTACTACTTCTGTATTCTAGGAGTGTGTGAAGACAATTGCCACTTCACAAAAACATTTGCAAGTCCTAATTATGAACAAATCTACACACACACACACACACACACACACACACACCATCTATGGCATTTGTTTGTAAAGGCACCTTCAGGGAAAGAGCAGCATTCATTTGTCCTGCTCTCTCAATGGTTATTTGTGTCTGGCAGTGCAGAAATTCCTTTAAATAGGTCATCACACTATTGATAATCATCTCCACGGTAACCAGCTTTCAAGGCAACTGGCTAAGGATTACATTTCTGGATGGGGGAAATTACATTAGAGGCACACTAGTCACAAGAAGATTCAATCTAGTGACATTCAAATTCCCTTATGAGTACAGAATTTATCAAATATTCTCTTTATAACCTGAATTAAGTATGATTTATTTGGGAGCCATTTGTAGGTAACGCTAAGTCTCATGGTTTGCAATAAAGGACACAAAGTGTTCGATGATTTATTTTACTGTTTCAGTTAAACAATAAGTCTAGAGGGTTGGGGTTTCTAATGCTAACACAGACCTCAAAGCTCAAGTCTAGGGACAGGTATTTATTCTCACTCCTGTTTCTGTCTGCCACTATCTGCATAGGTTTGACATATTCAGGAGAGAGCTTGGATTCTTACGGGATTGTGTAAGAACAATCTTGAACATTCGGATCATAACACTGAAGAATTCTTCTGACAAATGTGTTCTGTAGATATGAAGAAATGCATTTTTTAGTGTCCAGGATAAGACTAACTAGTTTCTTACAAGTACTTGAAAGTTCAAGTCTTTTTTTGTAACCAAGAGAATCTGGCCCATAACTCAACCAAATGACTTCAACTTTAGGCTTTTTTTTTTTTTTTAATCTATGTCTTAAAGTACTTGAATAGTTCTGAGAAAGGAGGTATTTCATGGCAATCTTATGTATGAGACCATAGTAGGGTTTTAAAAGAATTAGCTAAGAGAACTAGTTGAGGCTTCCAGTTCAAGTTTGATAGTGACAACAGATCATAGAATCTTATTTTCTCTCTCACACAAGTAAAATGTCAATAAGAACCACTAGCTCCCATCTCCTCAACGATAAATCAGCCACCAAAGTAAAACTTGATAACATGAATACCTAAACCAAAGCATGAACACCTGCATGCACACATGCAAACTGCTGACTGAGAAAAGAAAAGAGGCTGAAGTGGCACAGCGCAGCTCCTCACCCTGCCTCCCCTTCCCGGCCCTCTGAAGCTTCAGTGGTGAATTGATGAATCTTAAAACTTCACTATTGCCCTCAGTTCCAGAGATAATCAGACTGACTACCCTTATTTCCCACCTCTTTTGACTGAGGATAGTGGGATGGCTGTTGGGCAGAAGTGGGCTGCTTCTTTCTGATACCACACTGTATCAGTAAAGACACCAATGGTAATGAATACAGATTCATGAGAGAGGGGAATTTTGTCTCATTTGTTCAAACACTGTATTTTCAGCGCCTGGATTAGAACAGTGCCTTGGAAGGGACTAGGTACTCAAAAAAAAAAATTAGTTGAATGGCTAGGGAAAAAAATCCCATAATGTTCCTCTTCAGGGAAGGTAAGAGTCCTGATTGAAGGAAGGGGTTGAAGTTTATTTCAAAACATCAATAAGTCCCAGAGGAGAGAACAGAACCAGGAGTCCTAATTCACACAACTTCCAAAGAACTCCTTTCGTTCTCTACCCAGTCCTTTCATCTACAGTAAGGTGGGTGGAACTCATTACCTAGCTGTCAAACTATATTGGTGAAAACAAGCTAGGGTCAATGGGAATGGAGTCAAGGCTACATCATCTACTCTAGATCAAAACAAAAGGTAGTGAATGAGACAGTGACAAATATCTAAACATGTTAAGGCAATGCTCAAAAAAGAAAACAAAGAAAAGCAATCAACCCTTAAAAGATAGGAACATAGCATGCAAAAGAATGATAAAACCTCCACTCTTAAAGAAAACAGTCCAAAGAACAAAACAAAATTCCTCAGAAGTGCTTTGCATTATGAATCAAGTTAATGAAAACATGAACTCAGAAAAATGTGAGCTCAAAGATAAGATGATAGAACAACAGGAAGGTTACAGGATTAAGGACATTGAGGACAAAAAAACAATATTATAGAACAAATAAACAAAGGTGACATAGCAAGGAATAAAAAAAACACATGGCTATAAATATAGTGACTGACCTTGAAGAAAGACTTGTAAATACAAGAAGAGCAAAGGAATCTGATCCTAATAAATTGGAGTTCTAAAGCACATAACATAAGGAAAATTTATGTCTCTGAAGAAGAGGATCCAATAAATGGAATAGGAAAGGCATTCACAAATATCACACAAAGAAATTCACTAAAGCAAAGTATAGCAACATCTACACATTAAAAGTATGCATGTTCCAGGGAATATTGATAACAGAATGCTCAACACTACAAACATGTCTTTGATTGAATATTCAAGCTCAAGAATTTAGACATTTCTCAGACAATGAAGCAGAAAAAAGTCACAGACAAGGAAGCAAAAATTAGCTTGGCTTCAAATATCTCCACAAGAACATCCAATACAGAAGCAATGTGTCTACCTACCAACATGTCAAGACAGTCATCCTATCAGGAGAGAATTTTAATCCATGGGTGACATATAATTGGGTATCATGATTTTCTGGTCTCAATTGTTATGGATGATGGTAACCTTAGAATATCTAACCTAACATTTACCAAAATGTGTCTTTTGAACTGTATTCCTGTCAGATGATTCATGAAAGAGCAAACTGTGGTTAACCACTTAGAAACACAGACTCTCTCTTAAAGTTTCCACCTTAGCAATATATAATATATATCAGCACCGAAATGCCTTTAAGACATTTTACAATAGAGAAACCGGATTAAACATTCTTTAACTCAACATTTTCTTTGAAATGAAGTTTACTCCCTAGAACACCTACACCATCTTGCTGAAAGAATGTTTGACATATTCCATTTGTAGGAAGTTTGATCTATGTTAAGAGGGCAGAAAAGATTTAATAACTCAACCCAAAAGAAAAACATTTTTATTTATCTACTTTCTTCTCAAGGACAATATAATGTCATCATTCGTTTTTAAGTATTAAAATATTAAAATCCAGGTTAGCTAGGACAAAGGACTACTAGCCTAGTGGTGGTGGTAGGACCATTTTGAAAGTCCTAACAATAAACTCGCTCCTAGAGCAGCCATTTTAGTCGTTAAGCACAGCCCAGTTCCACATCTACTTTCTTGAAAGGAATGCATCTTTAAAGGCTGCATTCCCACCCTGGAAGTCTGGACGTGGCAGGACTCAGCGCAGTCCAGAATGAGAGAAATTCAAGGAGGTGTATTGAAACTGTTTTTCTCCTTTAGAGAACCAGGAACAATGTAACTAAGAAGGCAAAGGAATAAATATCTTCTATTCTCAAGGAAAAACAAAACCACCACTGCTCTACAATACCTTTCCCTATTTCTCAGTAGTTCTCCATTTACATAAGCAGTCTCTGACAGCGTGTAATGCCTTCTAATTAGGTTGCATACCGCTGCTCCGGAACAGTGGAAGACTGTGCTGTCTGCTCAAATCCTCTCTTATGCTACTTTGAACTGGAAAAAGGATTTTAATTCAATACTGACTCATCTCTATTCTCCTCCCACCCTATCAGGAGACAGAAACATGCCAGAAATGTGAAGTGAAAAGTGGGAGGGAGCTTTCAGCTTTCAGAGTGTTACAGTCGTCTGTCCTTGTAATAGTCTGCCAGGGAGCTGATTGAGGTAAGGGAGTGGGCTGAGGCGTAATGGACTTAAGAGGACAAAGCATTTCAAAGAGTAAAGAAGGAAGTAGCCCATAAACTGGAATGCAGTTTAAGAACTGTAAGCACCAGGATATGCTGCCCTCTGCAGGATTTGTAGAAACATACACCAGTTAACATTTTAAACATTTATCAAAGTTAATATCAATGTTGACAAGGATGTGAGTGATAGGAATGCTCATATTCTTCTGGTTAGGTGTTCAGTAACATCTAGAAAAGTTAAAGATGTGTATTCACTACAACCCAGAAATCCCATTCTTTTATATATATATATATATATATATATATATATATATATATATACACACACACACACACACACATATATATATTGATTGATTTCAGAGAGGAAGGGAGAGTGGGGAGAGAGAGAGAGAAATATCAATGATGAGAAAGAATTACACCCCCTACTGGGGATTGAGTCTGCAACCCAGGCATGTGCCCTTGACCAGAATCTAACCCAGGACCCTTTATTCCACAGGCTGGTACTCTATCCACTGAGCCAAACCAGCTAGGCCAGAAATCCCACTCTTGTGTGAACATCCTAGAGATACGCTCCCACATTTGCATAAGGAGACATGAATAGGAATGCTGCATTGTTTATGACAGCATAGATTGGAAACAACCCAGATAACCATCAACTTAGAAATGTGAACATCAGTTGGGTTGTATTCCTACTATGGAATGAGTGCTATACAGCAATTAAAAAGAGCAAGCTTCTATTAATCAACATGGGTGCATCTCAAGAATAGAATGTGGACAGACAAGCTTCATAAGGATACATAATATGATACTATTTGAAGTTTGAAAGCAAATGCATAGAGTATAATACCATGTATATAACTGAAAGCATGCAAAACAAAACTCTTTGTGTATGTAATAAAATCATGCACAGGAATGATGGACATAAAACATGAAATTGTCCTGAGAATCATAAGCCCAAATTCAAGATAATGTTTACCTCTGAGGAGAAAATGAGAGAAAAAAGATAGGGAAGCCTATACAAGGTATATATACACTGAGTGGCCAGGTTATTATGATCTCTGAACACATAATAATCTGATCACTCAGTATATATGCTATATAATAAAAGGCTAATATGCAAATTGTCCTCTCAACCAGGAATTTGACCAGCAGGCAGGCTAGCCAATCGCCCATGTCCTCTACTCCTGGCTAGTCTGGTCGGACCCCACCCATGCACAAATTCATGCATCAGGTCTCTATTATATATGCATTCAGAGATCATAATAATCTGGCCACTCAGTGTGTGTGTATATATATGTATGTGTGTATATGTATGTATACACACACACACACACACACACACTAATGGTCCAGTGTATGAATTCGTGCAACAGTGTGTTCCCTCAGCCTGGCCTACAGGATCAGGTCAAAACTGGCTCTCTGGCATCCAGAGGCATCCTGGATTGTGAGAGGATGCAGGCCAGGCTGAGGGACCCCAGCAGTGCACGATAGGGGCCAGGGAGGGACATAGAAGGTTGGTCAGACAGGGAGGGATCATGGGAGGGCTCCAGGGGGTGTTCAGCCTGTCTCGCTCAGTCTCGATCTGCCAGACCCCAGCAGCAAGCTAAACCTACCAGTCAGAGTGCCTGCCCACTGATGGTCAGTGCATGTCATAGAGAGCAGTTGAGCAACCTTAGCATATCATTAGCATATTATGCTTTGATTGATTGAACAGATGACCAGATTACCAGACACTCAGCATATTAAGCTTTTATTAATAGGATATATAGGACACACACACACACACACACACACACACACACACAGAGTATTTTATTTCTTTTGTGTACTGGGTACATGAGTATTTATAATTATAAGACTTATTGTAAGACCTGAAATATTTCATTTAGAAAATCTGAGGGTCTCTGATTCAGATTCAACAAAAAATATAAAGTTTCTGCCATGTATGTAGCAAGTATCCTTTCACATTTGGCAGTATGACAGCCAACTCTTAGGGTGGGTGGGGGTGGATCTGTGCTTATAAATGTAATCAAATTCCATTCTCTTGAAACTTCAGATTTGCCAATGTGGCCCCACCTGACCTGCCAGTCAATCAGGCTCTCACCTGACCTTCTGCCAGTTGCTGTGAGCTCAACACTATGACTGATGGATTCACGGAGACAGGGTACAGGTGGAAAAAGAATGAGAAAGCAAGGTACATTAAGACTTAAAAGAAAAGGAACCAAGCTGACTTGACATTTTATTTTCCAAAGAAATTCAGCTTTCTTCTTTCTTTAAAAAATAATATATATATAGGTTCCGAGAGGAAGGGAGAGGCAGAGAGAGAAATAAATATCAGTGATAACAGAGAATCATTGATTGGCTGCCTCCTGTATGCTACACACTGGGGATTGAGCATGCAATGCAGGCCCTGACCAGGAATCAAACCATGACCTTGGGGTTCATAGGTTGACACTCAACCACTGAGCGATGCCAGCCAGGCCAGCTTTCTTCTTTCTATGGTTCACATTCTCTATCAGCTTACCAATTTCTTAACAGAAACTGTGATGGGAGATATGGGTTCAAATAAAGAGATTCTCAGTTATAATTCATGAGTGCATGCTGCATGCGGAACAGGGTAAAATGTTCTGTATTGGTTTTATTTGGCCTATAAGAGGCCAGTTAGTTGTATGTTAAACTAAGGCTAGACTTTCACTTTTTGAGGCACCTGTAGGGGATTTCAAGCATCTAATAAGGTGATATGCTCTCTCAGTGGTTCTGAACTCTGGCTTCACATGATAATCACCTGGAGAAAACTCCTGAACCCCTGACCTTGCCCCCAGAGATTCTGACTTCCCATTGATGGTCTGGAAGGGGCTCTAGGTGTTCATATTTTATAAATATTTCTTCCTGGTTGGTTCTAATGTACACTGGACATTGAGAACCATTGTGCTGCAAATGCTATCTTAGCAGCCCTGATAGACTTTTGTCAACTTTTAGGGCCAGAGGCTACCATGGGAGGGACAGTTACTGCCGGCCCATCCTGTCATGTTGGTGACATGATAAAAGAAACCTTTGAAACATGCTGTTTGTTTCTATTAGCTCTCTCTCCTGGATAGGTATGGCAAAGGTCTCTGAAGTGCCGCTTCCTGCCCAGATGCTCTGCTGGAGATTATCGACTGGCCTTGGCTTTCCTTTGCTTTTTATTTTATTTTATTTTATTTTGGTGCAAGGTCAAGGGTTTGAAAACTGGCAGGGCTGTTCGATGCAGCAAAAGTTGGGAGTGGGAGTGACAAAGTCAGCCTCAAGGCCATGAAGATCATCAATAGTTCTGCTATCTAGCAGGTCTGGGCTCTTCAAACTCTTAGCCAGCCTCTAGACTTAACATGTAGATAAAGAATAGAAATCAAGTGCAGCAGGTCCTCAAACAATGTTGTTTCCTTCAACCTTTTTGTTTTGTTCTAACGTTGAAGAGAAAAAAAAAATCTATTCCTGGCCAGGCCACTGTCTGTGTGGGCCTCCTCCCACATCCCACAGATGCACACAGGAGGGGAACTGGTGTGTCCACATTGTCCTAGAGTGAGTGTGGGTGTGGGTGATGAGTGCTTCCCAGGGTGAGTCTCGCCTGGCGCCCTGTGCTTTCAGAAGAGGGTCTGCCCATCCTTCACCCTACACTGGAATAAGTGGGTTGGCAAAAAATTCTCTTACTTATTTTTATTAATCTTTCTTAAGTGTATGTATTCAACACTTATTTCAATGTTTATATATTAAAAGTCTTTATTTAGAGGTTTGATGTGATTTTTGTGACCAGAAATATGCTGTAGGAACTTAACTTTTGCTTATATCAATTAGCCTATATGTGGACTTACTATAGTTCTAGATCTCCCTTCTCCCACCTCTCCACCCTAGAGGAGATAATGGTAGTAACATAAAAAAATACATGATGTGATATGAAAGTTAAGAATTTAATTTAACCTTCCAATCTAGCATAGATGTTTTTAACAACATCTTATCAGACAGTCATTTAAGCATTGCTTTACACTTTTTTGCTAATTACTGTTCAAAATAATTTTATAAAGTGCCTATACATTCAGACTGAGGTCAGCATTGGGACTCCAAGGAAGAAGCCCTTAAATGATGCACAGGTGGTTAGAGGGGCAGTCATGACAGTAGCGTGACCTATATGGCAATAAGGGCATAATCTGCATACACGTGTATAAGACTAGGGAAGAGGATGTTTTGCGCATATCAGCTTTTCAGAGAGAAGCTTTTGAGGAGGGTGGGTGGCACAGTGCCATGCTTGTGGTCAGGACGTGTTCTGAGCAGCCTCAGCATCACCCGGGAACCTGTTAGAAATGCAGAACCTCAGGTGTGTCCCAGCCCAGTGGACGCAGACTCATCACTGGAACAAGAGCTCCAGAAGGTTCGTGATGCCAGGAGGGCCTGAGAAGCACTAGGTGAGTGGTTCTCCAGGTTGGAGGCTGGGGGTGACCATCAGAGCAGAGTGAGGACACCCACAAAAGCTCCCCTGTGTGAGTGGGTGTGGTGTTATTGTGGCTGCAGCATTGGAAAATGGCAGACAAAGAGAGGTAGGCCTGAGCCTGGTTATGGAGGGGCTTGTAGAGCAGTCTATAAGGAATTTGGATTCATGATGAAGGATTGAGAAACTAATTAAAGCCAATTAAGGAGTTTAAACAGGAGAGTGGTACAGGGAGAAGCAAGGTCAGGACAGGAGCGCAAGGGCTCTGGCATGATTTACAATTTAGATTAAGTTGCCCTCACTGGGGAGTGGTGAGGACTCAAGGCCACCCTAGCCTGGGAAAGGAGGCAGAGATGTAGACAGGGAGTTAGGAGATCTGAGCAAAGGGACTCAGGACTACAAGACAATTCTCATTTCATTGAAAATCTTTTTAGAATACTGTACATTTTGTGTCATTGTGAAACCAACACATAATCAAACAAAAACCCCCCATGTTCCAATACTTAATACCAAATAAAAGTAAAATGTAAGAAAACACGACTGGGAGGAACACAGCACGGTATCCGTGACCACTGATGGAGGCAGAATGGACGTTCCTTGTTCCATTCTCTTTGCTGCCACAGTTTGTACTAAACAGACACTCTTGATGACTGATAATTGATGACTGATTTACAATTTAGATTAAGTTAAAATATCATATTGCTATTGTATAATAGAGGGAATATGAATAATTAGAAGAATACACAGACATATCTGTGCATATTAGGACTATAGGAGCTTTCAAATGTGGTTTTCTGACTAACAATGGAGCCTTTCCTTTGTATTTCATTGAAAGTGTATTTATTTTCTAGAGCATGTTGTACCTTTTATACCTCTTTTCTTCACCAATAGCACATGTACAATAGAACTTATTCATCCCCAATGTTTTTTAAGAGTTGAAATAAATTTCCAATAGCTTGCTATTTGAAATATTAGCAACAGATTACATTTTGCTCATTCTCTTAGCAGATAGAGCATATGCCTGATGAATGAAGGGTCCCAGTTTGGATTCCAGTCAAGGACACATACCTTGGTTGCAGGTTCCTGACCCTGGTCAGGGTGTATCCAGGAAGCAACCAATTGATGTTTCTTTCTCTTAGATTGCTGTTTCTTTCTGCCCCTCCCTCTCCATTCCACTCTCTCTAAAAATTGATGGAAAAATATCCTAGGTGAGGATTAACCAAAGGGGAAAAAAAAAGGATATTTGACAAAAACCTGAAATTGAATTAACAATGCTGTCATTTTTCTGTCATCTAGATATATAAAACCCTAATATGCAAGTAGATTGAATGGTGGAACAACCGAACAACTGGTTGCTATAATGTGTGCTGACCACCAGGGGGCATGTGTGGAACATGGCAGGCATTGGCTGCAGCACGATGGTGGAGCAGGTGAGCGAAGGCACCAGACTAAGGCAGAGCACCAGTCCCTGTCATTGGGGCAAAGCTCTGGTGGTTACTGAAAATTCTTTGCTCTTATGCGATCAGTCCCAAATTCTTTGCTCTTATGTGATGCAGACAGGTGCTTGCACCTACTGCTTGTGCCTGGTGCCTGTCCCAATAGATTGTTCAGCTCTGTCAATGGGTGTGAGTGTTGGCTGTTGCCCGCCTGGCTCCTCAGGAGTAAGGAGAGGTGGAGAAGCACTCAGGGGTGATCTGGGCCAGCAGACACTGTTTGTTCTCACTAACATCACTGGCCCTGCTGGCACCAGCCTCAATCGCTTCACACCATCAGGGGGTGCAAGTGGCAGCAATGGAAACAGGGCTAATGGCAGACAGGGGACGAGTAGGGGGTGGACATGGTGGGAGGGTATGGGCAAGACTATGGATGATGGGCCGAGACCTACCCCTGTGCCCACCACAGCCTCATGGCTCACAGTTCCTTTCAAGGTGTACAAATTCATGCACTGGCCCCTAGTATTTTTATATCTTTGAAAACATAGTGATTATCTTTTATTTTACGACAAAAGCATGAATATAAACCCGAACTCTATTTAGAAGAGTATTTATATATCTAAACATGGAGTTGCATGTTTCTAAAAAGCATTTGAACAGGAGGTGAAAATAGCTAAGAAGCTGAGCTTTTGGTCTTTGCCAAAATATCTATGGTACCTTTTCTTTCCTGAGAGCAAAATGGTAATGTGACTGACACACAGCTCTTTATTCAATTTCTGAACTTGTCTCTCTGCCTGTTTCTTTCTGTCTGCCTTCCTGACAAGGGCAGCTCAGACTTGGCCTTCATGACTTCTTCTCTCTTGCTAGTTTGCTTTCTCAATAGAATTTCCCTGCGTTTGGAAAGAAAACCTCTAACAGCTATTGACACTCTAGAAAGCATACATAAAAATGATTCTTTATGTGGATGGGGCCATGCTATGCATAGTTTAAGTGAACTACTAATGCAAACTGCTTGGAGACATTAAAAGCTCGGAGAAAGCACATGGCTGGGATTCTAGATGCAAATGGGTAGGTTGGTTTTGAGTCTTAAGCTTGCAGAACTAGTTCTGCAACAGCATAGCTCATACCTTCTACAAGGAAAGCCCAACATATAAACATGTCTCTGCTATTGACTGTCAATATAGAAAGGTTTGGGAGAGTAATTTGGCAGCATTTTATTAACACTTAAAGTGCATGTTGTCTCCCACTCAGGGATTCCACTTGGAGGCACTTAATGCTCTAAGTTCTCTTGCTCAAGTTATTTTTTTGTTCATGAAGGAAAACCTTACATACAACCTGTATATCTACTACTAGGGAAGGATCACAAAATTATGGCCCATTCACACAGTGGAATGGTAGACAACAATTTGTGTGCTCTTAGGCAGAGATGTCCAAGTGGTGAAGCCAAGGAATTGGTTGGTATGGTTTTAGTGTTCCCTACTTTCTTTGCTATGGGCAATTGATAATCTATTTTACATAAAGTGTATTACAACAGAGCTTCAGCACTCTGTTATCAACCAGATTGCTGTCATATATAGCCTTAGCATAGTTACATTAGAAAAACTAAAACAATATGATAATATTTATACACAGTACACAATCTATATGTATGTATACACTGTTTCAGGTATGTCCATAAATGTGTATACCACACACACACACTCTCTCTCTCTCTCTGAAGACTAATATGCAAATTGACTGTCACTCCAACACACAAGATGGCCACCCCCATGTGGTCAAATATGGCTGCCCTCATGTGGACACAAGATGGTTGCCACAAGATGGCTTGCAGGGGAGGGTAGTTGTGGATAGTTAGGGGTGATCAGGCCAGCAGAGGAGGGCAGTTGGGGGTGACTGGGATGGCAGAGGAGGGCAGTTGTGGGCAATCAGGCAAGCAGGAAGGGCAGTTAGAGGTGACAGGGCTGGCAGAGGAAGGTAGTTGGGGGAGAACAGGTCAGCAGGAAAGGGCAGTTGAGGGGGACGCAGGATTGAAGGGGAGGTCAGTTGGGGGGACCAGGCATGCAGGGGAGGGTTGTTGGGAGGGACCAGGTATACAGGGGAGGGCAGTTGTGGGGAATGAGACTAGCAGGGAGGGCAGTTAAGGGTGGCTGGGCCTGCAGGGGAGGGCAGCTGTGAGTGATCAAGCAAGCAGGGAGGGCAGTTAAGGGTGACTAGGCCAGCAGGGGAAGGCAGTTAGGGACAATCGGACTGGCCATGGAGCAGTTAGGCGTCAATCAGGCAGGCAGGGGGGTGATTAGGGGGTGATCAGGCTGGCAGGCAGAAGCACTTCAGGCAATCAGGCAGAGGCAGGCAAGCAGTTGGGAACCAGCAGTCTTGGATTGTGAGAGGGATGTTGGACTGCCTGTTTAGGCCCATGGGATCGGGCCTAAACGGGCAGTCAGACATCCCTCAGGGGGTCTCAGATTGGAGAGGGTGCAGGCTGGGCTGAGGGACACCATCCCCATGCACAAATTTTGTGCACCAGTCTCTAGTATACACACACACACACACACACACACACACACACACACACACACACTGTTTCAGGTATACACTTTCAGAAGTTTTCCATGCATATATGTCTTTTCTTTTACCACAACAGTGGTTCTCTCTGGATGGAAGGAAGGGTTGGGTATGGGGGTAGAGGGAGAAACTTCATACTCTTGTTTTTAAGCTTGCCACAAACATATTACTTTTATAATTAAAAATATTTTAAGCAAATAATTTTAGATAAACAAGTAAGTAAAATGAAAAATAAATAAAGGCCAATGAAACAGGGCAGTTATCTAAGTTCTTTGGGTGCAGGCACACAAACAAGGCCCTGCAAAAAGTACAGGCCCCTATGTTTTCTGTGGTGACACATGAGACCAGAGATGTACGTTTTGTATATTCCACTGAAGAAATGGTTCCCTGGAGTCCTACTGATTCTTTAGGATCATAAAGCTTAAGCCTTAAGTCTGCATGGGTGGGAAAAACCACCTCCTCCAAGAAGCCTTCTGTGATTCCTGCAACCCCTATTGGCCTCTACCTTCTTCTACTGCTATTACAAAGAATTAATTGTTTGACGTTGGTGACTCTCTGCCCTATATTGAATTGTATTCCTTTTATATCTTGGCAGTTAATGGCAGGAAGAGTCTTCAGCTCAATTACAGCTGCTCCCATAATAGTGTTCCCTTTGCTTACCCTGTAGATCTGCTGATAAGGAATAAAGGCTTTACTTCTCTACCAAGATTACAGGTATAGAGGTTCCTATTACAGCAAAGGGGAGAACATCACACAGAATGTGCCAAATTGCATATAATGAGACAGTGGCTGCAAGTTTCCTGGGAAATTCCCACTTTAGGACAAAATCCCAATTTCCTAACATAAACTACAAGGATCTGTATATGTCCTCATCCTACCAACATACACACACACATCAGAATTCTCAGCTGAGGCCACTTCCTGGTATACACCCATACTCCAGTTTCACCAAATTATTTGTCTCCTGGAACGCACAATGAATTTTTATACCACAATAATAATTTGAACCAACTGTGTGTGGTTCAGTGGCATCCAGAATGCAATTAACCCATATTCATTTTCTCCTTCCTTTGCATTCTGATTTAATGATGCTTGACTCTAAATAGCTTCTTCCACAGAGGGAGAGAAAAAGACTACTGCAAGACAGTTGGAGGAAGTGCAAACCCCAATGGTGTCTTACATTCCTTTGTGCTTGTACTGTTCCATGTTATTGCCCACTAAATTTCCATTGGGGTGTGCTCTATGTGAGACACTGTACAAGACTTGACCTGAATTTTAAACAATGCATATTTGCCTTTCTTACATATGTGGAAAATAATTTTTAGGCCTACAGAGAAAAAGATATAGGTGTGGCTCAATGTTTAATTTTTTATTTTGCTGGTAGAGGATGAACTGTATTCTTATTCTTTCTATTTTTAGTTGTACCTTAGTAATGAGGCATTCAGTTATCTGAAGGATTGTCCTGATGGTCTAATTGGAAATTATCCTAGAGTGTTCAACTATGTCTTATATTAATTCCTGATTTACTTATTGGCCTTTGGGCATAAGGAAAGGATTAAAAAGTTACAGAGATAAACTACTCCAGAGAAATTAATACAACACACAACAAGAAAAATACATCAATTCCATTCATAGATGTGTCTAATTTATTTGAAGTTGTCTATATCAGAAAATGATACAGAAGGCTATTTGATTGGACAACTGTGATCTGGACACTTGCTGTATGTCACCCTGGCTTCAGATGAATTGAATTGTGACACACAGTCAGGTATTAAAAGGCACAAAGCTGTTTTCAGCTCAGTTACAAATTTAGGTAGAAGATACCTAGTTGGGTAGATAAGATCTTGTGCTTCACTGACTACCTGAATTAAATTTGAGCCCTTCTAAATATTTTGCCACTCTGATGAGGGAAGAGCTCTATAGACAACTTGAGGGAATAAATGGCTGGGAGAAAACACATAAATCACATAAGAAGCATTGTCCTTCAAGCTCAACACAACTGTAGGCAGAACTGCAGTAGCTTCTTTAGGAAACAATGAGGCACCAGATTGAGGTACCCTACGTGAAGTGGGAAGGTGGCATCTTCCTTGAGTGCCATGAGATACGAAAGGCTAACCTCATCTTTTATGTTGCCAGTGACAGGTCAGCAGCCGCGACTTACCTAACAACCAGAGACTGGTTCCTTCCTGGCTGAAGTTAATATTCCAAATATGAGCCCATGAACCTCTCTCCTCTCTCTCTTTCTCCTGTCATATATTTCCAAAATAGTAAAGAAGGCTAAATCTAAGGCAAGGAGAAGTGTTCAATTTCAATAGTAACTAAACAAATACAAATAAATTGAGACTCCACACCTTGGTGTATCAAATTGACAAAGACTTAACAAAGCATATAACGTTCATTGTTATTCATTGTTGGTCAAAAGGTACCATCATATACTCAGATGGGAAGGGAACAATGTAAAATGCTGACAGTCTTTCTGGAAGGGAATTTGGCTGTAAGATGTATATAGTCTTTGGTCAGAGAATCTACCTTTCAAGGAAGGTAGCAGGATATGAGCAAAGATTTGGTGACAAAGATGTTAATTGCAGAATTGTGGTTTATAATTCAGAAAAATTTGAAATGATTCAAGTGTTCAATAACTGGACATTGGTTAAATAAATTATGGTATGTACATATGACATAATCTATAGTCATTAAAACAATGTTGAAAGATTATTGATGCAGAAATGTTCAGACTATTGTGTTATTAAAAAGGTTAAAAATGATTGCTTTATATATTCCAACTTTATAATAGAAAGTATAGAAGCACACATTTGTGCATAAAGAAAGGGCTTGAAGTGTGTACCAAAAAGAGAAAAAAAAAAGCCCTGTTTTTTTTTTTGAGCAGTACATTTTAAGGTTGTTAACAATTGTTTTCTAATTGTCTGATTTTTTAAATTTTCTATAATTTATAAATATATAAAGTATATTTATGTTAGTGAAGCAAAATAAGCTACTTTTAATTTAATTAAGTAAATATGAGTATACATGGGGAGGCTAAATCAGTGTTTGACCCTGACAATGACAGCAAATCAAAAGCGTATGCATCTATGATGAAGACTGTGTGTTGCCTACTTCAATACCTACTTCACTCCTTTCCCTTAGTTTTAGCATCCCAATTATTAGCTGGCTCATTGCCACCCAGAATAAAAGACTACATTTCCCAGCTTTCCTTGAAATAAGATTCTGTCCATTGAAATGTAAGTGGAAGGATTGCATGGGAATTTAAGAACTTTCATAAAAGGATTTATTTACCCGTATTCCCCCCCCTCCTTTTTTTTCTTCTCACAGGGATGTACTGGCTGCCAAAGTCTATCCCAAGGACATCACATGCAGAATATGGCAGAAGAGTATGATAGCAGTCTAGATTCCTTGTGATAGATGGAGACTCCATGTGAGATTTAAACTGCTTACCTTCACTATTTCATATTATAGAAACATACATTTCTGTTTCATTTAAACTTTTGTTATTGGGGGTTTTTAGGTATTTATAGCTGCTCCTGGTCTTACTTAACTGTATGGACTAGTTATGTTTGTAGTTGTTGCTAACTCATCAGAACACTTTATTTTTTTTAATTTATTTTAAAAACATTTTATTGATTTTTAAAAAAATATATTTTATTGATTTTTTATAGAGAGGAAGGGAGAAGGAAAGGAATAGAGAGTTAGAAACATTGATGAAAGAGAAACATCGATAAGCTGCCTCTTGCACACCCCCTACTGGGGATGTGCCCGTAACCCAGGTACATGCCCTTGACCGGAATCGAACACGGAACCTTTCAGTCTTCAGGCCGACACTCTATCCACTGAGCCAAACTGGTTTCGGCTATTTTATTGACTTTTTACAGAGAGGAAGGGAGAGAGATAGAAAGTTAGGAACAACAATGGGAGAGAAGTATTGATCAGCTGCCTCCAGCACAGCCCCCACTGGGGATGTGCCCACAACCAAGGTACATGCCCTTGACCGGAATTAAACCCAGGACTTGTCAGTCCATAGGCCAATGCTCTATCCACTGAACCAAACTGATTAGGGCCAGAACACTTTATTGAAGAGCTTCTTAGACTTAGTTGTCCAGAAAAAGAAAATAGCTGAAGCATTATAAACACCAAACTTTCACGTAAGTCTACACCAGCATGTTCTATTTCTTGGCTTTCTAGAGCAGTGGTCAGCAAACTCATAAGTCAACAGAGCCAAATATCAACAGTACAACGATTGAAATTTCTTTTGAGAGCCTAATTTTTTAAACTTAAACTTCTTCTAATGACACTTCTTCAAAATAGACTCGCCCAGGCCATGGTATGTTGTGGAAGAGCCATACTCAAGGGGCCAAAGAGCTGCATGTGGCTCGCAAGTTGCAGAGTGCTGACCACGGTTCTAGATGATTCTCTCATTAGTGATTTTTTTTTCTTTTTCATTATTTGAATGTGGAAAATAAGCCTAAGTAGACATAACCTCAAATGCTGATCCAGCCAATTGGGGGCAATAGATGCCAAATATAATTCTTAGTTATATAAAGGAAACAGTAAATGGATGTAAAAGATGAAAAATTTTACACCAGTGCTAATGTAGTCTTTTATAAATATATTCAGGGAAAAATGAACCCATTACTAAAAGAAAGTTTGTCACCTGTGATGTATTGTTTAAAATTTGTTACAAATAAATATCGCTGTGAATAAATTTATGACTCCGAGAGAAAAATTGTATTGACCTCTGAAACAATCAATACATGGTTTCTTTAGCATTAATTCATACTGTAACAAAAATGAAGAGGAACAGTATGATTTGTATCCTGAGTAGATAGCATGATGTATTACTCCCTTTTGGGGACACAAAACTGATTTTCTCAGATGTCATCATTAGGTGGCTAATTTACAGAGTGATGTGAGTGGGTGTTTCAAGGATTTAAACCTTGATGATAATGAAAAGTGTATTTTGTTACCATTGCTTCTGTAAAAAACTCAGACATTTCAAAATGACTTTGAAGTTTTCATGAAAATATAGATGATTAAACTAACAACATTAATTCCTCTCTCCCCCCCACAACTCTAAGACATTATTAGAAATGAAAGTGGCCAGAGGAGAGGGAAAAAAACAACATCCACATTTTGAAAAGAGATATACTCTTCTTTCTTTCTTTCTTTTTTTCTTTCTTTCTTTCTTTTATTTTTCTTCATCAATGCAAATGTTCATGTTTTAATCTCTGTAGGATTCTTTCCTCACTGCATTCCACAAGCCTGGAGAAACTCGCTGGAACTCAAACAAAACCCTCTCCTACTACCATATTAGGAATCAAAATGTGTAGCAGAAACCCACTGCCAAGTCCAGATAATCAACAGGGAATGTCTGTGCCTTCCAGCCAAATGAGTGCAGAAAAATGATCAAGGCAGCAAAATAAAAAATAAATCCGAGGACTGGCTTTACTTTAGATTATGGGCTTCTTATGTCCCACTCACTAAGAAACTATGCTGGAAATTTCTATACCTCTCGGCCATTCAGGTACCAGAACCCCGTTAGGTCTAATTTTACTGTGGATATAATTCACTCTGGGTCAAAAGTGGGGCAAAGTGAAGTCACATGTCTTTGCCTTATTAACTACATCACAAATTTTGTGTGGTTGCATGCCTCCTAAATCTTCTACCATAATATCAAACTGATTCGGCAATATTCTAAATTTCAGATATTTTTCTGACTTTTTGCAAAGGGTCTATAAATATATGGAAGTTACCAGAAAACATCTGGTTCTATTATTCTCACTTCAAATGAAATTGGTTAAAATTAGTTATAGTTTCCTTATTTATATGCAGCGCTTGATCCATCATATACTTGATTAGAAATAAAATTTTAATTAATGCATGAACCAAATTAATAGATGTTTCAAACCACAAAACAGTGGTTCTGGAATCCTAGCTAGGGACAGGATGGGGATTATAGAGTGAGCAATTATCTAGTGGATTAAACAGACTACTGTAGAACTGCTGGCTTTATTAAGACAGTAATGATCACACCTGAGAATGTAATGCTGTAACGATGAGAAATTTGACCTTGCAGCCACATTTCGTGAGTTTTAAAAGAGGCAGAGGTAAGAAATGAGGAGATCAGAGAACAGAAGGTTTCATAAATCAAGACAGCAGATGACAGGAGCCTGGGAGAGAGCATATTTGTAGACTCAGGATGAAGCAAAGAATTTAGAGCTATTACAGAGTAATTTGTGTGCCGTAACTCTGGGAAATTATAATTATCAGAGAAATAATAGACCTATGAACGGCCAAACTGCTTCTGGCCATATTACCTGGGCAAAGAAAAAGAAAAAGGAAGTAAAAAAAAACCCGGGGTGGTGGTGGTGTCTAGGACATTTGGTAGTGCAGGGACAAACCAACAAAAAGCCTCCTTGGAGCATATTATAGTTAACAAAGCTTTCCTAGTTATTATATTATTTGACCTTTTATAAAAACTTCTTTACCCCCTTAATCCACATCTGGACATGGGCTGAGTCACCTCTGCTAAATAACTTGCTCAAAGTCTTAGTATGTGCATTAGATCGCAAATCCTGTGTTTTCCAAAATTCCCACCAATGCCAGTCTAAGTGGGGTGTCTGCACTTTCTGGGGGGTTCTTCCTTTCCTCTGCAGTGAGACTATGTAACTGCTCCCCAACGTGTTCATTTGGTTGTTTAGTGTTCAATTGGAGCAAGTTTTAGTTGTTCAATAGTTGTGGAACTCCACAAAGTCTGAACCTTGGACACAGTAGTTAGCCATTTTGGCTTTGGTGAGGCAAAATTATGCCCACAATTGACAAACAGATAGGAAATGTCCTTTGTTGGAACTAGAAAAGGGTGCCCAAATACCTTGGTTGCTACTGCCACCTCCTGTTCAGAGTGGCTCACCCAGAACTGCCTTGACTTACATTTGCTTTAAATTCAAATCTAACTACTCAGGCCAAACTGATTCCAGGTAAGTCAGGAACATCCCTCATGTATTTGAGACTCTCCATTTAACCTGTTCTGGAAGCAACATCATTTGGCAGTGGTCAGTGTTAGAAGACACTGTTGTTTGTAGGAGAGCACTATGGGATGGAGATATGGCCAAAGATGAAGGAAAAGAAGGTAACAATGTACCCCCGAGTATAGAGGGTGAAGCACAAACTTCTGCAATGAAATGAAAACCTCAGCATGGGCCATGTGCAAGAAGAGGATGTAGAAAATCTGATCCTCTTTTGATTTAAGGAGGGGCCATCAACGGAGCTTTGATGTGCCTCTGAATCACACAGACTGTACTGTCAGTACATCCCACCTCCAAGTGAGGCCAAAAATTTAGATGACAGTGCCCACGAAGAGGACTCTGGATCTTCTCTGAGCTTAGAAGTTGCATCTCTCAGAGTGTGACAATCCCATATAGGGATAACTGTTCTAGAAGCAAAGCTTTTCTTTCTCTCCTGGTTGGCAAGCAACTCCAGGGAGCAGCTAGGTAACTGGGCTGAGAGAGAGAAAGTGGAACAGAAAGGTGCTGGTGCCACTACCTTGTGCTAGAGTCATGACAGGTGACAGTATCCTATCTCGCTCATCATTAAGTCCCCTACCATATTTGTTGCATGGCCTCTTTTTCTTCTCAAAACTGTAAGAGGCTACTCTTTTTTTTTTAAATATTATTTCCTTTTTCATTGAATTAACTGGGGTGACATTGATTAATAAAATTATGTAGGTTTCAGGTGTACAATTCTACAGTACATCATCTGTATATTGTATTGTGTGTTCATCCCAAGGCAAGTCTTCTTCCTTCACTATTTATTCCCCCTTTATCCTCTACAACTTCTCCCAACCTCCTTTCCCTCTGGTAATCACCATACTATTGTCTGTGTCTATGAATCACTTTTTAAGGTTACTTAGATAAACCTATCTTTCTTTCAAGATAGTTCCTGATGCTAAATTTGATTTCACTTATTATTAATGGAAGAGGCCCACCCAATATGATTAGTCATAGGTAATAAATCACCTCAGGGGGAGTTCCAGTGATAAACCCAGAGAAGAGTGAGTCATGAAGGAGTGAAAAAAGAATCCAGATTACCCCACTATTTGTATAGAATATGAGCTTCCAGCCGAGGGACTGTCATTATTCTTGTGGCACCAGATAAATAGCAACTTCTCAATCAATGAACTGCCGGTGTAATTGCTCAGTATGAAAACGCTCTCTATTCCACTTGGACACCGTTCAATACGTTGGCTTATAACTAGCCCCGAGGCTTACTCACATTGTTCCTGCCCAAATCTATTAAGTTCACAGTTGCATTCTGTAACAGAATGTCACAAAGAGGCTAGATCTGGATCTAAGTCTAATCAAAAGGACCATCCAACACCTTTTTCTTGATAGCCAATATAATAAAGTTAGGCTTTATAAATAATCTTATTTCCTGAAGTCCTGGGAAGTTCTTATCCCGCAAATGACAAAGTAATTATGAGTGCTGGATCTATTTCTATTATGCAATGTGATGCAGCATCTTATGTTTGTTCTGAGAACTGTGCTGGAGAAAGCCAGAAAGCTTCCTGGACATAAGCTCTACATTCTGGGGCATGTACCTGACCTCCACGTAGCTTATATGCCTCAGATAAAGCTAAATTCTTCAGATAAATTGGTTGTGTGTATCCTTATTTGTATGTCTGACCATCCACTGAGGCTTGGAAATAACTCACAGGGGCGTTAGGTCATTTTGCTCGGGGATAGGTTCTCAAAGGACACGGTGAGAGGCATGTCCATAACTATATTGGCCAGTGTATTAGCTAATTTGTGAGGGTTTAGAAGGTGTTTTGGGGCCAAGCGTAGCATAGGATAAATTTGATTCTTGCTCAAAAGTGACCAATTCAGCAGTTCTATTTCTAGTTTTTCATTTTTAAGAAGGAGAATAGAGTGCATTTTACAAAGTTCAACCTGCCTTTCACGGGAATTGCATAAGACAATTGTTGCCTCCAACCAGATACAGCCAGTGAACTGCTCTGTTACTTGATAAATTAGTTTTGTTGGGTACCCGCAGTTTTGCTTTTACCATGTTGGAAATTTGTACTTAGAGGCCAAGTTCCTTTGTTATCATGCTTATGGAGCTGATAACAATTGATCAGAGTAACATGGATTTCAAGGCCAATTTATAAAATAGGATTCAACTGAAGTATTAAAAAAAACACAGAGATTAAATAATATTTACATTTATGTTGGAAAATTTCTCAGGTGGCATGGTTTTATAATCAATCAACTTCTAAGGGAATTGTTCTCAACCTCAGCCTGCATTGGAATCACCTGGAGGGCTTGTTAAAAACTGCTGAGCCCTACTCTCACACGCAGTAGACCATGGGTGGGATCCGAGAATTTGCATTTCTATAAACTGCCCAGGTGTTGTTGGTGCTGCCAGGCTTAGGACCACACTTTGAGAATCATTGCACTAAAAAACACATGTGTTTATTTGTTTGTTTTCCAACTTCTCTCCATCTCTCTCTCTCTTTTAAAATTTCTACATCATCACAATACCCATTCAGGCCTGTAATGGGCTGAACTCTTCCCCTTCCCCCTAGTTCATATCCTAAAGTCCTAAGCCCCAGCATACAGGAATGTGACTGTATTTGGATATACACTGTTAAATAGGTAATTAAGGTAAAATGAGGTGCGCCTCAGTCAATTGAAGGCTTTCATATGTAAAGACTGAACTCCTCTAAGGAACACAGAATGTTGCCAGCAGACTGCCTTTGAATTCAGCTAACAATATTCACTTTTCCCTGGGTTTCCAGCTCCAGTTCTCTCCCTGCCCTGCCAACCTCTTTTGGACTTGCCCACCTCTACAAATTCGTGAGCCAATGGCTTAAAATCTCTATCTATACACACACACACATTCATTATATTGGTGTTTCTCTGGAGAACCCTAACAATACAAGGTCCCATTTTCATTCAGCTTCTGGCTGAGGATGAACCTTATGAATATTTTCCAATAAATAAAGCACTGGGGATACAAACCTAATTGGCTTTCCTCTTACATACCTGTCATTTACTGCCTTTTATAATTCAGATGTATTGAATATTCAATGTGTATGGGAGTCCTCTTTGCTCATGAAGAGGATATCACTGGCTCTCTATCATGGGAACTATTCTTTGAATTTTTGTTGTTGTTGTTTATTGTCAATGTTATAACAAAATTAATTGTGTTTCCCAAGTATGTACCTGGTTATCTGGACTGTGATTTATCTAGAAGAACTATTTCAGGCCTTTAATATGCTGGGGAGTCACATGGAATTTCCTTGGAGTATTTTGAATGCTTTACAAACATGTCAGTATGGTAGATATGGTGTCTTATTATCTTCATTTTAACTTTCCCCAAAGTCCTGCCTCACAGATTGAGGATTTAATGAACATTCATAGTGAACTCTACATCAAAACAGCTCTTGGGGAGCTATAAGCTTTACTGAGGTTACTCTCGTTCCATCTTTTCTGCCTCTAGCATGGATGTGATTAAACTTAGGGGGCTGTTAGATTTGCAGTACAGAGGAAACACCTGTGAAAATCTGCTTCAGCTGCCCATCCAAGAGTGCTGTTTCTCAGGCTGCCTTGTTTTAAGTCAGTTTGAACAGAAACTAGAGCCTTCAGAAGTGGTCAATTCTAAATGACCACTGTAAAAAAGACGTTACTAGACCTAAAACACAGATTTTATCTCCGAAAGCTAGAAACCTTGAACTTGCCAGGCTGGAAGGAAAATCACCCATGTTTGGATGGCAGCACCTACTGGTCAAGTGTGATATGACAGCTCTAGAAAGGCGTCTACACTTTCAGACAAGAGATAAGCTAAATTGTTTTACATTTCATTATTTTTAAATCTACCTTCCATGTGGGAATCTCTTATTAACACATGAAATATATAGAAACAAAAATAAGTATTCAGAAAAGACACTTATTCCAAAGTGGAAGAAGTGGCAAACCTGGATTTTTGTACCAGGCTATATCATCAGGGGGGTTTATGTGATGCTTCATGAATGCTAAGTGAAAGTATGATGGGAATATAATAGCACATTCTTCATATATGGTATATATGAAAGCTGAGAATTGACTGGATTCTAGTTAATACGCTTAGTTCAACTTAACTACCAGTATCACATTTGCCCACCAGTCTTACATTTGCCCTTGCTTGACTTTAGAATCACTTAATGTATATCATAATAACAATGGAAAGTACATGAGTTGTGTGGCATTATGTACACCTTCCTGATGAGGGTAATAGACAAAAGAAACTGCAGGTCTATTTAAGGCCACATTGTTTATTGGAGCTTGCACCTAGGTGACATGTCTCTAACTGCCATGGTAATGCTTCTAAAACTGGCTGGGATGATTACTTGAATCCATAGATTATTGTGATATTATCTCACTGGGTGAATAGAAATCTAAGAAAGATTTGTTCCCCTTTTGGATTAGAGGTGTGAGTCCTTCAGAAAAACCAAATACATAAATGTGTCCTATGGATACACAGTGTTAGGACAAGCAACAGTGAGTTAAAAAGAGGTGACCAAAGCAATGCATGCCTTTCAGCAATGTTCCTGTGGTCCCATCTGTTCTGTCAGGTGGCGCCATTATTTGTAGTGAAATCTGTATAACCAGAGGTAATTAAGATGGCTGCAAAGTCCCATAGCTCTCACTTCTGCAGGTGGGTTTTTTTTTTCTTGCGGGGACCAGCAATAGGAGCTATAGAACCATCACCAACGCATTTATTTATGTTTCTCTGCCTTCTAAAAACCTGAAAACCCTGCCTAGCATCTTTACTCTCTCACATTCTGCCTGGTACACTCTGGAATATTCGGGGAGAGTCACTAACTACAGTGACAGGGAGATTAATGTAATGACATGAAGAGGCGAGAAGTTATAGAAAGATGGAAACTCATTTTGCAGGTAGTGGGAGAGAAGGCCCCCTCCACCATGTGCTGGGAATTAGACTTGATTCTACATACATAATGATTTAGTCAAATAATTAACAATAGCTGGGAGAAGTAGATATTATCTTTGTTTTGGTGCAGAAATTGGGGCTCAACTTGCCTTGGTTCCCTGTGCCCACTTCCTTCTTTGATGTCACACGATGTCTGTGAATGAACAAAGGATAAATGAGGCAGGAGAAGTGAGAGTATGGCTAGTGTACTTGGAGGAAAATTGGAGATCTAAGAATAGAAGAAGAGGGGGGACTAGATATGTTCTAGTGACCTTGGCTTTAGAGAGAAAGATGCTCAGATAAAGTCTTCGTTTTCATTCAAGTCAATTTGGATTCTCTCATTCAAGAGCTGCACATGAATGTGGTTAAAGGTTGATAAAAGCTTTTCTTAAGACATCATTCTTGTGGATATAACAAATTAAAAAAAATTTATTCCTCAAGAAAAGCAGGGAGTGGTTAAGCTTTATTCCAGGGGTTCTCAGTACCATCAACACCAACTTCCTAGGGGACTTATGTGGGATGCAGATCCTTGGGCACCCCAGATTTTTGCAGCATCTGCATTTTGAAACACCCCAAGGTTTGCGAACCATGTTTTTACTCTGCCATATTTACTTTGTGAGAATTTTAATCTCTTTCCTCATTTGTTTTTGAAAAGGTGCCTTTAAAACAAATCCATCAGCAATCATCAAATGTACTTGATAAGACTTAATCTGCTTTCTCTTGGGATACCATGTGGAAGATGAGATAAATGGAACAATGTAGTCTCTTTCTGGTATAAATAAAGCCAATGAAAGTTTTGTTTTTCCTTTTTTTACTAATATATTTAACACTTTAATTGACTTCTAGAGAAAATGAAATATAACTTCAAAATAGCATCATCTGAATATTTGCCTTTTTTTTAATCATAGTATTTCCTTTAAAATTATCACTGAAGACAATGATTGAAATTTAAAAAGGCATATAAAACCCCATTGAAATTATCATAGGTGACTTGTTACAATGTCATATCCATCTGTATCTATACTAATTAAAGGGTAATATGCTAATTAGATCTGTCGACTAGCCATCTTCCAGACATCCAACTTTCTTCTGGACAAAGCCATGGTGGTGGCGGCCAAGGCAAAGGCAGTTAGGAATGATCAGGCTGGCAGGGGAGGTCAGTTGGAGGTGACCAGTCTGGCAGGGGAGGGCCATTGGGAGAGACCACGTCAGCAGGGGAGGGCAGTTGGAGACATTAGGCAGGCAGGCAGGTGAATGGTAAGGAGCCAGTGGTCCTGGATTGCGAGAGGGATGTCTGACTGCCTCAGGGATTGTACCTAAACAGGCAATCAGACATCCCCCAAGGGGTCCCAGATTGGAGAGGATACAGGCTGGGCTAATTTTGTGCACCCGACTATTATTTTAAATATAATTATATATATATATAAACACCTTCTAGCCTGGCCCATGTGGCTCAGTGGTTGACTATAGACCCATGAACCAGTAAGCCGAAGTTTGATTCCTAGGTTTTGGGCTTGATCCCCTATAAGGGGCATGCAGGAAGGAGCCTATTGATGATGTTCTCTCATCACTGGTGTTTCTATCTCTCTCCCTCTCTCCACTCCTCTCTCTGAAATCAATATAAAAATATATCAGAAAAAAAAATTTTAAACTCTCCTAAAAGTTAGACTAGGGAGCGTGGGGGTGGAGGATGTGGAAAAGGGCATAGGGGGGGATAAATGGCAATGGATAGAGACTTGACTTGGGGTGGTGAACATACAAGATAGTGTATAGATGTGTTGTAGAGTTGTACACCTGAAACCTGTATAATTTTAACCAGTGTCACCCCAATAAATTCAATAGAAAGAAAAAAAAAGCTTAAAAAGACAAAGAAAATTATCAATATCCCATCGCATTCATGCCTTTTCTTTGAAATAATAGGATTCTAAAATAACAGAATTTCAAAGAAGATGAGGCACAGTAATACAAGACCAGTGGTCAGCAAACTCATTATTCAACAGAGCCAAATATCAACAGTACAACGATTGAAATTTCTTTTGAGAGTCAAATTTTTTAAACTTAAACTTCTTCTAACGCCACTTCTTCAAAATAGACTCACCCAGGCCGTGGTATTTGTGGAAGAGCCACACTCAAGGGGCCAAAGAGCTGCATGTGGCTCTCGAGCCGCAGTTTGCTGTTCACTATACAAGACTATGTAGTTAATGCTGCTGACGCTGACTATGTAGGCAGCAATAAAGAGAAGGCTCTGGTTTACTGTGTTGGCTACTTGTATGGTTATGTGGACAGTCAGTGATTTGCAGTGGGGGTCTGGAGAAGGGTTACTTAAGAAGGCTGTGACAAAATACTGTTGAAAGGATGAATCACTGTTAAACAGAAAAAATTGTTTTTGCCTCCTAATACCAAGTTCTCCCTTCCATTAAAACCTCATTGTTTACAAAATATGCCCATTTCATATACTTAAACCTTTTTTGGGAAGAGTAAGGTAGACAAGTTCTCCCAGGAAACGTTCTTCCTCAATAAATCCTGTTTCAAAACATTTTGATACGTATCTGTTGTTGACAAAATATTTTATAGTTTAATTTATATAAATTAACCTTAATTTAATTATATTTTAAAGCCTACTCTACTTTATTCTTTTTTAAAAAATGTTGATTGATTTCAGAGAGGAAGGGAAAGAGAGAGGGAGAGGGAGAAACATCATTGATGAGAGAGAATCATTGATCGACTGCCTCCTGTATATTCTGCAACCTGGGCATGTGCCCTGACTGGGACTCCAACTATGACCTCTTGGTTCATAGGTCAATGCTCAGCCAATGAGATACACCGCCTAGGCCTCTATTTTATTCTTGGTTTCTGGAGTAGAGCGAATAAATTCTATCAACTGTTTACTTTGTTCAACAGATGTGTACTGACTTCCTATTACATATTTCTCAACATTATAGGTGTTAAGACACGTGTGCCATGTGAAACACCTGGTCCGTGTTCATCAGGAAAATTAAGTTGCTGACAGTACCCAGCCAGGATAAGTTAAGAATTGAACACAATAATTCCAAAGATTTTTTAACAGTACTTGCTTAAAAGCAAAATCAGTGATTAAATATCAGCTAGCTATATTTAAATATCGGCCATGAACTCAGAGCATAGTCCTTAGTATTCTCTCTACCTATAAGGTAAAATTCCTTCAAAGGCCTTTGAACTTATTTTCCCTGGTAGTCCAGAGAAGCTCAGACTAGAGGAGCTCAACCTATGTTGTAACAAGGCCCCTCCCACCCAATGTTTTCCAGTTCTGTGGGCCAGACCAACCTTGCATACTGATCACTTTCTGAGTAAGTGACAAATGGAATATAATTGGTAGTATCAGGAGAAATATTTTGTATTTAGAAATTAATTCATTTAGAAGGTCAACTTTCAGCTTTGAACAGCAATTCAGAGTCGAATATTTGTAGCATTAACAACCTAACCTCATTGTGTTACAAGACTAAAAATTCACCAAAATTTCTAAGACTCAAAAATTTCAGAGATTTTAATGTTACATAGTCAAGTCATATAGACTTCACAGGTGTTTGCAGGAAACATTGTGAAAGCTTTTCCTAGATGGGAAGGTGTTGGGATTGGAACATCAGATACACTTACAAAAAGGAACAATCACATCAACATTAAGTATGGAGTTTTTGACCTAAAATAATGATGTAGAAAACTGTTTATTTGTACCATGTTGTAGAGGGTCAGTTAGAATCTTGCCAGTACCAAGCCACTGCCATCTTGCTGCAGTGGGAATCCCACTGCTGTTTTTGACCCCCTCCCCAGTCCACCTTCTACACAGCAACAAGAGTATTTTCTCTTTGTCATTTAAAAACATTTTATGGCTAGCTTCCCAGAGGAACTGGAATATAAACAAACACCTTCCTCCAGCCCCTAAAAGAGCTGACTCCTCCTGCCTCTCAGACCTAATTCCCTACACTCTGCCAGTGGTGCACCATGTCTAGCCATGTCAGTCTCCAGCATTCTGATGCTCCTCAGACAAAAGTTTCCTCTCCTCTCAGACCTTGGCACTCACTCTTGTTGCTTGGAACACTTTCCTCCAGGTTTTCAAAGGTCTTTGTTCAGCAGAGCTAAAGCATTCATTCTTTACATTGTTTATTCTCTTTGTCTCTTCACAGTGCTTGCCAGTACCAAGGCAATTGCAAACATTTTCCGCTTTAAAAAAAAATTCTTATGATCTCTCTTCCTCCTATAATATTAGTTCCTTAAGAGTATGTGAACTTCTCGATTCCCAGTCTCCAAGTGATGGTGCTTGGCAGTAAATAAATGCTCAGATATTTGCTGACAAACTGTCTGAAAAATATCCTTAGCCAGTGGGACACAAAGTATTTCTGCCAAGTATTCACACAAGTATTCAAATGAAATAAAAAAGTGCTAATTTTGGGCAGAAACCACATCAATTTTCTATAGTAAGGTGATCAAAGATGGTAACAAGCCATCATTAAAGAGATCCCTTATAGGTAACGAGAAATCTGTTAGCATACTCTTGACCCTATAAGACAATCAACACGATAAATATCTAAGTTTCTAAAGTAATAAAACATTTGGTTTAAAAATGGTTATTGATAACTTCATATCTGAGCAGAAATTAGTTAAAAATTAATATTCCTAATTTAGCATAGGAAGTATTGATTGTTCTGTAGCCATAATATTACAAATAATTAATGTGGCTGTCTTGCGAACTATAAGAATAAACCTCCTTACATTTACTGAGAATTCATTAATTTTGAATACTTTTTTACTGAGTGTGGAATGATGACATTTTAAATTTACTATAAGTTATTTATTTTTGATATAATGCATTAACTTAAATTGTTTTTTCTCCCCCTCCATATTCTTCCTGCACTGTTTTCCTCCTTTCACTACATTCTTTTAATAAAATATATATTACACATAGACCAGAAGAAGAAATATCTTTACTTTATGAATCAGAGATTACTACTGAAGTCTATAATAAATCTTGAGTTCTCTATTTTGTTCACCTACAACAAAATTACTCAGCAATTTTTTAATGCAGACTTAATGGGTTAATGTCTCTTTTATAACCAATCTTCCTCTCTACTTCCTTTTCCTTCTGTTTATTTGGCAAATATGTTTAATACCTATTATATGTCAGTTCCTTTAAAATCATCTTGGCATTTAAAAATGATATAAAAATTACATGTGTGTGTTGTGTAAAAATAGTTTTTAAATATTAGCATTCTCATGATATTCATCTGTTTAACTTTTAATTCTATTGATGATTATAAAGGTAATTTTATATACACAGGTTAATTTACTTAGTGCCTAAATATACTCAATAACAAAACAATTTTGTGTATATATGCTATTGGTAAGATTAAATTTATGGTCCAGATGTTTTGGCATTTGAATGTAAGAGGGAGGATGTGTCGTGTGTGTGTGTGTTTTTTTAAATGATGCAGTGTAAATCTGATTTTTAAAAAATACACTTCATATTGATTTCAGAGAGGGAGAGAGAGAAATATCAATGATGAGAGAGAATTACTGATTAGCTGCCTCCAGCTTGGTCCCTACTGGATATAGAGTCCGAAACCTAGGCATGTGTCCTTGACCAGAATCGAACCTGGGACCCCTCAGTCCACAAGCCTACTTTTTATTCATTGAGCCAAACCGGCCAAGGCAAGTGTAAATCTGTTTTGATGAATTCTAGTTAGGTATTAATTTATCTATGTGGGCTGAAACAAGTTTTTTTTTTTGTGTGTGTGTGTGCATGTTTTTAACATAAGCCAAATAGATCAATTCCTATTCCAATATTCAACTATCTTTAAAAATGTATGAATTCTGAAATGTCAACTTCGCAGATGAGACATGAGAATAAAGAGTAGATTGTGTGTCATCCGCTTCTGATTGGTATTGATCATTGTGAGTTTAAATGGGTTCCTATTTGATACTGAATCATCCTGCAGCCTCTGTTTTATATGTTGTCATAAGAATCTATCTTTACTAGTGAGCACCAATTGCCTGACACACTGTTTGAGTTTCTCTCTGTAATTTTTTCTAGATGCATTTCCACTGTTTTCAATTTTTCCTTCCCAGTAAAAGCAGCACTATTTCCATTTTGAACTGCTTCTGTGATATCCCAAATCATATTCCTATGTGCTGGTCCATTGCAGTAAGCTAATACCTAGCTATATTACCCTAGTATTTATGCCCCTAGCATTTACTAGGTGCTTATCACCCAGCTATCCAGGCTACATGAACAGGTAATGTATTTGTATGATTTTAAATAATATACATGACAAGATGCTAAAACATTAGAACAATTTGTAGCCAAATAATTTATCACCTCTCCAGTGTAGTCCCTGCTATAGCTTTCAGGTTAGTCAGAAGCAAGGTATACATTGAAATGGCAGCTGTTTCTGGTCCTCGCACTCCAGATGGAACAGCAGAGGGGTTACTGTTTGGCAGAGTGGTAAATATTGGTGAAGTTGCTCAGTCTGTTCCAGCCCAGAATCAGAGGAAAGAGGAGAGGGATAGGGTGGGGAAGTTGGAGGGAAGCTGACAGAGAAGTCTAAAAATATGTTTTCAGGATTGCCTACCCAGACATGATTAAACTAGATTTACTTAGGTTTCTTTATTAACTGGTCCAGATTAATCTTATCTAAACTGCCCAAATCACCTCTGTAAGTATATCAGACATATATATTTCTTTTAAAAATTTTCATCAGCTTAAATTGGTTCACGTCTCTTTATAGTCTTTCTGTACTCTTTGTCCCTTATACGTACTGCAAATAAATTGTACATCACAGGTGGGGTCAAGTGGGGAGTGAAGAATTATCCTCCATCTTCCTGTCCTTATTTGCTGTAAACCAGTGCATATTCTCACTTATGTATTAACAATCTGTATATTTGCTATATTTTTATATGATAGTTGTAGAACTGAAGGTTGTACATAGATTTCCTAATTTATAGTAAATTGTGTTTCACAATGCAAAAAGTTGATGTTTTGGTAGGTAAGCTAGAAAATGAAAAAAAGAAATGTTTAGGAAATGGTTTGTGACTGTTTTCAAACAGTCCAAAGTATTCCCAGAGAAACTTGACTATTTAGGGTATTTCAAACATATATTTTAAAATATTAAAAATGTAGTGGCTATGGAGATAATTGTCACAGAACAATATTTAACCCACCCCTTTGGAGAAATGATGATTAATGGCAGGTTGTCATATCTCAAGCATCTATTGGTATCCGCTTTTAGAAGAGTATTATTTTTTTGTGGTGGTGTATGTTGTTCATGTGGTGTGGATGTGGCACATTTTGAGAGGGTTTAAAATGTATGCAAATTGGAAAGTTTTCAACAATGGATTGATATTTACTGTGTAGCTTGCACAACTGGCTGTACTGATAGCTTCATCTTTAGTTGTGACATCTAGTGTTCTGCCCATTGTTTCCTAAACCTCACATGCAGGTTACATGGTATTTTAAAATTCCTTGGTTTCTGATCACAATACATCAGCCATTCTGAATAAAAATAAATCCATCTGTTTCTTCCTCTTATTTTCCTAAGTGGTGTAATTATGTATAATTCTTACTGTCAGATTCATAACTGTTGGGGAATCACTAAAGATTCAATGGTTACAAAAGATAATGTCCTCTTTTCTTTGCTCTTGGCAGCATCTCTTCCACATTCAGAAAATAATGAAAATGGGCCACATTAGTTCTTGGCCATCTCTGGAACACATGCATTGGAGTTGATGACCTATGGACTGTGTCATTCTTCCTTAACTTAGTTTTTATTCATTCCCAGGGAACTTTTAAAAAATATTGTGTATCTTTAAGCTGGCATTTCTCAAAGGGTGATGCTTCAAGACTTTGCAACAGAATAACCAGGCATTGTTAACATGGGGATAAACAGTTAATATAGAGAATCGGGACTACTAGGGAGGGTCTGGGCACCTGCACTTTTAACAAGTATCCCAGGAAATTCTAATGCATGCTAGTGGTTGAAAATAACTGCTTAACTACTGGGTTTACTAACTGTGACTGATCTTGAAAGTAATGATTATTATCTTGCTTCTAGTGACATAATTTGCACAGAGTGACTGGAGTGAAGCACATCAAAGACTTTGAATTCAACTTGAAGAGCTTGGAAACTGAGCAGGAATATTCTTGGAAACTTCCAGAGTTACATTTTAAATTGTGTGCTATTACATATGCTGGAACTAAAGTTGAATCTCTTCAACCACTAAGATGGGTGGCAGCATTTTATAGTCAGATGGCAAAAAAAAAAAATCTGAATACAAATAAATATACTAGGGTGCCGTATAGAATAATAATTCAGGAGCCAGACAAACTTGATTTGAATTCTAGCTCCACCTCTATAATTATGGACAATCATTTAAGCTCTGAAAATTTCAGTTTTCTTATCTGCAAAGTGATAATTACAGTACCCACCTCATAGGGTGGGATGTGCTATTCTCTGTGAAACAATGCCTGATTCACGTCAAGCACTTAGCTAATGGCAGTATCTTATAACCTCTTTAGTTAACTTAAAGTAGTTTAAGTTTACATTGTCTATCTTATATTTAATTGAGAGTTTATTAAGTTTATCGAAGGACATAAGACTGGGAAAAGTACAGGTAGTTTGTATTACAATTTACCAATGTGATAGTGTCTTTATACAAAAAAATATGGCTAATGTTTGTGTTGCTGAAAGATTTGAGTCAGAAAACTGGTATTTCCACATTTTAATTACCAGGGTCTATACATGTGATTGAGAATAACTTGATTACATAATATTTTGTTGTAAGTAGTCATGAAGAGTCACAGAGAAGGAGAATAAATCTACCTATGAAGCATATTTTTCTGAACATTTTGGGTAACCAAGTTTCTAGCATTGTAAATACACATCCTTAATGGCATTAAAAAATGAGTTCCTTGAGAATTCAAGATGGCAGCATAGGTAAACACCTACACTACTGCCTCGCACAACAATTTCAAAACTACAACTAAAAGACAGAACAGACATCATCCAGAATCACAGGAAAGCTGGTTGAGTGGAAGTTCTACAGCTAGAAGGAAAGAGAGGGGCTCACAGAAACCCAGAGGAGCTGCAAAAAGCTGAGGTACAGAGATGCGCGCACTGAGAGAGCAGGTGCTGGAATACCTGGCTGGCTTTCTCTGGCGGGAGGGAAATGGAGACTCCCAATGGCATTGAACCCCTTATCTTACGACACTAAACCCCAAATCCAGCCGAAACTCATACAGGGGGAGTTTGGACTGTGAAAAGGGAGAGGTGCAAGGAAATTTAGGGGAGTCTCAAAAGATCAGAGGACTAGTGGTGTGCACGGCACTGCGCAGAGGACAGATTGCTGATTGTGCCGCTGGCTTGCGCGAGTGGGCGGGAGACAGACCCTCCCAACTGTGCCACTTCTGACTCCACTAAGCCCCTGTTTCGGGCGAAACCCTGGGGACCTAGACTTGTGTGGTCCTGGAGCGCAGGGGAGCCAGAAAGGCAGCGGTCTAGAGGCACTGTGGGCAAGCACGCACAAGGACTGCTCCAGCAATTACCCAGTCAGGTGAAACTCAGGGGCCATGGCGGGTGGGGCTGACTGGAAGGCAAGGCGGTCCCTTAAGCCCTGAGACTCCACCCATCCCAAACTCAACAGAGGCCTCTTCGGTTTTGCAAGTCTGGTATCATAAGACTGAATCCAACACAGAAGTTCCCCCGGCATAGTGAAAATGCCGAGACAAGGGAAGGGATCACAAACAAAAGAAATGGAGGGAAAAAAACGACTGGATATAGTGTTCAAAACCACACTTATAAGGTTTTTCAAGAATATGCTAGAAAAGATGGATAAATTTAGCGAGTCCCAAGAGGAAATGAAAAAGGACCAACTAGAGACACTGACTGAAATAAAAAATATTATACAGAGACTTAACAGCAGACTAGAGGAAGGCAAGAATCAAGTAAAAATTTTGAAATATAAAGAAGCAGAAAACATTCAACTGGAAAAGCAAGAAGAGAAAAGAATCCAAAAATGTGAAGATAATGTAAGGAGCCTCTGGGACAGCTTCAAGTGTACCAACATCCAAATTGTGGGGATGCCAGAAGAAGAGAGAGAGCAAGATACTGAAAACCTATTTAAAGAAATAATGACTGAAAACTTCCCACATCTGGTAAAAGAAATAGACTTACAAGTCCAGGAAGCACACAGAATTCCATATAAAAGGAATCCAAAGAGGACCACACCAAGACACATCATCATTAAAATACCAAGAGCAAAAGACAAAGAGAGAATATTAAAAGCAGCAAGAGAAAAACAGTTCATTACCTACAAGGGAGCACCCTATGACTGTCAGCTGATTTCTCAACAGAAACGGTGCAGGCCAGTCGGGAGTGGCAAGAAATATTCAACGTGATGAATAGCAAGAACCTACAACCAAGAATACTCTATCCAGCAAAGCTATCATTCAGAATTGAAGGGCAGATAAAGAGCTTCACAGAGAAGAAAAAGCTAAAGGAGTTCATCAACTCCAAACCAGTATTATATAAAATGCTGAAAGGTACTCTTTTAGAAGACGAAGAGAAAAAGGTAAAAGCCAAAAAATTATGAACAACAAATACATATCTATCAACAAGTGAATCTAAAAATTAAGTGAATTAAAAATTTGATCAACAGAATAAACTGGTGAATATATTAGAATCAGGAGCACAGAAAGGGAGTAGACTGATCATTCATTCTCAGGGGGAAAGGGTTGAGGGGTGTACAAGGAGAGACTGGACAAAAATCATACACCTATGGATGAGATCAATGGGAGGGAGGTAAGGGCAGAGTGACGGGTGGGAGCTGGGTGGTGGCATGCTATGAAGGGGAAAAAAGAGAAACAAATGTAAAAATCTGAATAATAAAGATTTAATTAAAAAATGAGTTACTTTGATATTTGTTAAATGATAGCCCTTAGATATGTGAAGAGGCTTAGTGAAAGGGGGGAAATCATGTATGTATGTATGATATCCTTGTATAATCCTATCTAATAAAAGGGTGATATACAAATTAACCATCACTCAGTCACAAAGATGGTGGTACCAATAGCCAAAAGATGGCGATGCCCAATCCTCTCAGCCCCACTGGAGTCTCCTAGTCCCAGGGGAGAGGGGAGGGGGCAGCGGGGAGGGGTGATTGCTGAGAGCAGGTAGTGGAATGGCCTGGTAGAAAGCTTGCTCTGTCACCGTGATGATGAGGCAAGTGTTCCCACCTGGCCGCGGAGGGCCTCTCGATAGCAGGCACAGAGCAGCCAAGCCTCGCAGAGAGCTCCTGGTGCACAGATTTGTGTGCAGGGCTACTAGTAATTTCTCTAATAGAGTTAGCCCCAGAAATTGGGATTTAAAGTACCTGATGCTTCCATGAGTTTTCCTGAGAATAGAACATGAAAACCCTTTTTAAAAGTTTTCACCAACTACGAAATTAACACTGTTTCAAGCATATAATCCTTTCCTGAAATCATCAGGTTTTGTTTTGTTTTGTTCTGAAATTGTCTTGCTTCTTTCAAATGTATGTATGTGTATAGGGTGAAGAGAAAAAGGACATAAATGAAGGTACTGGTGTTGAAAGACAGTGACAGTGACTAAGGAGCTGGAAAAGTATTACATGGTCACTGCAGATATTTTCTGGCCCAGCTCCATTTATAGCCCCTGAAGCTACACACACACACACATACACACACACACACACACACACACACACATACATACACACTCACACTTAATTTTTCTTCCACTAAATTGTACAAATATTTAAATATACAAAGAATGTAGAGGTTCCTTTGTGTTAATATAACAATAAAATTAAGTGTTGGAGAACTTAATGGTCTTCATGAGTTATCAAAGATTTTAGATTAAATATATCATTTAAATATTCTATAATAAAAAGTCACTTCCTAAGAAAAAGTTTAAAATGTGTCCATTTAATTGCTTATATTGGTCAAACCATTTTAACTCTCAGCTGTTACTTGTATGTCAAACATGAATAGTCTGGATCTATACATAATTAGATATTAGAAAAATTTCCAAGACTATCTATTGGCATTTTAGCCTCTCTCCTAGCATCTATTATTTAGACATTCCTTAAGAATGTATTGACATTATAAACAACTTTTAAAATAAACTAAACTTAATTAGCATTGCCAATAGAATGCACATAAAATATAACTTTATGCATCATTTTTAATCAAATGCACATAGAAAAAATAAGAAAGCTGTAATTATGACTGGTTAGAAACATGTCCATATAACTGACATTTAAATAGCTTCATATTTGAAATATTTCACTATAATTATTTTTACAGTGACTTCCTTGGATAGGCCAGCTTTCTAAACCTTGCTTAACAAAAATAGTAATAAAATCACTGATTTCTTAAAGAAAAAAGAGGCCTTAGATGCCAAATAGTTTAATTTTTTTATCAAATTGATACCAGGACAAATTGTATGATTTGCCCATGGTTATGGTTCAAATGATATATTAAGTGCACCTAGAGTTCAGTTTAGTGTCCTCTCCATTAAACTTAACCAAGATAGAAAAAAGAGGGTGATCTTTACTTATGAATTACCACTAGATTCCTAGTTGCTTCTCTGGGCCTCTGCTCTCCCTGCAAGTTATTGTCTCTTCAAGCAAAAATATATATAACATATGCAAAAATATTCCTCTTATGAGGGATACCAGTTACATAAAATATTCAAATAATTATAAAGTGAGTAGGAGAGTAGATATAGCAGAAGTGCTAAAAGGGACATAAGTTAAAGACAGGTTATTAGCTATGATTGTGACTTGTAATCATATGTATGTCTTTGATCTCAAACTCATTTTCTTTATCCCCTTTAAGCAGGGGACTGGGCAGACATCCTTATGTCAAATGTGTATAGAATGACTGTATGAAATGCTGCAGTAGGCTGTTCTTCCAGTAGGATTTCTCTCCCACATGTGAGATTAGTGCTAGGAGAGGAAGCAAGAAGGGTGAGAAGAGTGCAGTACCGTGGAAACACTGGCCGTGTGCAAGATAGCAGGAAAAGAGCAGTGGGAAACTGAGGCAACTGTGAGGATGTTGCAGAAGCACCCACAGACTCAGGGCTGTGTGAGACTCTTGGTATGGATGCCTGGAAACTATTAACTTCAAGAAAAGGCACTGAGAATTTTTGTGAAGCATGAGTACTTTATAGAGATTATGCTCATAATAGATATTTAAAGATCCAAACACCAGGTAATTCTGAGAATGCAGGATATTTATTTGTATTTTTAATAAAGCACAATGGGTATGGCAGATAGCTCATACAATAGAATACAATAGAATAAAATGGAAAGGAAAAAACCTCAGACATATTTGGGGGGAGGTGTGGCTATTTCCAAATGAATCTTATATTTGTGAACTTTTTTGGTTGGAAATTTATCATTTCCAAATATATTTGTTATATATTATACATATAGCAAATATCTATAATAACATTACATATGTGTAACGTAGCATTACATATGTGTAACATATGTAAAGACATTTTTGTTTGTCAATAATCAAGTTTCTTCTCTGCAGAGGAATGTGGTGCCTTTCTTGGGGAATGGTTTTTGTTTTATCTGATAGCAGGTGATGGACTGGACAACCCTTAGGGGTTAATCCAAGGCCCAGGACTTGACATTGTCATTGAAGTAGCAATTCTGATACCTTGAGAACAGTATTAGAGACCACAGGCAATGATGGTCGCCTGCACTACCTTATTCGTGAGCTAATCTGAGTTCCCCATGACAAAGTTTGTTTTCCTTTAGACTGAAGGATTTTTCTAGCTTGTTTACTTAATGATAGACCACTTTTCCAGCTGACAAAAGCAGGAAAAAGAAACAGTCTTTGGAGAGTTATGTATCACAGTGTATGTTGTCACCTAAGGTACCAGTGTACATCTTATTCAGGGCTTTATTCCCTTCACTTAGTATGTTCATATACAATACCTTTTCTTGAATTTAAACAACAGCCAGGTAATGAAATTTATGCCCACAGTCGATGGATCTCTTCTTTAATTGTTAACTTTGGCCTAATACATCAATTTATTCTAAAACCCACAATAATCTGCATGTGTAGTCTAGTTTATAATTTTTCCCTAATACCATTTGAATTGTAAATCCTGGCTCTGTCAATAGTGATTTGGTATCATGACTTTAATTTTAATTGTGGGTGACAGTTTTGGGGGCATAAGCATAAAGATTCAAGTTGTTTTTAAAACTAATCAGGCTTGAAAAATCAATGAATATACATAAACCTTGACTGAACATCTGCATTAGATAGAAAAAATACACAAACAAAAATAACAGATCTTGAGAATTCATTTCCAATAACTGATTAGTCCTTCTCATTTTTTTTTCTTGTAATTTTTTGATAGTAGCTTATTCCACACTGAAACTCAGTTTTACCCTGACTCTCATTGCATCAACTATTTATTATAAATTGTTTGGTGGGGATAACTGTTAGCAGAAAAGAATAAACAATCAGCAGTAGTTCAAAGATTTGGGCATTAAACACTCATATATAAGCAGATTATGAACATAATGTCTGTGTGACTCAGGAAAAAGCCAATTAAGTCTATCAAATAATAATAGATGGTGCTTTGTCACATCTGCCACCAACATTGATCAACTTTTATTCTTGTTTGTTGATATGCTTCTATTCAAAACTGGAAACAATGGAACTATAAATTAAAATCATCACCCTGGCTCTAAGTCTATGGTGCTTCGGATCTCCCAAGTTAGTGTCAAACATGTTTGTCAAAATATCACTTACCTCAGTGTCATAACTTTTTGTTTAGAGTCCATATGGTCAGGCAATGGAAAATCACTTAAAAAATTTTCCTTTGAACTCATAAATTTTACATGGCAGTACTAAGCTGAATATTAAACATTTTTTATACCTAATTCAGATATAGACTACTTAAGTTATAGGTCCCTGTAGATGATAAATTTCTACTTAATTTAATACTAAACTGTTTGATAAATCTTGTTTGATACCCAAACTTTAGAGAATCCTGGACATAGAAGAGTTTGAATGAAGATTATTTTGGGTTGGGGGAAGTGTGAATAAGGTGAAATGTATACATTGCCAGCTATAGTAATAGTCACAGAGATGTAAAATATAGCATAGGGATATAGACAATAATAATGTAATAATGATATATGGTGTCAGGTAGGTACTAGAATTATGGGGTGATCACTTCCGTAAGGTATGCAAATGTCTAATCACTATTTTGTACACCTGAAACTAATAATATTGTATGTGGGATGTAATTAAAATATCAAAAAAATTAAAGGTCTTTTTGGTGTACAAGTCTAATATAAAATTTGGTTTATGTTTTGTATATAAAGTAAGTTTTAAAAAGACAAAAGTGTTTATATTAAGCATATGTTCATTGCAATTATTAAGAATTCATTAGAGTAAATAACAATACTCAAATCTGCTGGATATTTTCAAAGTTGGGAACTTTCCTTCAGTTGCTGTGTTATTGCATAGTTCAGCACTTAATGAAACACAAAAACATGATGCATACGGGGAATTTGCTTCAATTACTAAAACTCAATTTCCTTTATGAAAAATCTTCCAGATTAAAGGGATCAGCTCTCAGCCTCCCCTCAATATTAAGTTCTCCTGAGGAGGCAAAGTCCTCTAGTTGAATAACCAGGACACAAATAATGCTTCTGCAAGATTCTAGTTTCCCCAGATAATTTGTAAATAATAGGTATGATCCAGGAGGGCTTATATTCTGGGGACCATTTATCACACTTCGGTTTTTATACAGTTCTAGAGAGGAACTCATCTTATTAGCTCATCATCATAATAAAGACAAAGAAAGATTTGCAGCTCTTAGAAAAGCCCAGGTGCTTTACACAATTAACTCTGCAATGCAAATAAAAATTCCTCTGTAGTTTTTTTTTAATTTCATGTGTCTGAGTAATCTAGGGATTCACTCCTTCAAAAGAGGAAAGAATTTGAAAGCTGTTGCAACAACAAATAAACCTAATTAAATTCTGATCATTCCACTGTGTATTTTTTCTAGCTCTGTAAATTCTGCAAGGGACAACAGCAAACTGTCTATGAAAGGCAGAGAAGCAAAAGGGGACTTTTTTGGGTAGGGAAGGATGGTGGTTTGAAAAACAGTAAAAAACCCGTGTGTCTTGATTCAATAGCCATCTATACCATATAAATTTATTTTGCTGCTATATTGTATTTAACAGGAGAAAAGTATCTATAGTTAGGGAAGAAATAGAAATATAGTCTATTCCACAAAACATAGAGAGACCTCTATTATCATGCCAGAAATAAATGTTTTAATAGCTATATTTGGTGTGGGTAAATTTCCCTTAGGCATTTCTAGAAGAAATGGCAAAGGGTCCTAGATTATCTGTGGTACCAAACACCATACAGACCCCTTGGAGAAAAATCTTACTTTATGAACAGTATCTGAGCTTGTTTAGTAATCTGAAGGGGGAATTGTATAGGGACACTTATATTTCATCAAAACCCAGAAATCTCTACTCAGTATTTGGAGAATAAATCATATGCCATAGTTTAAATTGATAAACCTGTTTTTTGCTCTTAATCTCTATCCTTGTATTGGAGCTAGGAAGAATGTGCTGAAACCATATAATTTTTTAAAATTTAAGTTCAATTTTGGGGTGACATTGAAAACATCTCACGTTAATAAGATGAAACATTTCAAGAAGGGCAGTACACGTACACATTTTCAAAATTTTGATAAAACTTTATTTAGGTTTCTTTTACTTTCTCCCCCTCCCTGAATTCTCTAACTTGCTGTTATTTTTTCTCCCTTTTATAGATTATCTATAAATAAACAAAGTGATGAATTCCTCAAGAGGATGTGTTTGTTATTTTAATTGATTTTTTTACAGAGAGGAAGGGAGAGGGATGGAGAGTTAGAAACATCGATGAGAAACATCAATCAGCTGCCTCCTGCACACCCCCTATTGGGGATGTGCCCGCAACCAAGGTACATGCCCTTGACCAGAACCGAACCTGGGACCTCTCAGTTCGCAGGCCAACACTCTATCCACTGAGCCAAACCAGTTTCAGCATGTTTGTTATTTTTGATAATAAATTTCTGGGTGAAAAAAGGTGAAGGTATTACGAAGTACAACTTGGTAGTTAATAGAACAGTTGCGGGGATGTAAAGTACCGCAGCAGGAATATAGTCAATGATAGTGTAATAACTATGTATGGTGTCAGATGGGTACTAAATTTATTGGGGTGATCATTTTGTAAGTTATATGAATGTCTAATCAGGGTTGTATACCTGAAACTAAAGATATCATATACCAACTGTAATTTAAAATAAGACATTTAAAAATGCTACTGAAAATAAATTCCCTGGGTCAGAGTACCTTCTATTATCCAGAATCTTGGTGTAGGAACTTGAATATGAATTGGTAAGGGAGAATAATTACTCAAGAAATGTATGTGAAATAAAAAAATCTGGCCCTCACTTTTGCACTAGTCGTTATATTTTTAATTTCAACCTGAGAACAGTCTCTCATCACTTTGTCACTTCCCTGGAGTAGCAGACTCCCATCACTGAGAATCACTGTGTCATTTCCACATGAAGTATTTCTTAAAACTGGGGATGGGTACCTTGACAACTGATTGAAAACATGTTGACTAAAAAGGTCTTAATAAGCAGCACATGACCTTCCTCCCCTGTGGTCTCATCAGCAGGCAATAAACTAGACTCATCATCCTCAATTCTCATGTAAAAACCTATCTGTCAGAGAAGTAATTACCTCGCTAGATATACACCCCTCTGAGGCAAGCCCAGAAATCATTATCATACTCTATAATTAGTGTTTATTATTATATCTGGGCATGTCAGTGGAAGTACAGAAAAGTGCCCTTCAGCTGGACAATCCTATCATAACAGGACTTAGAAAATATTAATGTAAAAGCTTATTGTCTGCTCTCCTGTGTTATGGCAATCTTAAATCAGCCTGCTTCCAAGCAATTTGTAGCTCCACCATGCTCCCTAACCCACACAGTTCAGGCATTTCATCCGGGTGTAGGTATTATCTTTACAAAAACCTGCATGATAAGCTCCTCATTTTTCTCTACAGGGACAAGCAGTACATTCAGGGCTTGTTCTTGGCAGATGTTATTCTAACAGGAATTCAGAATTCAAACCCTTGCCACCCACTGCCATGCTGTGTGCTAAGGTGGGGAGTCGATACATACAAATGCTGAATTTCAATGCATTGCTTTTACCTGGACCCGGGGTTTGTTGCTCTGCACTTTGTAACTCCGGTGGTTCCTTTATCTTCTTCAAGGACATTTGATAAGAATTATCTGGTTCCATGGGAACTTAAGAGAGTATCAACTACATCAGTTTTACAAAATTTAGATACACACTTTTACGTTTGAACAAAGAATAGCTTCCTTTGGAGAGAGCAAAAGGGATGCAAGTATAGTTATCTGGACTGAAAAGGGTTGATATTGATATATTTCCTGGGAATGTCATAGGAATTAATTGAAGCAAAACTTGCCCAGCACATAGGAAACTTGAATAGGAAACAGTCACTTCTACTCTATAATATTACCCATCGGAGCCAATCCTCTTCTGTGGATTTGGCTTCCTGGGACACATGCTATACCCCTGTATTTGTGAGATCAGATATATTGGATCATCCAAGCAGGACCAGGACATTTAGGGTTTCAAGAAAGAGGCACTAGTAGGTGTTTCTAGGAGATAATGAGGTTGAGGGAGAGTCTTTTACCAAATCCCCCTGGGATGGCAGGGAAAGCTTCCTCCAATCTTCGAACCAGGACCTTTTCATTCTAGGAAAGCACTTGCTTGACCCCAGACACAGACATATATTTGCTATTTGGCTGACTGAAGAAGGTATAAATGTGGGTAAATAAGCTCCAGGAACAGATTTCAAATTGAATCTTTGCCAGAGTCTCTCTGGACTCCCAGCCCTGTCTTTCAGAGTATGCTAATTAGCTCCTGCTGTTAATATTTTCTCAAAAGATCTAAGTGGCAGGTGTGTTATTTCCTCTTTTTTAAGGGGGAGTTGAAGGAGTGTTGAATGCCAAAGTTTGAGTTAAAATGTTAGATTAACCTTCACAGCCAATGAAGTAAAATTGACCATGAAGTTTTCAAAGAGGTCAAAATGTTTGTGGAAAGGGATTTTAGGTTCTGAAATCAGGTAACATGATCCAGTTAGAAGACGTGATGTGGATTATTATCCAGTCATTTACTCTCTGGTATGAACATAGTAAGTTATTTAGCTTTCTCAGGTGTGTTTCCCCATATTATAAATGGGGTAAATAGTACCCATCTCTGGTTTGTTGTGACAGTAAGGTGCATAATGTATATAAAGTTTTAAACCTAATTAATGAAAGATAGAAACCCTCAATAATAGCTACCTATTGTATTGTTGTTTTATTCCTTTTTGAGTAATTTCAGTATCCTTTTACTAATCATGTTTGTCAAAGCTAGAGTTTTATTAGATGATGTCTCAGTATACAAACATATCTATGATTACTATACTAGATACAACAGAGAGGTTTGAAATCACAGCTCTTCAGGGGTTTGATACTAAGCTTAGAAATAAAGATTTCAACCAATCAAGTGTTTGGGCTAATTAGGACCTTCCCTAAAACACCAGGAAGCTTTATGTGGATTTAGTGTATTACAATAGTCCCTCTTATCCAGGGGGTTATGGTCCAAGACCCCCAGTGGATCCCTGAAACCAGACAGTACCAAACCCTATATAAGCTATATTTTGTTCTATACATATATACTGTTTCACTTAAAAGATGCACTTACAGCTTCTCTTTGGCATATCTGAATTGCCAGCATAATTTTTCTTATACTTCGGGACCATTAAGCAAAATAAGGGTTACCTGAACATAAGTACAAGAACACTAAGTGACTAATGTGAGGGTATTGTATACAGCGTGGAGACATTGGACAAAGAGATAATTCACATCCTGGGTAGGATGAGGTGGGATCATGTGAGATATCATCAGGCTACTCCCAATATCTCGATTTAAAACTTATGAATTATTTCTGAAATTTTCCACTTAATATTTTTTTAGACCATTGACTACAGGTAACTGAAATCTTGGAAAGCAAAACCTCAGATAAGGGGGAGACTACTGCATGTGTAGCTTAGAATGCTCTTTGAGATTTTAAGATGATTAACAAAACCCTTACGTGTTTTCAGAGTCTTAGAGGACTACTTGGAATGGTGTACAAATGTCACCTCTTGCTAGCCTTCACTAGGACAATTTTCTTCATTTCTTGAAAATTTACATGTCATTATCCAGAAATATTTTCAACTGAGGTTTTAGAAATGACAATGTTTCATTTTATGAGAGTCTTGCTAACCTAATTAAGCAATCAAGTGATTTGTTATTTCAAGCATATCCCATTGTCTTGACTGCATTTTGATTAACTTGCTAAAAATTCTTTGCTGATATGCTTATTGGGTCTGAGGACTATTTACTAAACCGTAATATCAGAACTGAAAATGAGGATGTAAATTGTTAGAAACATGACAGAATTAAATGCATTTCTTTTCTCAGGAGGAGATTAACATGGAAGGAAATAGAAGGTACAGTAATAGATCCCCAATTTCTATATCCATTTTGCAAAGAAACACTTTGATAAAACCCTGTGTTCAAATATATACTCATTTTTGTAATACTTCAAAGTCACTGTCATGACTTCTACAACTTTTCTAGGTCTGTATGCAAGTAATTGTTGGAAGAGCTTTCCCAATTTGGGCTGTAAATTCTTTAAATGACCATTTTTAATTTTGATATTTAATATCCCAAGTGAAGTTGTAGGTTGAATCTGTGTGTGGGCATTCCAGTATGCTTCGCAGTTTAATCACATTTGATCTGGATTCCAATCTTTATACTTTTGTTTTTGGCATGAGTTCATGATTTAATGCTAGTATCTCAGCAAAAGCATTTTCCTGATGGTAGGTCATGTTTTGTTTGTTTTTATAGCTAAGAGGATTGGTAAATTGTGCTTTTGACCTTTACAAGTGGTTCTTAGAGAAGAATGGTGTGAAAACCACTGCAAACCAGAACACATACTTAAATTTTTTAAATTATTTTTTAATTGAAAAATTTGGGGTGATATTGGTTAATAAAATCATACAGTGTACAATTCTATAATATGTCATCTTCATGTTGCATCATGTGCTCACCATCCAAAGTCAAGCCTCTTCCTGCCCCCACTTACCCCCCTTTTGCTCTCTCCTACCTCCTCCCTCCCACTTTCTTTTTGGCAATCAGAGTTGGTTTTAATAAAATCTATGAGGCCATTAAACCTCTTACCAGTTGATTCTTTAAAAACAATTATTTTCTTTACAAATTTCAAAGAGGAAGAGAGAGAGAGATAGAAACATCAATGATGAGAGAGAATCATTGATTGGCTACCTCCTGCACACCCCCTAATGGGATCGAGTCCACAACATGGGTCATGTGCCCTTGACTGGAATCAAACCTGGGACCCCTCAGTCTGCAGATGGATGCTCTATCTACTGAGCCAAACCAGACAGGACTATAAATTTATTTCTATAAATTGACTTAGAATATGTAATCCAGACTCTTTAGTAGTAAGAAGAATAAAAATATTGTTTTCAATAGACTTTCTGTTTAAGTTGGTATTTTTATGTCATGATTAGATAATAAAAAGAGAAGATTCTCCAAAGTAGGTAAATTTCTAAAGGTTCCTAGATCTATTCTAGATCTATTACATGCATCAGCAAACTGGGATTGAAGAAGGATTTCATAAAAGATTAAACCTTTGAGTATCTTCAAGTTAATGAGGAAAGATTTACTGAGTTCAATAATCTGAAAGTCAACTATTTTCAGTATGGCAAGTGGCATCAATAACATGCAAATTCAGGATAAGAATTAAAGGTATAGGTGAGGATAAACTCCATGGTGTATGGCCTATGTTTTATATAGTTGATGGCTTTAAGAATTAGGTGATATAGAGAATAAATGAGAAAGACAGCATAGTTTTCAAATACACTTGACGTGATAACCACCAAAGTTTAACTATAGAGTAGATATCTCCATTTGTTCTAATTTATACCATAAATTAAACATGTTCCAAAGGAGGCCCATCCTGTCCATTCTCCCAAAGCCTGACATATTGAAGCTTTCCCCATCCCAGTTTTAGCAGCTTCATTCTTCCAGTTACTCTGGCCAAAATCAAAGCACTCGTCCTAGGTTCCATTCATAGTCAGAAGCAAATCCTATTGGCTCTTCAAAATGTATTCAGAATTTGAATGCTTTTCATAAACATGCCCTGCTTCATTGTTATTCTAAACACTTTTCTAGCATACTTTTAATTTATTTACTTGTCATGTTTCTTTTCTTTATTTTTTCCCCCTCTCTAGAATGTTGTCCTCATGGAGGATTGCCCGTTTTATTCACTACTGTACACTTGGCCTCCAGAACTGCCTAGCACTTAGTTGGTGTGGTATGCTTTTTAAATTAATGAGTGAATTAAAATATTGGGGAAGAAGATGAAGGGGAAAAAAAAGACTAAATTAGATCTACTCTTAATAGATTCAACAGCTATTTTTGGGTACTTGCTATGTGCCTACTTAAATAGTAAGCCTTTACATTTTGTGTTTATTATAATTCACTAAAATGCTAAGTTGTCATTAATATTTTGGATAAAATAATAATTCCAGAATATATATTTTTAGTGAAATATAAAATATATATTCATATAATATATATTTATGACACAATGAATATATATCTTCTCACCTATTTCAGTTAACAAATTAGTTATTGAAAAATTAAAATCCCAGTAATCTCATCATATTTGGATAGAGTTTTCTTGGAAAGAACTCATATTCAGAAATGTAATTAAACTGTTTTCTCATGTACACTATCTGCTATTTAATTTAAAAAATGCTTTTATTGATTTCAGAAAGGAAGGGGGAAGGAGAAAGAGATAGAAACATCAATGAGAAGGGATAATCATAGATCTGCTGCCTTCTGCACTGTCGGAAACCAAACATTGTTCTTACTAAATGGATGTAAACAGGAGGCCAGAAGGCTGGTCAACCTTAACTGCTCTGAAAGGTCAGAGCTAATTACTCACTGTTTAGTTGAAACATTATTGACTGAAGCAACCTCTACCTGTTTGTTTCATGTTAAATTCTGTTTTGTTATTTCCTGCCTAAAGGCTAGGGGTATGTCCCAAAGCCTTAATAAAAAGGAGAAAAAGGCCAGAGCAAGTGGCAGTCCTTTCCACTAGAGGAAGGCTCCCGCCTGGCCCCCCAATATTGCCAAATTAATGTTGTCTAGTCTCTCATTTCGTTTGCGTGCGGCCTCCTTCAGAACCCAAACCCTGAACCGGGAACCCTGAACCATGCGGGATGTGGAAAGAGGTTCCCACATCTGGGGCCCAACAGGGACTGCGGAAAGAGGTGCCCACACTGCACCCCCTCTGTTGGGGAACAAGCCTACACATAACATGGGCAAATAAGAAAATTAATTTGGTTAAGAGTTAAGCTGTTTAGAAAGTAAAAATGTTAACATGTGTCATGAATATCTCTAAAAGGAAAGACTTAACACAGAGTAAGTGCTCAATGGACATTTATTGAATGTATGAATGACCTTGAATAAAAAGGTAATTTGACATGAAAATCAACATGTTGCTTTCTGGTTTGTCTTGGGAAAAAAAGTCTTGGAAATCTTGTGATTAGATAAATCATATATGCCCCACTTACAATGTGATGTGATACTGGGTGGTAAAATATGAAGGTCTTCTGGCAACTTGCACTGGAAGAATATAGAAATTTGTGGATCATTTATGACATAGGTCACCTGTTACCCTATCTCTCTCTGACTTTGAGTTTAACAATCTGTTGAATTGTGCATTTAAAAAATTTTACTTTACTTCAAGTCTAATGCAATATAAACTGGAAAACTGTCTATTCAAATTAAGAGAATTTCTTGAAGAAAATGCATCTCCATGGAAGAGGTAAAAAACAACATCCATGTATCAAAATATAATGGAATTAGAACTCTATCAGGAAAATAAACTTATTATGAATAAGATAGTTATACAGAGAATGATTAATCATTTTTTCTCCTTGCCTTTGTTCTGAGTTTTAAGTGGAGCAACATATGCTTGCAAAACAGAAGCCAGCATTGGCATAAATAGAATGAGAAGGTGGGAGAATATGGCTTTATGACTGGTTAATTTTTTCCCATTTATTCATTAATTACTTTTGAGTATCTGCTCTATTGGGCACCATGTTAGATACTTGGTATACTTTGATAATGACCTGTTCCTCGATTTAGAAAAAAACATTAGTAAAAGAACTTAGCAATGAAACTCACAGTCCCCATTGCCATACTGTGTGCAGGAAGGGGAGCAGAGAGTGAGATAATAAATAATCAACACTAAGATAGGTGTTATCTTGATTTTCAAAGCAGGGAATTCAGATTTAGAGAAAGAAGATACACTGATATGAGGTTTATAGCTTGGAGATTGGCACAACTGGGGTCCTTAGGCACGTCGAACTGAATTCAGACTCACACACACAGCTGCAGTTGCTGCTCCAGATCCACCACTGCTGATCATTCCAACACAGACTTCCTGCTTAAACCCATCAGTGGCTGCTCACCACCTCCACAGCATAAAGTTCAATGTCCTTGATCAACCCCATTTCTCTCTCCAACTTCATTTCTCATTCCTCTTTGCTGAGCAGCATTGCTTGTGGTTCATCGGCATTCCCCAGTCTGTTTCACACAGCCATGCCTTTGTTCCCACTGTCCTTTTGGCCTGTCCCCTTGAACTCAGTTCTCTCCTCCTGGAAGCTTCTAAAAACCAAGTAGGGGTTAACTACCCTTCCTCTGAGCTTCTATAAAATCCTGTTTAGCTTTTTCAGGACTCAACTAATTACTGCCATGGACCAAATATGGCTGCTGTCTGTTTTTGTAGCCATGAGCTAAGAAGGTTTTTGCTTTTTTAAAGGTTGAAAAAAAAATCAAAAGAATAATATTTCACAAGATGTGAATTTATATGAAATATCATTGTTCACAAATAAAGTTTTATTAGAACACAGCCATGTCCATTCTTTACATGTTGTCTATGACATTTTTTGTATGACAAGGGTAGAGTTGAATAGTTGCAGGAGACCACATGGCCTACAAAGCCTAAAATATTGAAAACCTGGTTACTTACAGGAAAAGTGTGTGGACTCCCAAATCTCACACAGTATTTCTTTCTAAGTGGCTTTCTCTGAGCTAGCTCCAAGCTTGAAGGATTTTATTCATCTTTGTTTTTCTAACTCCTAGCCAATCGTGGTCCTTAGCAGGTAGGTATTTAATACAGTACATATCTGAATACATGATTTCATACTTTTGTCCATAGAACAATTCTTCAGATACTTATGATCAGCCATCCTGTTACCTACCCAGTCTCCCCTTTTACAGGCTAACCATCCAGTTACTCCTATTCCTTGTGTAACATTGCAAGTCCTAAAACTAATCTGGCTTGGTGCTTCTTTATATGTTTTTCTTTTTAGAGTATAATATTACCTCTGAAATTTATGAAGAGATTATTTATCAGAATGCATATCATTTTTACATAAAATTATACATTGCATTGATAAATTACAATGCATTGTTCTTGGTGAATGAGTAATTGATTTTTAAAGGAAGAAAAATTGAAATGACAAGATATTTTTCTGCCTGTAGTAAAAGAGAAGAAGAAAAATGTGGTATGTCTGGCATATTTTTGATTTGTAAACTAGAAACTTTTAGTCTTCTGAAGTCTCCAGTGAGGAATTAGTTCTTCCCCATGAAGAAGAAGAAATTAGAATTTCTACTTTATATATATGTTCTTCTAAAAAATAAAAGGATTACAGATTTACCAAGATCTGAGGTACACACCACAGCAGTGTTTGGGCATGATTCACATGCAAGGAAGTACCACAGTGGAGGTGGGATATGCAGGGACCCTCACTTGATTATTTGCTTTTGGTGTTTTGCTATGCACTTAGCTCATGTGAGCTAAATTATACTGATTTAGGGCTTATATTATTCAATTGTAATGAAATAATCCTCACAAAATGAGCATGTTGCTTAAAGTGACTCTTGAAAAACAACAGCGGTAGCTTGAAATTTTAATAATGCAAATATCTGATTCTGACTTTTCATATGAGTGAAAAATCAGAATGACCGAGCTCAGTTCTTCAATATCTAGAGTGAGCAATGCTTCTCATGATTAGAAATTTAAAAAAAATGATCTATTTTAGGTGAGAGAAGTTGATTAAAATCATCAAAGACTTCAGTCAATCTGATATACTGATTTAGATTTACTATGAATCTCAAACTAAGTCCTATTAAATATTGATATTGTGCTTTTGTAAAGTATTTTTACAGATGCAACATTCTGAAGTAAGTGAAAAGGGAAATAGAATACTCAAATTCCTATAACACAAAGTTAAAACTACGCTTTTAAATATGAGGCATAGTTGCTAACAGTAGAAATATTAATAACACCTTTAAAAGGGAGAATAACATTTTATCATTTATAAAATACAATAATTGTAAAATGAGTATTTTATATTTGCTTTAGTCTTTACATTTTTCTATTTTTAAATAGCTTTGCAATGTCCATTTTATATTACTATAGTAGTAAAGTACAAAATTTATAAACCTACAAATAAACATACAAGGAGCAATATGCTCCCAAAATTTGAAGACACTTGATCTCATGCAACTCTATGCTACTTAGGTAAAGATCATAAAGAAGGGATATCTCCTCTACCCCACCATAACTTTGGTTTCTATAAAATGTTTATTTATCTGTTTTTTGTTTTGTTTTGTTTGTTTTTTTATGAAAATATATGTAATTTTGAGAAAAGAATTGCCTATAACTTCTAAAGCAGCTTACTATATCCTTTGGGTGAGGGAAACCTCTTCTCATTTCTTCATCTCACATTCTGTTGAATTTTTTTTTAAAAGAACATAGGATTTGTGATTATTTATTTTTGTACTTGTGTATTGTTGAGACTGTAGGCTTTAAAAAATATTTTTATTTCAGAGAGGAAGGGAGAGGGAGAGAGAGATAGAAACATCAATGATGAGAGAGAATCATTGATCAGCTGCCTCTTGCACATCCCACTTTGGGGAACAAGCCCACAACATGGGCATATGATCTGACGGGGAAGAGAACCATGACTTCTTAGTCCATAGGTCGATGCTCAACTACCGTGTCATGCCAGCCAGGAGAGACGGTAGGCTTTTTGAGATAGGCTCCACAAGTAGAGGAACATTGTCTATCTCATTGACTGAATCTTAAGTGCCTAACTCAGGGCTCAGACCAGATAGATGATGACTGACTTGCTGATGGGCTACTTTCTAGAAGCCAGGGCTAATAAGAAAGGAGGATAGTGAGTGGATTTTTCTCTCTGTGGATCACAGCAAACCTTGGACCAAGAAGGTGACTTAGACTAGGAAATGAGATTTAAAATCTACTTGTTTTGGGAATCCTCCCATATAAACAACCGTGTCAATTCATATTATTTTATACATCATTTGCTTTTTTCAAAATACTATCAACCATGAGGTTTGTTCCACATTTCCTAGCTATTCTTCAAATACACAGTGATTTGGGCTGTGTCTGCCATTTTAGTTTCAATTTAAAGAACTAATTACAATATTATGCCTAAAGGTTACTGCCCTTTCTCTGGTAACATAATAGGTAATCCTAGGAGTATCAGTCTTTAGGATCACATCATAGCTAGGCTGTGCTAATCAATTTGTCTGTAAGTATAATCTGGATAATTTTATTGTGACATAATAATGTCTTAATATATTCAATTCAGTTCAATTTGGTTCTATTCAATTCATTTCAGTTCAGTTCATACTATAAGCCATATTATGGGGGAGAAAATATTCTCATTTTCATTTAAATTTCAACTCTTACGGGGACCTAACTACATGCTAGGTAATGCCAGATGATGGCCATGCAAAAAGGAATTCAGTCAGGTTTCTAGCAAAAGAAATTCACAGAGAAAGAGCCTATGGTGTGTGCTAACTCTAGTGTGTCATAGAAACACAGAAACAGGGGTTCACAGGGTGCCTGGCAACCTTGATGATTAAATAAATTCACAGTCTCATGAATGAGAAAAGGCATTTGTAGAACACAAAGAAAGACAAGTCTGTGATCAAGTGAAATACGTGGACAGTAAAAGTTAAAGCATAATGAAGATGAGGCTAGGATATCTAAAGTTTCCAGGAGAAGAAAATACCTAAATTGATTCTACCCAGTTTTTTAGTTATATTTTAGCCAACCTGAAAAAGGAGGGACAAGAAAGAAAAAGGCAAAATTCTATAAAGCTTTTCAGCTCATACCTCTGAGGCATGACTTCTGAAATGATTAAAAGTAAATTAAAACTGCTCAGCAACCCACTGGGAAGCCACAGCTCATGCCTGCTCTTTTTTTATATTATATAAACTTGTAAACACTAAACTTCCTCTTTTTTTTTTTTTTGTTGTTGAAAAGAACACAGATTCCTTCTGGACATGATTTTCCAGCAGAAATAAAAAACAGGAAAAAATATGAACAAAGAGCAGGTTTTTTCTTTCTTTCTTTCTTTCTTTTTCTCATTAGTGCATTTGCTATTTATGAAGTCACGGGGATTTGCATGTGTTGGCATTTGCAGGCACAGTTGGATATTGTTACTTTGTCAAAATAATCTATAGAGGGTATTAATTTTGAGCCAACTGATGATCATTTTGCAGCTCAAAAGCACTTATTATCTTCTAGGGTTGAGGTTTCTACAGTTTGGGGATTATGGCCAATTGAAATTAGAGTGTGCACAGTCTAGACAGTGGAATGTAGTGGGTAAGAAGACAGGCTTAGGTCACAGACACAGAGGGAGCTTGGAGCTCGGTTGTGCCAGTTGTGCCATTTGTTCACTTTGTGACCTTGAGCAAGTCACTTTACTTTTTCAAGCCTTAGTTCCCTCATTTACCTATGGGATAATGTCAATCTCATGGGGATAATATCAACATCATGGGATAATGAGTAGGGTTAAATAAGACCAAAAATATCATCAACTAGGTTACAGCTATTTATTGTTATACTAGAGGCCTAGTACACAAAATTTGTGCACTCTAGGGTGTCCCTCAGCTCAGCCTTCATCCTCTCCAATCTGGGACCCCTCAGGGGATGTCTGACTGCTGGTTTAGGCCTACGGGATTGGGCCTAAACTGGCAGTTGGACATCCCTCTCATAATCCGGGACTGCTGGCTCCCAACTACTCACCTGCCGGCCAGCCTGATCACCTCCTAACCACTCCCCTGCCAGCCTGATCAATGCCTAACTTCTCCCCTGCTGGCCCAATTTCCCCCAACTGCCCTTCCCTACCAGCCCGATCACCCCCAACTGCCCTCCCCTGCTGATCCAGTAACCCCTAACTGCCCTCCCTTGCTGGCCTGATTGCCTAACAACTACCCTCCCCTGCCAGCTATCTTGTGGTAGCCATCTTTGACCACATGGGGCAGCCATCTTGTGTGATGGTGTGAGGGTAAATTTGCATATTATCTCTTTATTATATAGGATCATCATCACTAGTAGTCTTTCATTCTTATTTTTTAAAGGAAAAATACTAGCTCTTGATGGGGCTAAATTTGTCTTAAATAGATGTGATATTTTGGCTCTGACCAGTTTGGCTTAGTGTCAGACTGAAAACTGAAGGGTCCTAGGTTCGATTCCAGTCAAGGGCATGTATCTTGGTTGCAGATATCTCCCCAGTAGGGGGTGTGCAAGAGGCAGCTGATATATATTTCTCTCTTATTGATGTTTCTAACTTTCTACCCCTCTCCCTTCTTCTCTGTAAAAAATCAATAAAATATATTTTAAAAATTGATATGATGTTTTATGTGCCAATACTAACTTCAATTTGGGTATGAGGTTTTAGAGCTTTAGTTATCATTTAGAATGGGACAGTTTTGGGAGACAGGAATTTAACAGATTAACTCTCTAACCCATGGAGAGGGGTAGAGCATCATCCCTGCACAGTATCTCTGCTTAGCTCCCCTATAGCCTTTGCTTAGGTACTGAAACAGAAAGAACCAAGTATGGATCTTCATTGCTTACACCCATTGATCCCAGTTCAGATCTTTATAGTAAACAAGAGTAAGTTCAATTCTTTTCTCACATATTTGCAGGCAGTTATTGTGTCTGCTCTTTCTTTTGCAGCTTCACCATCTCCAATTCTTTGAACAGTTCCTCCCATGAAGACTGTGTCTGCCTTCTGCATGTCCCTGATTTCCCTCTGGATTTGCTTTAGAAAGTCAAAGTGTGTTTCCAGAAATGAATGCATTAGTCCAGACTTCTCAGTATAGAGAAGCTCTTTTGATAATCTCATCTTTAAAATGAATAATCTCAGGTGGTAATAAGATTGCACTGCTGTTTTACATCTCAGATGAAATCATTTTAAAATTTAAATGGCAAGTTAGAGAGGCAATGAATGAGAAGGACCACCCATACCAAAGCAGTCACACACATAAAAAAAACTCTTTGTTCATTGATCCATCCAAGATGAAAACAAAAATCCCATTCCTATATTTTGCTTATAAGCAAATATTAAACTTTAGTAGGGGGTGATCCGGCTGGTAGGGAAGGGCAGTTGCGGGAAATTGGGCCAGCAGGGGAGAAGTTAGGCATTGATCAGGCTGGCAGGGGAGTGGTTAGGAGGTGATCAGGCTGGCAGGCAGGTGAGTAGTTCCTTTTATAGCATTAAGGATGGCTGGACTGTTTTACAATAAAAAAATTTCAAATGGCAGTTTATAAGAATCAAAATGTATACTATAACTGTATGTGGGGAAGTTGATTTTAAAAGATACACCTATTTATCAAAATTTCTATATAATTTGGCTTGAAGAGAATCTCTTCCTCTTTAGCTCTGGGCTAAATTTATATAATACCTCAGTTCTATTTTCTTGAGTTCTATTGCAGGAATTTTAGAGATACTTTATTAATAATAGAAGCAGCCCTGACTGCAATATATGTTTCTGAAGAGTTTTTTTTTTTTTAAACTTGGTCAGGCTGGAATGTATGTACTAATTTCATGTTTATATCTCCTTTAGCATCCTGAAGTCTGACACTTTTATCCCTGGAGTCTGAGATATAGATAGTTTTCAGGCTCATAACTTTGCAGAAAATGTTTCCTAAGCAATTGGTTTAACCTTGGGTCAGACTGGCTGGTTATTTGAGACAGGCCCTGTTCAACATTTCTGATGTGGGGAAATTTAGGATTAGTTAAGTAACAAATCAAAGTGGCACAGACAAATCATCCTACACAACAATATTTCACATTTCTTACCTAGTTTCTTAGTAAGTGTTTTAACTGAGCTGTTTTTCCTGTTGGCAAGTAGAGCAATCCATCTGATTTAAGGTGAAGGCTGGAGACTAGATGCATAATCCAGCCAGAGAATTTTCATTAAAAAAATGGGCTAGGCTAGGCACAGCCTGGGAATATGTTTGATGTAGAAAAGGAAATCAGCTGGAGGGAAAGAAGCCAAAGAGAGTCAAAGTTCTGCAAGAATATGAAAGTTTACATGGGTACTTCTCTCATGTTGGTGTTATTATTTGTAAAGATTTGAGAATTTGTAGAGCTAAATGAAAGTTGGAATCTTAACCACTCAATTATGCACTTACAATGGGCAATGAATACTGATTCATATTATATTCAATTAGGTATTCATCTGCTGGGCCTTCATTTGGATGACAAATGGTGGTTGCTTTGGAATCGGGCCCTGCCACTTCTAGTTAAATTAACATAGCAACAGTACGTTTCATTTCATGATGTTTAATATTAGAGAGGGAGAGTTTGTCTAGCAACTAGGCACCTACTTGATAATTAGGATGAGAGAGGCTCAATTCCTTTTTATTCCTATTTGTTGGCCCAATTAACTGCTTTTGTCTTAAGCCGGTTATCATAAAAAAACAAACCAAAAAAGAAAAAAGCCCCCAAAACAAACAAACAAAAAAAACACTTGGAAGACAAATCTGGTATCTTAGAAAGTTCAAATAAATAACTTAAAAAGCTGAAGGTGCTAGAAATACAGTACTTGAAAATATACTACTGGCCTTATTTTTCATAAAATAAACTGAGTTTTATGGCCAAATAGTAACAGAGGAGGGGGCAGAATTTGCTGGTGAACCTTAGCATGTTCTCCCAGGATAGGTTAATCTAAGCAGATGACTACTGTCCAAGTAATGAAATTGCATTCTTTAAGCACACACATAAACATGTGCAATATTTATGTGAGCCATGTAGGAATGTATTTTCTAAGAATGAAAATATGGTCAGAAAAATAGAGTTGACCAAGAGCTGCCCCTTGCTTAGAAACAACCAACATTTATACAGTGCTATTAATCTTAAGAGTTTCCATCTGTGACTTTAAGTGAAACAAAGTATAATGACACCAATTTTACTATAGGCTAATTGTTATAAACAAGTTAAGTTCTCATAGTCTTATCAATGTTACGATGGCAATGATGTTATTTGAGGACCTGCTATATAACCCATCAGCCATGCTGTCATTAACATCCCAATTATGTAGATGAACAGACTGAGGATCTGAAAGGTTAAAGGCTTCAGATCCAGGTTTTCCAATGCCGGTGGCTGTTCCTTTTTGGATGCATCCTGCTGTCTCTCAGGAGAGGGTCTGTTGATGGCCCAGTGGGAACTTCCATGGAGGCGATGGAGGCAAGGACAAATGCTGGCCTTTCTAGACAGATGTTTATTATTAGGCTTTGCCCTGTAATAACTGTGAATGATGCCTTAGGTATGCCTTTTGGCAAGGTCAGGGCACATATAAAGCATTTCTATGAAGTTAAATTCTTATTGAGAGGCTTTTTAAGGTTTTATATTTTAATGAAGTTATTAAAATGAAAGTTCAGACTTACATAATTCATAAACATTCATAAGGCCTCTTCTAAAATCTCTGCCACTAAATTGTTTTAAAATGTTTTCAGTGAAATTCTTATATAATTCATGAACATATCTTTCAATTAAGATTAAATTATATTGCCAATTATATAGGGAATCAAAGCATCACTGAAATATAGCTCTTTTAGACTGGCTTCATTTTTGATGTCTTCATTGCATGTGAAGAAAGTACTGTGGCAATCAAGAGTACTTTTTAGATGTACATCTTCAATTGACAACTTTTAATATAAACAGCTTTCAAATGTTTAAGTGGTTTTGTAAATTCTCTTAAAAATGATGGTTTTACTTTTGTAAAGGTAGATATTTTTAGACTGACTGTCATAGGTATCTGCAACATGCTATAAAGACAGTGCTGCTGGAATGAGTGATTTAATGGATTCAAACTCCTGCAAGTATAGCTGAATGAGTAAGATCTTTTCTTTTTTCTTTTCTTTTCTTTTCTTTTTTTTCTTTTTCCTTTCCTTTCCTTTTTCTTCCCTTTCCTTCCTTTCCCTTCCCTTTCCTTTCCTTTCCTTTCCTTTCCTTTCCTTTCTTTTTTTCTTCTTCTTCGTACTCTTTGCAATCAATTGCAGTTATCTTTTTAAAGCAACACATTTTTAAGGTTTTGAACTTGGGTTAATTGCATCTTACTTTAAAATCCTTTCTTATTTAGAGGTATGATGAGACTGTATAAATGTAAGATTTTACCATCAACAGGAACCAATAGTAGAAGCAGCAGCAAGAAAATTTCAGTAACATTAAAAAATATGGGAACTTCTCCCCATTGTTTTTCTTTCTCTTATTGATATGGAGGAACTCTTTTATTATAGGGACATTACTGCCTTAGCTGCTTTTTTCCCAATCTGTTACTTGTCTTTTAACTGCACTTATAACATTTATTATTAAATTGGGAGAAACTAACATCTTTACTATATTGTATTCCTATCCAAGAGCGCATTCTTCTACTTACTCAGGTATTTAAGTCCTCTGGTGCAGTTAGTTTTCCTCAGAGAATTACATATGTATAAGGGACTTATGAAATATGTTCTGATACATCCAAATAAAGGGATGCTATGTGATGAGTATAAAAGCAATGATTCATCTATATGTACTGGCCTGGAAGGGTCTTTATTTATATTGCTAGGTGCAAATGTCTCAGAGAATAATGTGTTTGATATGATCCCATTTGTATAAAGTGCACATATATGTATATGTGTTTAATTTACATAAATAAAAAAAGAAAATCTGGATATGAATCTTCAAATTGTTTCCTTGAGACAATTAACTACTTCTGAATGGGAAGGGGTTAGAAGGACTAGTTTGGGGATTTTATTTTTTTTCCTTACATATTAAAATAAGTGATGAGATTATAGGTTATTTTAACTTCATTTTTTTAAAAAATATATTTTATTGATTTTTTTACAGAGAGGAAGGGAGAGGGATAGAGAGTCAGAAACATCAATGAGAGAGAAACATTGATCAGCTGCCCCTTGCACATCCCCCACTGGTGATGTGCCCGCAACCAAGGTACATGCTCTTGATTGAAATTGAACCCAGGACCCCCAGTCTGCAGGGCAACGCTCTATCCACTGAGCCAGACCAATCAGGCTTAACTTTACTTCTTAAGCTAAAGTTAAAATAAGCTATATATTTATAGTTTTTAAAATTTAAAACTAAAAACTGGGGACATATTGTAAAGGCATTTGTTTCCTTAATTAGGATATGAAAGACCATCATATGTACAAATGGCAGCTGTTAGATCAGAGGATAACTGCAATCCCACAGCTCCATACAGATCAGTTCCATATGTATTGGTTCTGCAAGCATACTATCTCTAAATATGCATTCACCAAGTTTTGGTGCATGGATGACTATCAAATTGTTGGCTGAAAATAGATATTTGAAAGCTATGAGTTCTTATCTATCAACCTATATTGCTTTAATTTTGGGTAAAAGCAGTTTGTGTTCCTGATAATATAAAAAATGTGCTTATTTTATATTTTTAAGTAAAAATGTTAATTTCCTATGTAAACATTAAAAAATCAGTTGTGTTTTTTTTTTTTGTAAGAAAAATATATATAGGAAGTTTCTTGGTTTTCCAGCGGTCATGGTAATGATGACTAGCAAAAATTAAGTCATTAGTAATTCAGAAGGGTAACTGGACTTCCTTTCATAGGGAGTTGGTTTATGAAGCAGTGAGCAGATAGGATACTGTATCATGGTCCTATCTGTTTATGCTGGGCAGAAGATATGGCTAAGGACCATTTTTATATTTTTCACTGAAAAAAATGTCTTCATGGCTGTCATTGAGAAATAACCATAATAATGTTATTTCTGGATCACCCTCTTCCTCTATCTCCTGAAGATAGTCTGGATATTTTGTTTTGTTTTTACTTGTTTGTTTATTTTATTACTAAAGGGAATGAGGAAGAAAAATCTGAAAATGACAGCTAAGTAACCAATTGAATTCAAGAATTATATTTGTTATTTGGATTTAACTTTTTTCATAGGGCTGCTGTTTATGTTATAATAAGTAGGTAGTGAAACTATGGGGCAGAGGGGGAAAGAGTGGTATGATTATAACAGATATTAGGAATAAGGGATTAAAGAACCAAAAACAACCCAGATATCCTTTTGAAAGTATAGATAACTATAATAAAGTACAATTTTTTAAAAAGATCATTTTTGATGTTTCCATTTTTCTGAGCATCTTTACAGTGTTTGAGACTCAATAGTATTTTCCATTGTTGTCACCCATGGTCAACTTAACAGGAATCTTATAGTTTCATAAAAGGAAGAGAATGATGGCATACACATTTGTTATATATTTTAATAGTTTTATTAGAAAAACTCTTTATCAAATGTGGGTAATATCTCTTAAAAAGCCCATCAAATTTTGTTTAAAAAACGGGGCTATTTGGGGACTTTAATTCTGCCAACACAATAACCTCTTAAAAAAATCTGACTTGCCCCATCCCTTTCTTGTACTAAAAGGAGAACAGAGGATGGAATGCAACTCAAGGATGGGAATGCAGCTGTTCTGGGTTGGATTGTGAGAGAGGCAGCTGTAGGGTCTGTTTCTGAAAGTTGCCCATGGAAAGGCCTGTGGTTCTATAGTACAACACACAGTAAAAGTTTAGAGAGATGTCCCCTTTTTAGCCCATACTCCAAATGGACACATATATTTATCTTTACCTGTTCTATCTTTTAGAGTAACAAGCTTTTACGTAACCCAACTAAAAAACAGTGAAGAAAATTTGGAAGAGAATTTTTGAGTAGCAAGGTGCCTTTGAGGTCACACTGAGTGACCCTTCCTTTTATCAATACTCTTTCAAAGACCAAAGCTGCTTTCTAATTCTAGTATTGTGGGAAGTGATAAGCAGTCAGGTATTACTCTAGCTCTGCCTTTCATGGTTTCCAAACTTTAATCGTTTCTATGCTCAGCTTTCCCCTTCCAGATTACAAAGTCCTAATCCTAGCATGTCCTCACACACTGCAACTTCACTCCTATTTTATTTTATTTTTTGTGTTAATCATCATCTGAGGATATTTTCCCATTGGTATTTAGAAAGAATGGAAGGGAGGGGGAGAGATTCATAGAAACATGGATGTGAGAGAGACACTATTGGTTGCCTCCTGCATGGGCCCAGCTAGGGCCAAGGATCCAGCCTGCAACCAAGGTATGTGCCCTAGAACCGAACCCATGACCCTTCAGTCTGCAGGCTGATACTCTATTCACTGAGCCAAACTGGCTAGAACTTTATCCCTGTTTTAGTTGCCCTCCTCTGGTCATCCAATACCACTGTATCTTTTGTAAGGTGCTTGACCACACCAAAGATGGGCCTTAGTATAAGACAAAAGTAGGGTATTTTTTTTCTCTTGTATGTATTTGTAAAACCTATGACAACACCAAGCATCTTTGGTTTTAGCAGGGCACTTGGTAAATGTCCTCAGTGATGGTTCTGTGTGATCTTTTTCTTGGTTTATAATTGACCCTATTATTTTATACTTCATTTTTTTCTCTTTTAGTGTATTGTTTCTAAGTTTGCCCATACTGGAGCTCATCTACCACATTTTGGCTATCTCAGCCTATCAAGACTTTTCTATTTATCCACTGAAGTTGAAATTTCAGTAGCTGAAAGCATTTGTCACTTTCAAAATTGGGAATTTCATGGTGACTAGTAAAAATGCCTTAGCACAGACCTCTTTAGCATCCTACTTTTCCATCTGTAGATTTGTCTTGTTAACATTTTTCAGCTGAACTCTAGTTTCCTGGTAAGTTGTCTATTGCAGTTCCACTTTCTTTTCTTTCTTTTTTCTTTTAAATATATTTTTATTGATTTCAGAGAGGAAGGGAGAGGGAGAGAGAGAGAGACAGAAACATCAATGATAAGAGAGAATCATTAATCAGTTGCCTCTTACACACCCCCATTGGGGATCGAGCCCACAACCCGAGCATGTGCCCTTGATGGGAATAGAACCCGGCACCTTTCAGTCAAGAGGCCAACGCGCTATCCACTGAGCGAAACCAGGTAGGGCGCAATTACAATTTCTTTAATTTAATATTTTAATATTTAATTTTGACTCACTGAGTCCCATAGTACTTTAGAGTGGTGGTAAGCTTTTGTACTATTACATCTACTGCCCACCCCACCCTCAACTCCACAATATGATACACTGTCTTCCAGAGTTAGTCCTTAATTAAATTTGTAGTAGATAACATTTTTCTCTAGTTCTTTCTCTACCATCTAGTAGGCACTCAAATCCCTTACACTAGGACTTTCTTCCAAAATGTTCTTGCAAAATCCCTTGATAAAGATGAAGGGATGTTGCCAGAACATCTCATCATTTTTAGTGTACAAAGATGTAATCACTAAAATAACATACCAATCTGTACAAAAAGGAGAAACGTGATGTCTGATCTTATGGACTCATTGATCCTATCCTTGCTATGCAAATAGCCAAATACTAATTAAACAGTCAACAAACTAATTTCTATTAGGGGCTTCATGATGGAATTTCAGTTTGGGTACAAAGGAAATTTGGAAAAGGGTAGAATTTTTGGCCATGTCTCAAACTGTAGTCAAGCATGTAGTTAGCCATCTGCTCTCCAGGTGTAACCTGCTGAGAAAGGATAAGGACTTAGAAGTCATATGCTTTATTTATGGAGTTTGAAGACAAACTGGGTTGACATTCTAACTCAGCACATACTACATCTGTGACCTTGGGAAAGTGATTTAACTCTTGTGCTTTAGTTCCATCAATAAAATAGCATCTGTCTCATAGAGGTGTAATAGGGATTAAATCATTTAACATATATGAAGCATTTAGAAGGATGTTCTGGCTCATGCTGTGCTATACATGTGTCTGCTGTGACTTTTACCTGCATACTTAAGGATGGCACAGTGCCTAGCTCAGTGTGTGTTCAAATTATGTTTGCTGAATGATTGGAATTGTACCTGCCAGCTAACAGACTTCTTTAGAAGTTTTTGTGCTAACTGTTCTAACTAGTACATTTCAGCCTATCACTCATTTCTCTTGATTTCAAATATAGCTCATATCTCATGGCTTCTCTTTTTATTTTCTTAAAACCATCATTAGTCCTTTGGACATAGCATTTCATCCATTCTGTGGTAACTATGCCTGGGGCTCAACTTGCATAGGGCTTGGCTATAAACCTTCTTAAGGACTCTGTTTCTAGGATAATCCAGTGTAAAGATTTGTCATTTCTTTTTTAGATCAACTTATTCACATTTTAGAGATTTAGACTATTTTATCAGCATTGTAACTAAATGCTTTGAAGTGTCACAGAATTTTATATTCTAACATTCAAGCCTAAAATCATGATGAAGCCTTTCTGACATTACAGCCAACTTATTATGCATATTCCTGTCCTGTTAGCTCAATAAGATGCCAGTTTATTTGCATATTATTGCTTGACCCTGATATCACGGGCCAATTAATTTGCATATCCATAACTAATTGGCCCTTATAAGTTTTTTTGCCACTTTATTTATTGGCCCAGCTCCCAGACTAGTGGCTTTTAACTTAAATCAATTGAATTTGGAGTGGTTTTCTTTGTCATGCTTTCAGCACCAGTGTAAGGACAGGTAAGGGTGGTTGGTGGTCAGGAACATATAAAGAAACCATTATTGCTTTTATCTTCTCTCTCAGTAGAATTGACTGAAGGAAAAAAAAAGACAATAGTTTACACATATGGAAAAGATGATTTTTCAAGTAAGAGGATACTGGATTAATGAAAAAAAATAGAACTTGTTATTTAAGAAAATTCTAGTATATAAGGCAAAGAATATAATCTATATCACTGACCAAAAAAATCTAAATTGGCATTTGGCTGACATGGACTTCAGCGAAAATTATGTGGTAGCATTTGAGCCTCTAAAGGGTAGTTGTTTTTTTATTTTTATTTCTAAAATAAAATTGACATATAGCATTGTGTAAATTTAAGATATAAAATATTATTTGATAGATTTATATGTTGTGATATGATTACCACTGTAGCTTAATCACTCTCTATATGCATAGTTTTCAAACTTAAGATGCATAAGAATAAAATGGGGATTTACAAAACATAATATATTAGTTCCCACCCCAAGATACTCAGTATAGCTAAGTCTGAGGTAGTCCCTGAAATCTTAAATTTTAACATGGACCTTGGGTGACTCTAATGTAGGTAGAATATCATATCTTGATAAATAATGCTCTGTCTCTGGTGATTCATGGTTTCTACATGGAATCTAGTGGTTTCCTAAGGTTGACTGTGTGTTCTTCATAGATGCCTTCAAATATTGAAATTGGCTGTATTACCCAAGTTCTATTTCTAGGATAATAGATGCAAGAAAATACAAACCCTACAATTTTTAAAAATTGCATTTCATAGAAAGGGTAAAGCATGTTGTGTGTGTGTGTGTGTGGAGGAGAGTAGGCAAGGTCAATCTTATTGATGTTAGTCTCAGCGGCCAGTCCACATACCGGCGGCAGTCTGATGAATTCAGATAGTGACTCCTTTACTACAATGAGTCCCCTTTATTCTTTACTCAATATCTTCCTTAAGTAGTTGTGGCTATTTCTCAATTTCATTATTCTCCTTTTTGATGACTTAGACCCTACAACCCTACTCTTTGCTTTCTATAGCACAATTTCCAGAGAGATAAGACAGGACTGGGGATGGTGAAGAAGAAGGCTGTTGGTGGGAATTGGGGAGGAAAGTAAAAGGGAGAAAGAGATGATGAGGAAGAACACAACTACATTTTTTCCCAACCTGCCCTGGGGCCATTCCTGAACTGATCGCATCCCACGGCCCCCTTTTTAGCTCCATGATGTTCCAGAGACTGCTGGAATAGATGCATGCAATTTCTGTTTCTTTTGTGTGTCTTCCCAGCACCTTTTTATCATCATGCTTGATATAATTTTGTTGTTTTCTTTGTAATTTAGGCAGCAGGGCTATAAAGTTGTTACCCCTGTTGATTTGCTGTGGTTCCCAGCAGTACAAACATTTAGAGACATCTCAAAAGAACTCTGTGTGAGCTTCAGGGAAAGAGGAAAAGGACTGTTTTAGGAAACTGCATTCTGTTTCATACTGGGTCATACAAGAAGAAAAGTCTGCCAGAAGCCACAAGTGAAGTCCTTCTGTGATTCTGGGAGTATATATAGGGGTTAATACATATGGAAATTTCCACAGTCATCAAGAAACCCGTAAGGCCTCCATTTTTAGCCTTATTAATACCAAGGATCTTGGTATTTCAGCTCCAAGCAGAGAGGTTCCTCTACTATGTTAGAGCTGGGAGATGCCTATTATCCCACCTAGAAGGTAATCGGTGTGGGGAAAGCCCAACGGTGTATTGGAAAGAGTTCTGAATTGGAAATCGGAGGGCCGGGGCTTCAGTTACAGCTATAGCAACCACCAATCAGGTGACTTTGACTATTAGTACTAGGTACAAAAGCAATAGCCAGTATTGAACTCCTCCTATGTGCCAGCTATGGAGCAAGATGATTTATGTACATTATCTAGTGTCTCTAAACTTCAATTCTCTGAGGCTATTATCTTCAGAAACTGCCTCAGAGGTCTCTAATGAGAACTGAATGAAAATACCAACTTAAAAAAGGATTTCTAAATTGTAAAGAAGGGTTGGGATTTATAGGGATTGCTAGATGGGTATATGATTGAGGCAAAATCTTTGTGTATTGCATTTTGAATTAACACAATAGGCAGGAGATAAACAAGCCTGTTGGAGAGGAGTAATGAAAATTATTTTTTAAATGAATTCCATTTCTTATTTTTTTCAGTTTCATTTGTTGTTTAATTCCATGCCTTCTCTTGATTCACTGTTGAGTCTATGCAAAACATGGTATACTGAGAGCATTTTGCCTGAATTGATCAGACAATCCTGATCAAACAAACTGATGAACTTTCCTTTTCCATTTTTGAATCAAGTAATTGGTTAAACTGTACATTGGTTGCTTTCACATTTTGCATATTTAACCCAAGATTTGATAAAGTTCCTAATAGAAAAAATAAGTGATATTTAGTGTGACAGACCCAGTGCTTTTACTTATTCATCACAAGGACCTTATAAACAAGGTTCTCTTATTACTCCCATTTTATAGATAATGCAACTGAGGCTTAGAAAGCTTAAATAATTTGTCCAAAGGCTAAGTTGCTAGTAGTGGCAGAATGGGATTTAAACCTTGGCAAAATATCCAGCTTCGGTTCCAATTAAACAGCCATTTCCAGTAAATGTAATATGGCATTTGAATTACTTGGAATAATCTCATTATATAATTTTGGTCTCATAGGACATACATAGGTCAACTTACTTTGACACAGACCATCCAAATGCTTAAAGTTAGTTTAATGGTAACTAGGTTAAACAAATTTGAAATGCAAGACTTGTTTTTTCAGGCCACAGCTTCTTTGTAAATAATTCATTATTCACTCAACAGCTATGCTCAGTGCTAGCAGTCAGTGAGGGCATCGTGGGAGATATAAATACAGAACACATTCTAGTGAGAGAGAACGTGATGCTTGAAGGGTGTAAACAAACTATCATTGGCATTTGAAAAAGAGAAAGGTTTGTTCTAGTGGGATGAATCAGAAAAGGGTTCATGGAGTCGCTCTACATAAAATGTTTTCTCTCCCAGACACCCTGTATCTCACTCATCTCTCTCCAGGCAGCTCTCTCTGACTAAACCTTTACAGCCAGACCCCAGCATTCCTTATCCTATTTCCTGCTTTGCTTTCTCAGTGGCACTTTTAACCTCTTGGCATACTATGTGTTTTTCTTATTTATTGGCTTCCTGTCCATCTCCACACATTAAAACATAAGCTTCACAAGGGTAGTTCTTTTGGCTGTTTTGTCCATTGATGCAAATCTACTCATAGTTTCAGAAATACCTAACACAAGTGGATAAAAAAGCTGTGGTACCTTTACACCATGGAATACTATGCAGCTATAAAAAAATAATCTCTTACTCTTTGCAACAGCATGGATGGACCTGGAGAGTATTATACTAAGTGAAATAAGCCAGTCAAAAACAAATATCACATGATCTCACTTATATGTGAGATACAATGAACAAAATAAACTGATGAAATAACAGGTCTAGAGGCCTGGACACATGGAACAGATTGACGAATGGCAGAAGACAGAAAGGTGGGGGAATAGAAAGAGATTGACCAAAGAACATATATGCATATATGTATAACCTGTGGTCACAGACAAAATGTGGTAAAGACCTATGGTGGGGCTGGGGTGGTTGAAGGGGGAAAAGGGGCTGACTGGGAGATATCTATAATATGTGCAACAATTAAAAAAACATATAAAACTTAACATAAGGTAGGTACACAGTACACATTTGTGAATGGATGGAGAAAATAAGACTTAAGCTGAGCCTGAAAAATGGATAGACTTTAGCTAGGTATTGGTGAAAGGAAGAGAATTCCAGGTAAAGAAAATGACTTAAGTAAAGAATGGAGGCAGCTTTGAGGGGTATAATATGAACTAGAAGGCAGACTAGGGGAGTAGTAGGCACAGAGGATGATGATATTGTTGGCATGGAAGTTGGAACAGAACCTGTGAGAGAGGATACAAAATACCACGTGATAGGATCTGGCTATTGAACCAAAGGAAGCTAAAGATCAAAGGTGTCTAAAGTCATACCTTGGGATACTAACGATTTGGAAGTAAATTGTTCTTGTAATTAAAAATTTATCTGAATGTTTTTACATATAGACACACCAAATACTCTTATTTGTTAAGATTTGAATATATCATACTTACTATCATTATGAAGGTTGAATGATCACATCTTTGTCACTGGAAACCATTTCAAGTTGGTTCCCTTCTAGTCTTTGATAGCTCCCTTGATTTCTGGTAGATGGAATGGTCCAGGCTTGTTTTGAACACTTTCTGTATCACACCTGGAATCTCCCATTTCTCTAATATGCCCCAGGTTCTTTTCATGAGAAATTATACTTTCAAATCATAGCTTGTGCTAGGGATGTTCTTGGCACTTAGCATGTTTGTAGGCCTTTTCAGTGGACAGAGCTAAGGAAGGTATGTGTGTATAGACATAGACACATATATTTTGCAACTTGGGTACATTAAGTACTCTTTATAGGAAACTACTTGTTGCTTTAAATATGCTCAGTTATGCTATTAGGCAATGAAAGCAGTAAGTTATTAAATGAGGTCTTAGTGACATAAATAATTAGTGCAGCTTCCTCAGGCAACTTACTTATAAAGAGGCACCAGGAGAATTTCATTAACAAATTAGTGGTACAGTAAGTAGAAACTCAACTCTAGCATTTTTTTTAGCTGTTATACTTTAGAACAGCAATTTTCAATCTTTTTCATCTCATAGCACATATAAACTAATTACTAGTAATTACATTTTTTGCCAAAATAGGTATAATTTTGATTCATTCACACTGGACAGTTATCGTTATTTTGGCTGTTGTCAATTTTATTTAACAATCTAAAGGAAACGAGGTCAGTGTCCCTGACTCAGATATAGCATATTTAAAAATTCTTGCGTTGAATATCTCTGCTTTAAAATATAAAATCACTAGGTTGCATTAGGGTGACCTTTTGAAGTTTGCAAATTTTTTATTGGAGAAAGCTCTAAATAACCAGTAATGCTAGTTCTAGTGTCACAGCTACAAACAACGACAACTGTAGTCTATTTGTGATGACCTTGTGGCATATCAAGAACATTTCTCACACAGTAATAATTTACTGGAAAATTAAATATAATTGATTTAATCACACAGAAAATAAAAAAAGTACATTCAACTGTGGAAATGACAAGTCCTTGACTTGACTTGGCTTTTGAGCAAGAGTATACTACTTTACTCACCATTTCAAAAAAAACTAAGGTTGGGTTTTATAGAACTTTAAAAGCTATTTTTTAAAATATATTTTATTGATTTTTCACAGAGAGGAAGAGAGAGGGATAGAAAGTTAGAAACATCGATGAGAGAGAGACATCGATCAGCCACCTCCTGCACGCCCCCCACTGGGGATGTGCCCGAAACCAATGTACATGCCCTTGACCGGAATCGAATCTGGGACCCTTCAGTCCACAGGCTGACGCTCTATCCACTGAGCCAAACCGGTTTCGGTGGGTTTTATAGAACTTTAAATCCCAAGGTCTTTCCTATCCAATATAAGCTACACAAAATAAATGCATTACCATGAGGATTCACCCTCAAACAGACTATTTTACACATATTTTGGAATGCAGAAACTTTAATAAAACAGTATCTTTAAAAACTATGCTAGGCTATGAAACACCTAATAAGTCTCAAATAAAATACTATTTTTCATATGATGAGTGAATTTTGAAGCAAAAAAGTACACCTCCCCAAACTAAACGAAATTATAGTTGGTCATAGGCATTGCCTCTTATTTTTAAAAATCATATATGTATAGTATTTTTATTTATTTTATTTAATGTCTTCATTTACTTATTTTTGAGGCGGGGGGAGAGGCAGAGAGAGGGGAAGGAGAGAAACATTGTTGTGAGATTGGAACATCGATTGGCTGCTTCCTGCATGCTCCCTATTGGGGATCGAGCCTGCAACCTGGCATGTGCCCTGACTAGGAAACTGAACCAGCAACCTTTCAGTGCACAGGATGATACCCAAACAACTGAGCCATGTCAGCCAAGGTGGCATTGCCTTGTAGAAGAAAAGCAAAAATTTTCAGTTTTCAGTGCTATAGAACTGGCAATTGATACTTGTGCTATGAAGTAGGAAAATAGATTTCATCTTCTATGCCAATTCTAATAGTTTGCGAATGGCTTCCTGGGGTACTGTGTTGGGATGAATTCTGAGATTGCTTCCAGCCTCCGTAAGAAAGAGAACAGTGATCAATTAAGGACTGGAGAGTCAAAGCATGTGTGCTATGCACTTGGTAACCATGATGAAATAGCATTAAAAAAAAAGAAATCACAGACTTACCAGATAAGCCACCCACATCCATCTTCTTCAGGTTCTTTGCCTCCAGGATGACAACAGTCAGTTTGCCAGCAGTAGGTACATAGCGAAGGGAGAAGCAGATATCACCCAGTTTCTCTTGCTGCAAAAGCCAATGCACAAGCATAAGTTAACTTTTCAGATAAAGATAAATATAGTCTACAAATACAATGTAAATTCCTCAGGAGGAGCATTATGACAATTAGAATTGGAAAATTCTTAGGCTCATCGGCATCTACCCAATGGTCTTTCATTCACTAAGGTATAATCATGAGTGATTGCAACCAACTTCAGTTTTTAAACAGCTCATTTATGCTTTAGCATTCATTGAACTAGATCCATAATTCAGCGGTTCAGGAAATGATACCAAGATGACTTTGCTAGAGACTCCACTCTGAATGGCACTGCCACACTCTGGGCAAACTTCTTGATTTTATTAAATACCTTTGAAAGGAGCCAGACACTTTCTTTACAAAAATCACCTCTACCTAAATTTTGGTCTCTTTACACCAAATAGGATTATGTTTAATACTTTATATTTAGATTTTTTGATAAAAGACTATCATTTGGAATTTCTGAATTTCTAGTAGCTGAAAAACAACGAAGTAAGTTTTTGCACTTTCATTTTTACTCATTTCAAGTGAGATCTAACTTTCTTTATCCTAATATGTGTGAAAATCTAAATCCTAATATTGGTAAAAATCTAAGTGGCAGGTTGGAAAACAAATGCCTAGTAATAAAAAAGAATCCCATAACCCCACACTTATTAAATTGATACCATATTTTATGCTCAAAGCACATTCACCAATGCTGTACCCAGGCATTTCTGAACAAATGAGTCAGAGTTGAAGATGATGGTATACAAAACTTGTATTTACTTTTCCAGAAAGAAATGCTATGGGTTCTTCCAACTTAAGTGTCTTATTCTTTTGTATCACTAATTAAGGACCATGTTGTTAGAACCTGCACATTCTTATTTACAAGTATGAAAGAGATGAGGTGGGAGATGCTGGAGGATCTAGATGGCTTTCTGCCACAAGAAATTAGGTATCCAACAAACTAGGGTTTATTTCTTATTGCCCCCCCTACCCCAAAAAAGTGAATTCTGGTTTCAAATACAGTAATGGTTATCAGATTTCTGAAGATAGACTTTTAACATAGGAGTGAGTTACAGAGGCCATCTCCTCAGGTTCTCTCATGTTATTCTCTTCCTAGAGGCCTGGTGCACAAAATTTGTGCATGGGGGGTTCCCCTCAGCCCAGCCTGTACCCTCTCCAATCCGGGATCCCTTGGGGGATATCTGACTTCTGGTCTAGACTGGTAGTCAGACATCTCTCTCACAATCCTGGACTGCTGGATCCTAATTGCTCACCTACCTGCTTTCCTGGTTACCCCTAATTTTCCCCCTCCCCCACTACTGGTCTGATTGTCCCTCACTGCCTCTGTGTGCTGACCTGGTTGCCCCTAATTGCCCCCGCTGCTGGGCTCGTTTCCCCCAAAATGCCCCCCACCACTGACTAGTCACCTCTTACTGCCCTCCCAGCCAGCCTAATTGCCTCCAACTGCTCCCCTGCTGGCCTGGTTGCCCCTAACTGCACCCCCCCCACTGACCTGGTCACTCCCAACAGCTCCCCCCCCTACTGGCCTGGTCTTCTCCAACTGCCCCTCTGCCAGCTTGGCTGCCTTTCATGCTCTCTTCCCCTCCCCTCCCTCCCTACCGCTGCTGGCCTGGTCACCCTACGCAACCTGCTGTTCAGTCATTTGGTTGTCCATCACTAACCTCCCTGCCGGCCTGGTTGCCCCATGCAGCCTGCTTTTTAAGTCGTTTGGTAGTCACTTGGGCTGGCCTTGGGTGGCTGAAAGACTGAGGGGCTGAGGGGACTGGGCGCCGCCATCTTGTGGCTATGGACGCTGCCATTTTTGAAGGTGTGGCAGTCAATTAGCATATTTCCTCCTTATTGGCTATGGGCGCTGCCATGTTTGTTAGGGTGTGATGGTTAATTAGCATATTACCCTTTATCAGATAGGATTATGACCATATTTAGCTTTATCTATAGTATAACTTTACAAATATTAAATCAGCCAGAGTCTCCAGTGTGGAAATACCTGCCTACATGTACTAGGTAATTCCTTTATAGGATACTCATTATATCCACCTTCAAGAGAGAAAGGAATAGCTACCTATTCTATGCTTTATCTACAGATGAGAAATAATATATTCAGTGTGTGTAAGTAAGTGTGTGTGAGAAGTGTTGCTCTTTCTTCTTAAGTAGTGCTTTCATTGAAAATATTAACATGCTTTTTTAATTTAAATACATTTTTATTGACTTCAGAGAAGAAGGAAGAGGGAGAGAAAGATAGAACCATCAATGATGGGAGAGAATCATTGATTGGCTGTCTCCTACACATCCCTTACTGGGGATTGAGCTGGCAATCCAGGCATATGCCCTGACTGGGAATTGAACTGTGACCTCCTGGTTCATAGGTCAATACTCAACCACTGAGCCATGCCAGCTGGGCTCAACATATGTGTTTATAGCCCCCATTCTTTCATTCCTTGAGTCCTCAGAACATCTAACCTATACATCTCTTAAGTCATTAAGGACTTATTTTTATCTTATTGTGGACACGTCTTAGTTTTCCCACATGTAAATTCCTTGAGACAAGGTCCTTGCTTGAATTATCAGTTCCTACACATTTCCAAAAAAGCAAATGGCAATTTTAGATAATATCCCCTTTTAAGTTATGTAGGTCATAGCTCACTTCAATTAGTGAAGGTAATAGTTACTTCTAATGTGCTAAATTCACCTGAAATGTCACCCCTACAAATTAATTTACACATCAGAAGGACCTAGTGAAATAAATTACTTTTCATAGTTTTTGAAAATACAGAATGAGAGTCAATATCAGAGAAATTAATACAAAGTGTAGACAAATTTATCTGAACTTTATGAGATAAGAGAGATGTAAATGAACAAAATTGCTGTTCAAAATGCTCATTAAGAGGAGGGTTCTTTTTGCCAGATTCTGTCTTTTTGCTACAAGATCCTCCCTGGGGAACTCACTCTGTTGCAGAACCAGGGGACTGTAGCAGTCCTAATTAGGCATTTTAGACATTACTGTTCTCTTTTAAATGACACCTCTCTTTATGGCCCGTAATATAATTCCATAGTTAACTTATTGGCATCTCAATTGTTTAAAAGAAATGTCACAACTTACCTACACCCTAGTATCATTTTATTCTATCTTATGATATTTAGAAAATTTTACATAATATTCAGTTTTAGAAGAGAGCAGTTATGGAGTTTGAAAAACCACATCTCAAGTAGGAGAAATATGTGAGGTTTTCTATAATTTTTAAAACTATAGGATAGAGAAAGAAGAAATAGTTTTGTTTAAAAAAGAAAATATCAAAATGGAAACTTTGGGAGAAAGAAAAATAAGGAAAAGTAATTATTTTAGCAGGCTTTACAGATCTACATATAACTAACTTATGGACTTAAACATGTAAAACTTCATTTGCTCATAAAATTAACATAATTGGTATACCAAATTAAACATGTATTTTTCTATCAGTCAATTAAAGTTACTTTTCAGTATTTTAAATCTTATTTCTGGATCTATAAGCCATTTGAAAACCAGTCACTATTTATTCTGGAATTTGTGTTGTTTTTGGGACCAAACTGATAAAGAACAACTCATTTTCTAGAAATAGAGGAGGAAAATACCCAATTCATGTGAACCCTTATCTTGTTAATTTAATTTTGTGAGTTGTAACTCTCTGAGATATAAATATATGCTGTTACTCATTCTTTTTTTTTTCCTTTTTTTTAAGTTTTATTCATTTTTCATACATATCTCCCCATTGCTCCCTCTCCCTCCCAGGCATACCCCAACTCCCCAGTGTCTATGTTCATTGGTTATGCTTATATGCATGCATACAAGTCCTTTGATTGATCTCTTATCTACCCCACCTAACCTTAATCTTCCTGCTGTAATTTCACAGTCTGTTTGATGCTTTACTGCCTCTGTATCTACCCTTTTGTTCATCAGTTTATAATGTTCTTTATTATCTACAAATGAGTGAGATCATGTGATGCTTCTCCTTCATTGACTGGCTTATTTCACTAAGCATAAGGCTCTCCAGTTCCAATCAGGTTGCTGCAAATGGTAAGAATTCCTTCTTTTTAATGGCAGCATAGAATTCCATTGTGTAGATGTACCACAGTTTTCTGATCCACTCATCTGCTGATGGGCACCTAGGCTGTTTCCAAATTGTAGCTATTATAAATTGTGCTGCTATGAACATAGGGGTGCATAAATCCTTTCTGATTGGTGTTTTTGTGATTTCTTAGGATAAATTCCTAAGAGTGGGATTACAGGGTCAAATGGGAGATCCATTTTTAGTTTTTTGAGGAAACTCTATACTGTTCTCCACAGTGGCTGCGCCAGTCTGTCTGCATTCCCAGCAACAGTGCACAAGGGTTCCTTTTTCTCCACATTCTTGCCAACACTTGTCGTTTGTTGATCTATTGATGATTGCCAATGGTATCACGTTGTCGTTTTGATTTGCATCTCTCGGATGATTAGTAACTTTGAACATGTTTTCATGTGTCTCTTGGCCTTCCTTCTGTCGTCTTTTGAAAAGGTTTAATTTAGGTCCGTTGCCCATTATTTTATTGGATCGTTTATCTTCCTTTTATTAAGTTGTATAAGTTGGCTGTAGATTTTGGAGATTAAACCTTTATCAGTGATAACATTTGCAAATATGTTCTCCCATACAGTGGTCTTTCTTGTTGTTTTGTGGATGGTTTCTTTTGCAGTGCAAAAGCTTTTTATTTTGATGTAGTCCCATTTGTTTATTTTTTCTTTAGCTTCCATTGCCTTTGGAGCAGTATCAGTGAAGAAGTTTTTTTGACATGTATCTGAGATTGTGCTGCCTGTGAATTCTTATAGTATTTTTATGGTTTCCCTTCTAATGTTTAAGTCCTGTATCCATTTTGAGTTTATTTTTGTATTTAGTGTAAGTTGGTGGTCCAGTTTCATTTTTTTTGCATGTATCCGTTCAATTTTCCCAACACCATTTATTGAAGAGGCTATCTTGGCTCCATTGAATGTTCATGCCTCCTTTGTCAAATATTAGTTGAGCATAGTGGTTTGAGTTGATATCGTGTTCTTTATTCTATTCCATTGGTCTATATGTCTGTTCTTGTGCCAGTACCAGGCTGTTTTGAGAACAGTTGCTTTGTAATATAGCTTGAAATCTGGTATTGAGATCCCACCTACTTTATTCTTCTTTCTCAGAATTGCTGTGGCTATTCGTGGTCTTTTTTTGTTCCAGATGAATCTATGAAAAAATCTTTCTAGGTCTGTGAAATATGTCATTGGTATTTTAATGGGTAGTGCATTAAATCTATAGATTGCTTTGGGTAGTATGGACATTTTAATGATGTTGATTCTCCCAATCCATGAGCATGGTATGCTCTTTCATCTGTTAACATCTTCATCTATCTCTTTTTTCAGTGTCCTGTAGTTTTCTACATATAGGTCTTTTACCTCTTTAGTTAGGTTTATTCCTAGGTATCTTAATTTTTTTGGTGTGATGGTAAATGGGGTTGCTTTTTTAGTCTCTCTTTCTGTAATTTCACTATTAGTGTATAGAAATGCCACAGACTTCTTAGCATTAATTTTGTATCCTGCTACATTGCTGAATTCATTAATGAAGTCAATTAGTTTTGGAATGGAGTCCTTTCGGTTTTTTATGTACAGTATCATGTCATCTGCAAATAAGGACAGCTTTACTTCTTCTTTTCCAATTTGGATGCCTTTTATTTCTTCTTCTTGTCTAATTGCAATGGCTAATACTTCCAGTACTATGTCGAACAGGAGAGGTGAGAGTGGGCATCCCTGTCTTGTTCCTGTTCTTAGGGGAAATGGTTTTAGTTTTTGCCCATTGAGTATGATGTTACTGTGGGTTCAACTCAAAGAGCTAGAATGAGAGCAACAAGAAAAGCCCAGTGTACACAGAGGGAAGGAAATAGTGAAGATCAGAGCGGAGATAAACAACTTGGAGACCAAAGAAACAATTCAAAAGATCAACAAAACCAAGTGCTGGTGCTTTGAAAGGATAAACAAGATTGATGGACCTCTAGCCAGGCTCACCAAGAAGCAAAGAGAGAAGACCCAAATAAACAAAATCAGAAATGAAAGAGGAGAAATAACAACAGACCCTGTGGAAATACAAAGTATTGTTAAAAAATACTATGAACAACTCTATCCCAACAAATTGGACAACATGCAAGAAATGGCCATTTTCCTAGAAAAATATAACCTTCCAAAACTCAACGAGGAGGAATCTAAAAATCTCAATAGTCGGATAACTATGGAAGAAATTGAAGCAGTCATCAAAAAGCTTCCAGCAAACAAAAGCCCGGGACCAGATGTCTACACAGGAGAGTTTTACCAAACATTCAAGGAAGAATTAAAACTTATCCTCTTCAGACTATTCAAAAACATTCAAGAAGAAGGAACACTTTCAAACACCTTCTATGAAGCCAGCATCACCCTAATACCAAAACCAATAAAGACAACACAATGAAAGAGAATTATAGGCCAATATCTCTCATGAACATAGATGCCAAAATCCTCAACAAAATTCTAGCAAATTGGATCCAGCAGTACATCAGAAAGATCATACACCATGACCAAGTAGGATTCATCCTAGGAATGCAGGGATGGTACAATATTTACAAATCAATAAACGTGATACATCACATAAACAAATTGAGAGATAAAAATCACATAGTCATATCAATTGATGCAGAAAAAGCATTTGACAAAATCCAACACCCTTTCTTGATAAAAACTCTCAGCAAAGTAGGAATAGAAGGATCATACCTCAACATCATAAAGCCATATATGTTCCTCATTCTTTAAAAATCAGCTTTAATAATTTTCTAAACTGAAAAGTTTGAGAATGGGGTCTACTTTGTTCTGTTACATTCTGGTTTTATCCTTGATTAATTGTTTTACAACATTTATTTAGATGGAGATGCAATCCTGTCCCTAGTGTCTGGTTTTAGCATGTGAAGGTTCTATTGTAACTCTTGTTATCTACACAGAAGAATCAGAATGATTTGATAGTTTTATGTGGACATTTTCACATCAAACTCTTATTTCATAGTTTTCACATTTCAGTTTGGAAGAAAGATAATTGAATAGTAATATATAAAGATTTAATATTAAATATTTTATCTATCACTCTAAATTTCTAGAAATCAAACGTTTCTAAATTTTATAAATGTTTTCTTTAGCAGGGTTATGGTGATGGAAGACAAAAGTGGTTCTTGAAAAATTTATGTAGAAAAAGAATACCCAAATCTGTTTCTCAGATTCTTATTGCTCTTTGACAATTCTATGTGTGTTTTTTCCACAACTGCCCTGTGAAGTAGGTACTGTTATGTCCACTTTATAAATGAAACTTTGAGACTCAGAGGTTACATAAGGTCTATAAGCATCTCAGTGTGGAACTGAAGCAAGGTCCTTTGACTCAAATCATGAGTTGTCTTTTCCATTGGATTGCTATCTGGAAGGATGGACAAATATTCCAATTGACTGCCCATTGGCTGATCCATTCTCACTGATATTTTAGTCCTGTCATAAAACTATAAATGAAAACATGCTGGAAATATAGTTTTTATAAGGTATTTTAAAGCAAGACCCTGTAGAGCTACAGCCGACAGATGAGTGCTTTTGCTGCTGTGATTATCTCATGAAGGAGACCTTATTACTATTAGGAATTTCAGCTTTATGTATAATTTATTTTCCTCAATTGCCTTGATTACTAGGTGGAAACTGCCAGTCAGTGTTAGAAAGTTCCAACTGTGAGATTTAGAGAAATTAACCTGCTCTTTTAGAATGAGGAGCTGACAATCAGAAAGCACTTTTGTTCTGAGCTGCTTGATAATGCTATGATTTTTTTAAAAGTAGCCACTAAATAGAGTAGACACAAATTAATGATTGGCTGGACAACTCCAGCAAAACCTTGCCTTTTTGAAAGGCATGGCAGATATTAGAACAGAGGTCATACGGAATGGCTATATAAAGTTTGATTTAAAATGAATATTTATTTGATGGCTTCTTTAATACCATACCTCATTTTATATGTAAATAGAGGGATTCACTTAGTGACCTTTGCAAATGGGGCTAAGTTCACATGTGTGTTGGAATTCTATACTTCTGAATGAGTTTTTAAAAGCCACCTGAATTGACTTAATGCTGTGACATTTTAAAAAGGCATGTTCTATTTATATTAACCTAAGGATTTTTCTATTTGTTAAATTAGTGATAGATTCTTTGAGTAGAGAATTTTTCTATGTGGTTGGGAATCTATTTAGAGGTAACAAGTACTAAATGGCAGTCCCATAATCTCTCAAAATGAAAATTCAGACTATGTGTATCCTCTATAAAAAATAGTAATATGTTATTTATAAGAAGGACAATGTCAGGTTTTTATCTAAATAACAAAGTGGGTGGCTTTAAATATGTCCTTTCTGTGGTAGTATCTTTCAAATTCATCTTATTCCCACAACTACTTTTCATAGCCTTGAAGTATCCGCCAAATCGGTATTTACATCAAATGGTCCAGATGGTCACAGTGTGAAATGCTGCTGTGGATGTACTGAGACTAAAAGATTGAATCTGGCCTAGCGTACAAATGTACTGTAAATTTTTCAGGTGAATGATGCAGTGTGTTATATCTTTGAATATTTATTTTTATTATATAATCCATTAACTTTGTATTCATTCAATTATTCGCTCATTTCTTACTAAACAATTGTTATGTTCCACCATGGATTCTTTCAGGTTCTAGACTCCATTATACCTAGAAGAAAAGATGACTTTAAGATTTTCAGAATATAGTGGAAAGACAGACTTAGGTAGATAATAACATAATGTAATAATCACACCACATAGGCAGCACAAATGCTATGGGAATCAAGAGGAGAAGACTGAAACTTTGCAGAGTCTGGACTTTAATAGATTTATAGCCCTTATAAATCCAGCCACCTCAAATGCATGTTCTTTGTAAAACGAATGAACTTGCTATGCAAATTTAGCTTTAAGACAAGTCTCTAGCTAGCTTTCCTCTTTTAGCCAGAACTACTAGCATGTAAGGGGAGTTGGTATCATGACATTGGTTCTGAAAGAGCCAATACTTGAGCCGAGATGTGAAGATTCAACAGGAAGAATCAATGTGAGTCTGTTGAAGAAGAGAGCAAGAATGTTCTAGCAAAGAAATGCATATACAAAGTCTCTAGGGGCTTAAATCAAGTTAGTCTTCTATAAGCATAACATTCATGCAATTAAATATAAATTCGTTTATGATTTAGATTTTCAAAATTTCTTCATATTTTTAACTTCTATTTTGATTAAAAGAGACACTTTAAAAAAATAGATTTTATTGACTTTTTACAGAGAGGAAGGGAGAGGGATAGAGAATTAGAAACATTAATGAGAGAGAGACATCAATCAGCTGCCTCCTGCAGGCCCCCCACTGGAGATGTGCCCACAACCAAGGTACATGCCCTTGACCGGAATTGAACCTGGGATCCTTCAGTCCACAGACCAATGCTCTCTCCACTGAGCCAAACACTTTGAGTCCTTTTAGAAATAATAACTAACATCAGAAAAGTAGATTTTCTGAAATGATCAAAATAAGAATGATAAAATAGAAAATCAAAATGCCATTACAAAGTAATAGTTAAGTGCAGAAACACAGTGGTGGGAAGAGCACTGGAATGAGACATGGGCATTAACTGACTATGTCTTCATTAAGCAGATATTTATTGGGTATTTCCTGTGTGCCAGGTACTGTTCTAGGCACTTGGATGCAATAAAGCATGTAAAAATAAATGAGCAAAATAAACATAGTGTACTATAAGGCAAAGTGAAGTAGTTAGAAGAGTGCTTGGCACTTAAAATATGTACTATATGAGTGTTTGCTACTATAACAAAAATCCTATTTGAACCAACCTCTTCTCTAGATAGTTCAAATTCTTCTGCTCCTTTCTACAGCCAAACTTGAATGAACTGGCTACAATCATTGTCCCTATAACATATGTTCCACTGATTTCTCTTCCTATCATTTTATTGAAATGGTCCTTACAGTTTCAAATAACACCCATATTAGTAAGCCAAATATTCTTTTGGTCTCATTGACCTGAACTCTCAACAGAATTTGTTAACTTCTTCTTCTTCTTTTTTATTTTTTATTTTTATTCTTTAATACAATGCTCTCTTGATTTATTTATCTATGGCCACTTTTTTTTTTAATTGGGGTGCCAGAAAATAGAGAGAGCAAGATATTGAAAACCTATTTGAAGAAATAATGACAGAAAACTTCTCCTACTTGGGAAAGAAATATACTTATAAGTCTAGAAGCAAAGAGAGTTCCAAACAAGAGGAACCCAAAGAGGACCACAGCAAGACACATCATCATTAAAATTCCAAGGATTAAAGACAAAGAAACAAATTGAAAAGCAGCAAGAGAAAAGCAGTTAGTAGGTAACTAACCTTATAGGTATAAGGGAGTGTCAGCTGATTTCTCAACAGAAACTATGCAGGCCAGAAGGGAGTGTCAGAAAATAGTCAGTGATGAATAGTAAAATCCTACTTGCAAGATTATTCTATCTAGCAAAACTATCATTTAAAACTGAAAGTTAGATAAAGAGCTTCACAGACAAAAAAGCTAGAGGAATTCATCACCACCATACCAGCATTGAATGGAATTCTTTAAGAAGAAGAATAAGAAGAAAAAGATCAAATATATGAACAATAAAATGGCAATAAATACTTAGCTATCAACAATTAAATCTAAAAATCAAAATAAATAAGAAATCTAATGGACAGAACAAATTGATCAATAAAATGGAACCAGAGGCATGGAAATGATGATTCTCAGAGGGAAGGGGGTGGGGTGGAAGAATTTAAACAAAGATCTATGCATATATACATTTCCTATGGACATAGATAATTGGGTATTAAAGGACTGGGGCAGGGCAGGAACCAGGAGGAGGGAGAAAGTGTGTGTGTGGAAGAGAGAGAAAGGGACATCTGTAATACTATCAACAAAAAAAAAGATTTAAAATAGTAATAATAAATAAAGCATTAAAAACAAAGCTTTTGCACAGCAAAAGAAACCATCCACAAAACAACAACAAAGATCACTGTATGGGAGTACATATTTGCAAATGTTATCACTGATAAAGGTTTAATCTCCAAAATCTACAGCCAACTTATACAACTTAATAAAAGGAATATAAAAGATCCATAAAAAAATTAAAAAAAAAGAGAGATTGAGAATAGCAATCAGCCTACAGCTAGAAGCAATCACCCCACCCTATTGGAAAACCTCTGGCCCCACCTTGTGGTCAATAGCCTGGGGATAATAAAGAATGAATACAACCGTACTGCAGGCAGAGGCAGATCTTGAGACTTTGAGTCTTTGAGTGACTTAATTTGGTTACCCCTGACCACTCATTTGTGATGTCCTTTCTCAAAGCTTAGTTCTAGCCCATTTATTTTCTTCATAAACTGATATTACTCATCTATGGCTTGAGTTACAATCTTCTTAGAAGGGATTTCCAAATTTGTACCTTCAGTTTAGATCTTTTATCTGTGCTACAGACTTATACATCTAACCATCTGCTTGTCATTTTCACATTAGAATATTTCATACACATATCAGGCTCAAATGCCAAAAGCTGAATTTATTATCTTTCTCAAAAACTTGGTTCATCCTATTTCAGTAATTGGTACTAGTATTCAACCAATATTCAAGCTGGAAAACTGGGAATTATCATTGACCTTCGACTTCTTTAGAGCTCTGATTTAATCTATTAGAAATTTCTCAAATGAGTCTGCTTGTTTCCACCCCTATCCAATAAATCTCTAATATTCCAATATTAGAATATTTATCACCATAATTCAATAATCTGTCACCTGGATTATTCCAATAGTCTCTTAGTTGATCTCCTTAAGTTTACTCTTGAAATACCGTGGGCAGTCACCTTTTAGGTAACAAATCTACTTATAATCCTCAAATAGGTCTCCTGTCCCTGTTGGGATAAAGACCTGAATCTTTACATCAGTTACAGTATTTCTCAGGGTTTGGTTCCATGTTACTCCCCAGCCTCATCTGATACCACTTGTCCCCTGTGTGCTCTAGCCACATCAGTTTTCTTCATATCATTAAATATGTCATGTTAACTATACTCATATTTAATGCCTCACCTCAAAGATCATTTATTTTGAGGAGCCATACCTGAATCACCAGACTAAATAAGATAAGACTTAACCAAGTTGCTTTGTTCCTTCTTGAATATTCTTTTGTAGCTCCCTGTTATCTTCTTTTGAACTATTAATTATAGGAATAATGTATTATAATCACATAGAATAATTATAATCATGTACAGCAGGTATGTATTGGTTTTTGTGATCATTGGATTGTATCTCACTTCTATGAATCTGATCATCTGAATATAGCACCCTTTATCTATATGCATAGTACCTGGCACAAAGGAAATGATTAGTACACTTTTAGCCAAAGAATGAATGCTCAACTCTGGCAGAGACTACTAGAAAACTGATGTGCACCACTTTTAGACTTAATCCCCTCAAACTCTTACCTATGATCTTTTCTCTCTAATGACTGAGATAATGACTTTAGTGTGACCTTGGAAGAGCTGAAGTTCAATCAACCAGGATTTCTGAATGGTTCCTAAAGAAAAGTTGAGTCCTATCTACCAATGTGGAACTACCTTTACTATCATGTGAGCAAGAAATACATTCCTTTTACTGAACCATTACAATTAGGCCTATTTTTAAAAATGATTTTTAGAGAGAGAGGAAGGGAAAGGGATAGAGTGATAGAAACATCAATGAGTGAGAAACATCAATTGGCTGCCTCCTGCATGCCCCTTACTGAGGATTGAGCCTACAATTCGGACATATGCCCTGACTGGGAATTAAACCACGACCTCTAGGTTCATGGTCATCATTCAACTATTGAACCACACTGGCAGGGCAATTGGGTCTATTTGACATTATTAACACAAATAAGAGAATAAGTTCTAAATGTTGTTTTTAAAAGTATGATTATTGGCCCATTTCATTTTGTATGGTTTTAGAAAATAAGCAATGCTTAATATAATACTTCACTAATTCAGTTTACCAAACCCTTATTTTATTTTCAATATGTCATTCCTGGTGCAAGGTACTGGGAACAAAGGATTAAAACTTGTTCTTTCCATTATGAATCTTATTCTGTGTTGGTAATAACAGGCATAGAAAAAAAAGTTCAACATAAAATGGTAAGTGCCATTATAGAAAGATGTATTATGAAAGACCACTATAGAAAAGTAGAGAAACTTGTGGTTAATTTCATGTATATACATTTTGAGTGGAAGATAGGGGAATGCGAACAGAATGTGAACTGGAAAGTGAGTCGCAGAAATGTCTTTGTCAAGATTCCTCATGCTATAGTGTGCCATAATGCCTGAAATCCCACCATTAATTCCTTTTTGCAAAAGCTCTAGATCTCTCTCTAGATGGCCTTTGCAATGATATCAAATAGTGTTTTGCCCCCTAGTGGACAACATGGCAATCCATTATGGTATTCAATTTTAGTTTGACAGATTTTGGGGGTTATAAAAGATTTATCCAAATGAGTAAAGATAGACAAAAAAGAGGAATATAGTGGTTATATGCCCCCATAGCTTGGGATGCTGCTAAAGTTAATAGAGGGCCTAAGTGGGATGCCATTAAATGACCAATTTTCTGAGGACATGTGAAGAGGAAGGGAAATACTAGAGAGGTTTGTGGGAGATTTCCCAAGACAAGACTTAACCAAGTTGCTTTGTTCCTTTAACATTCTCCCTCTGTTAACTACATGTCCTTGATTTATCTGGGTCAGATCCAATTTTAAATATTTTATTTTCTTGTCTTCATGTGACTTTGAGGCTCTGAAAGAAAGTGTTCTTTTCCTAATAGTTATGTGGATTATGGGAAATCAGTGTCATCTTCTTTTAAAATGTGAATACCAAATAAATCTGAAATGTAGACAACATACATTTCTATGTGGATTTGACCTATACAGTTATACAAGAAACATTGTAAAGAAATATTATGCCAGATGTGGGCCATTGATCTTGGAGCATTCATGATAAACAATGTCAAGCAATCCTTAGACGTGTCATCTATAGTGGCAAAGACATGCATTTGAATGATTATTCAGAGGCTTACTGATAGAGCAGAATTAAAATTTTTCTAACTGACTGCAAAGAATTTATATACTGACCTGTCACTCTGGAGGTACATTTACTGGTGCATCCCACAGAGAGAGAGAGAGAGAGAGAGAGAGAGAGAGAGAGAGAGAGAGAGAGAGAGAGAGAGAGAGAGAGAGAAGACAA
>JAAGEH010000304.1:21415723-21588290 GCA_011751065.1 Lasiurus cinereus | reverse complement strand
AGAGAGAGAGAGAGAGAGAGAGAGAGAGAGAGAGAGGAGAAAAAAAATAGAGTAAAAGAAAAGCCAGTTTGTCTATTTTATCTTCCATTAGAGAGCAGAAGGAAGAGAGAAGACAATGAAATCAAACAACTTGGAATGGTGAGGAGAGCAGTGGGAGGATTTTGAAAGAGGGTTTTATGTGAATTCACTTTATAAGGAATGAGAACTGTTGCCTGGCAAGGGACCATAGGGGACCCTAATTATTAGTTCAATTGGGAAGAACCCAGGAGACATATTTGCAGTAATTCAAACCCACAGACATAAAGAGTTTGATGAACCTCAGATGTCAGGGAAAGTGGATATAGTTTGTAGATTGTATCTGAAGGAAAAGTACCAGGCACTGTGATGATTTCCCCAAGCTGAAGCTCAAGGCTGTTAGTTCTCTTTAGGATTGAAACAGGGGAAATAAGTCATATGAAAATTTCATTGAAAAAAATGCTATAATATGTTGAAATTCCATTAGCAGCAGTAGAGACATTTAGCATTAGGGCAGGGGCATAGAAAAGAATGAAATAAAAAGCTATTGAGAGGACCCATGGACACTGCACAATGTCTGCTTTTAATCCAGAGCAGAGACACCTTCTGGCTGTTGTTGGAACACCAGAGATGTCCTTTACATGTGTGTCAACAAATCATATGAGCAAAAATACAGGCAGAGCTCCAGCCGGCATTGGACAGCAGACTGAAGGGTCCCAGGTTCAATTCTGGTCAAGGGCACATGCCTCAGTTACAGACTAAATCCCTGGTCCTGGTCCTTTCACATTGATGTTTCTCTTTGTCTCTCCCCCATTCCACTCTCCCTAAAAATCAATGGAAAAATGTCCATGGGAGAGGATTAACAACAACAAAAAATACCTGAAGAAAAAAGTCTTAGATAAGGGCAAAATGAGCAGCTTAGCAAAAAAGAGGAAGGTATATATTATTGGGTTGGTGGCCCCCTTAAAAAAGGTGCCATTGGGTACTCTTGGGGGGGGGGAGAGGATGAAGAAGATAATTATTAATTGAATGTAAGAAAATATTATCAGTGTAACATACTATTTATATTTCTTTAAAAGTGGATTTGAAGGTGCAGCAGAAATTTAGATAAGCTTGCCAGGAATATAAAGAACTAAGATAAAAATTGATGGAGAAGATGATTCTTACTGAGAATAGGAAACCACTACCCTAGAGGAAAGGCCTGTGGAAGGCCCACAGAGGAATAAAGAAAGGATTAGAAATAAAAAAGAGTTCCCAGAGAATCTGATCCAAGGAAAGAGCAATAGAAGACAAAAATACATAACAGGTTTTCTATAAATGAGATCCAAATTCCTGGAAAAGAATACAGGTGAGTCTGAGGCAAGCAGAGGGATTAGATCACAGAAAAAACAAAACAAAACAAAAAACAAACAAACAGACAGTCAGTTATAGCTCAACAAAACCGGAAAACAGAAGTGGCCAATTTCTCTATTTTCAGTCATAGAGAAAGCACTGCTTGCAGCAAGACTATCTATACATATACAAGCCTAACAATTGTTCAACTGTTAGACCAGTAGCTATGATGTGCACTGACCACCAGAGGACAGACATTCAATGCACAAGCATGAAAACATGGAACAGACTGATGACTCTCAGAGGGAAGGGGGAAGGGGAAGAATGGGAAGAGATTAACCAAAGATCTTATATGCATACTAGAGGCCTGGTGCATGGATTTATGCACCAGTGGGGTCCCTAGGCCTGGCCTGTAGGGATCAGGCCCAATTTTTGTGTTGGGCCTTCAACATCCCCTTAGGGGTCCTGGATTGCAAGAGGGCACAGGGCCTCTAGTGTAATATAAAGACAGAGTGTCTAAGTTGAGAAGCACAGTGAAATTTCACAACAAAATGGAAGCACTTTACAATAAAGTTAGAATGAGGTCCTCCTGAAGGAATTGACTTGGGGGTTCTTGATGCTCATCAGTAAGGGAAGGTAGCACACAGAGCAGGGGAATGGATTGTTGGAGACAGAGAAGCTGGGTGAGATTGTGTGTGAGAATGTGTAGTGGGAAAGAGAAAAGGCCAACTTTGTGAGCAAGAAGAGTTAAGACAGCAGAAATGGGAAGATCCAGATTAAACATAACTGCCCTTTTGATAGATTGGAAAGGGTGCTCTCACTTGAAAAGATGTTTTAAAATATAAAGGGCAATCTATGAAAATGATGCCAGAGTACAGCTTAAAGGCCATAGACTTGAAAAGGAAAATGTTAAAAGTATTCTGCATTTATATAGATAGGCAATTATACAGCTGGAACATTAGCAAATGAAGGCAAATTTATTTGGGGTTGCAAGAAATAGAACAAGAACTACTACTTGTCCACTTGTGTGATCTTGATTTCACCATGTTCTATTATGGCTTCAAATCTTGAAATATGCTGCTTCCTTTGCCTGGTATAACCTTCCCTCCCTTTGTTTTTCTCCTGAACTCCTGCTTATTTCTCAGCTGAGTCAATTCCCTGACCATTCTCACGAGTTTGGGGTTTCTTCCTTCTTTGTGTTTCCATGACACTTTTCCAAACTCTCAGTATAGCATTTGCAATGTCATACTCTAGACGTCTGTTTGCCTATCTGTCTTTCACTAAACAAGGCCTATATGGTAATCCACTTTGTCTAACCTCATGTATACCATATAGTTAAAGGCCAACATAAAGTTATAGATCAAGAGAGAGGAAAATGGTAATTCTCAGTTTTTGTTCTATAGTAAGAAAAGTTTGGAATTAGTTGGTCAAGACTATGAGGACAAATCATCTGCTGTGATGGGGATTGTGGTGAGTGACATGACAGAAATCAAAAGTTCTGCCTTCTGAGAGGCTCAGGGCAGAGTAAAGGAGTAAGCCCTTGGTTCTTTGATAGGTCCTGCCTCTTATGCCAAAAAGCACTCTTATAAGGCAGAGGTAAAAGCAAAATCTAGGAGGTGGCAGAGAAAAGCTATGGTATATGATCTAGTAATACACACACAAAAAAATAGAACTGTTCCTAGTACAGAGCAGATACCGTTTAAAACAGTTACCTGAAGAAAGAGTTATTTAGAAATGTCAATTGGGTTTCTTATTAAAAGCAAAAAATGTAGGATTTGGGGGATCAAGCTTTCTGGGATAGTAGGCATATCAAGGACAATGTACAAGGATCATCAGGAGAATAACAGGATAAAAATGTAAAAGAGACAAAGAGAAAATCACAATTTGGGAGGACTGAGTAGATATTAAAAATTTTTTGAGTAACATTGGGAATTTGGCTAGTTTGATGGTTGGAGAGAAATTGAAACTATTAATATATACTGGTAAGAATAAAATGAAATCAAGGATAGGAAAGAACTTTTAAATATTAAACCTGTCCTGTGAATGAAAGGTACTCATTTTTCTTGCTAGTTTTATATCAGAAGAATGACTTTTAAGTCGTTTCCCCTACTTTCTTTGCTTCATTTTTTTTTAGACATAAAGTAGCTGTATTTTGTAAAGATGCAAACAAACCCTCTTTCAATTTAGATTTCAATGTTGCTGAATCTAATAAACATGCCAAAACAAACAAACAAACAAACAAACAACCCACAAAAAAACCCCCTCATTACTTGATGATATAAGCTGAGGTGGAATATTTGAATTTCTGAATAGATATAAATCCCAATTATGACTATGGCCATTGTAGTCATTTTTAGGGTAATTATAACCTTCAATCGATGGAATGCTACAATAATTGCAAGAATTCTTTACTTGAGATAAAGAAGTACAGTCCATACAGTCCATCTTTTGTGCCACAAGCATGATGCATCTACTTGGTAGTATCATAGTGTCACTGTGAAAAGACTATACTCAGATTGTGGGTAATAGGAACAAAATCTTTCTCTTGCACATCCACTGAATTAGTTTTATGTAGGGGAGAATATATGGAGCAGCAAATTATAGGCATATTTATTAGGACTTTGAATTTAGATTTTTATCTTGATTATATAACTGACTTGAAGCAATATGAAGAAATGTGCCTAATTTTAGTTACCTCCTGCACAAGTAGATCACCAAATGAAAGGTGATAAGGGAACACCTCCAACATCACCTCTGTTAATCTCAATTTCTTAGTGAAGCTGTCCCATCTGTATATTATTTTTTTCCAGAGTTTTTAACTTTTATCTGTTCCATGGTGATGTGTTCTTATCTATTTCTGCCTAAGGTTAAACAACTAATTAGTGTATTTCTCATGTTGCCTCTAACATATTACACATTGTGGCAAAGTTACAGAGGAAGTCATGATAATCTCTAAGTATGTTGGGAATTCAGTTTGCCAAGATTTCACAAATCATTCATTTTGCAGAAATAATTTAGTTTTCATTTGATTTGCCTTGGGGAGAGTTCACTGATGTTCATTGTTAAGAAAATCAGAACATCATTAGGAAATTCAATGGTGCTTTGCATGGAAATGTGGATGTCGCTGAATCACACGGTGCAAAAATATAGTTTATCTGCAAATGAGTATGATGTGAATTTGCATGGAAGCCATTCTCTTCGAACAAAGAAAGCACATAAAGGTATCCTATTTGCTTCATTTAGCCTATGTTCATGTTGACAGCTGGAATGCCCCTGCTGAGATGTCAGGGATTATTTAGTCATGTAAAGTACATTACAGATTTTTATGAGAAATAACTACTAAGACAATTTTCTTTTTATAAAAGCATGTGTTATGCAATCACAACTCAAGGTATTTTAACTAGGATGATTCCCCTCTTTATTTGTAGTGACATTCTGGCTTTCAATTTTCAAGCATCATATTTTTATGAAGGCAATTTAGTTTCTAGAAACATAAATGAGAACTGATCCATCGATTTCTGGTCAATTTCACCAGATGGCCTTTATCATTTTATTAGGATTTTGTTTTCATTTATTATTTTAGTATGTGATATTTTATTGATAGAGATCAGTACTAAAATTATTTAGAAAGAGACGTTTGCACATGTAAAATCCTATGAAAGCATGTTTACCAATACTGTACCTTAAAGTAGTTTGCAGATCTCCACAGAAATCTACCTCAGAAAACTAGTAACCCTTGTTGTTCAATAAATTCTGCAAATGGCACTGACTGGTTGTTCAGTGCTTAGAGCTTCAGTCTGCACTGAATGGTCATGGTTTTCATTCCAGGTCAAGAGCACATACCTCACCTGCAGGTTTGATTCCCAGGGATTTGTGATTGGAGCATGTGCTGGAGGCAACCATCTGTGTGTCTCTCTCACCCTCCCCCATCTCTCTTCCTTCCACTTTGTCTAAATATCAATGGAAAAATGTCCTCAGGTGATGATTAAACAAATTATGCAAATGGACAAATTAAAAGCCTCAGGTAACCTTTATTTCTATTGTTTAAAATACATATTCTTGGCAATATATATATATATATATATATATATATATATATATATATTAATTTTTTAAAAAATCACACACATTTCAGATGACCCCTCTAAAATCTTTCAAGTAGGAGAAAGAATATGTGAAATCAGAGGGATAGCATTTTGCATTTGAAGCTGAAAAGGATTAAGTACAAAATTATTATTAAAAAAAGCCTTCATAGTCCTTGAATATTTAAAAACATTTGGATAAAGAAGATGAATCATAGATATATATGACTACTTTTGCAAGATACTAAGATAGAGGAATCTTATAGGTTTAAACTTATGGGGGAAAAAAGTAAAGAAAATGTGTACTATTAGAAAAGATCGATCCCATTTTATACAGAGTGAATTAAAGGTAGGGCAATGAGCCAATGCTGTCATTTGTAGATGATAATGGTACAGAGTTAGGGGGGATAGCTTTCTGTGGGAAGCTGTTTCTATTACAAATTAAGACTACTCTTTAGTTGGATGTAAGGGAGAAACTGAACAACTTACAGAAGTAAATTGAGGCAATTTTTGCCTGGTGTTATTGAGGAAGTTTCCTGTGCTTACAAATAAAGTACATAAATAAAGAAAAAGTGGACAGGAGATTATGGCTGTATTCCAAAAAGATGTAAGACTCTCAGAAATGAGTATAGAGATAGTTAATGTCATGATTAAGACTGCAGTTAGACTGCTGTATTCAAATATTAGCTTATACTTACTAGCTGTGTGATCTGGGAATATTGATTTTTTTATAAACTTTTGCCAAAATTTTCAATTATAATTGGCATTCAACATTATTTTGTATTAATTTCAGGTGTACAGCATAGGGGTTAGACAATCATATACTTAAAATTATCAGGGGGGACACATTTTAAAGTACCCACCTGGCACATAATAGTTATTACAATATTGTTGACTATATTTGATCCAGGAATATTAGTATTTGTGGGACTTTGTATTCTCATGGTAATAAATAAACCTAAATCAAAGGACTGTTGTGAGAATCACAAAGTTAATATATGTGAAGTGTATATAGCAGAACCTGGGACATAATAAGTGCTCAATAATTATTAGTTGTTAATAATAGGCTATCATTTATGGATCAGCTTGTATGTGTTGGGTATTTCATGTAATTTATTTGCTACATTTATAGCCATGAAGCATAGGTTATCATTATCTTCATTTCATCGATGGGCAAATTGAGGCTCTGTCCTGTGAAGTGAATTTCTTAAGGTGTCCTGGTTATTCAAATCCAGAACACAGGTTTGTTAACTTTTTATATTGGATCATTACTCAATAGTATTTAGCACTATGTCAGTAAGATCCTCTTAGCACAGGTGCTGAACTGGAAAAAAAAATCACAGGGCAGGATTTCCCTGGTGTAAGTATTCACAGCCAGATTCTTCATCTCTAATATTATGCATCATCTGTTAAGTAATTTGTAATTGCTTTCATGTCTTCCTAAATGCACAAGAATCAGCAGGCTACAATTCCTGGATGACCGTCTCAAGGTCTTCCACGGGTAACTGCACACTGTTGAGTTGAAAAGTGTTTCTCAGAGAAGCAGAAGCATAGCCAAACACAAGCTCCTGACTTTCCTTTATGTTCCTGAGGTGGCATGAGTTAAATACATGGACTAGAAAGAGCTGTATTACATTGCTTTGAATCAGAAGGGACAATAAAATGTATTCCCCTATCCTGTTAGGGGTTCAGTGAGGTCAAATAAGGAACAAAAGAATGATAAGCTTTTTGCAAATGAAGGGATGAATGCAAGAAAGGGATTATTTTAAGAAGAGAATTAGAAAAATATGAAGGCAAGTCACCTTCTCTAAACACCTGATAAATACTATATTCTCTGTTCTCATGTGGCCAGAGATTCGTGGATACAGTGTAAAGTTTGCCTGACTGAAACATCAGTTGGGCTACATGTAGAGCTGAAGTCTCAAGTCAGAGAGACCTAGGTTGAAAACTCTGTTTGCCATTTGCAAACTAGGTGACCATGAGCAGTTGTTTAATCTCCCCAAGCCTCAGTTTCCATTGTATAAAATGGGAATAATGATAGTACTGATTTCAAGTAGTTGTGAGAATTAAATAAAGTGAGCTATATAAAATGCTTAGAACACTGCCTATGGTAAGTGCACAATGTGTGGCAACTATTTTATTATTCTAAGTATAGTAGTATTTTCATCTGTAAGCAATTAAGAATAGTTCTTTTACAAAATAATATTTTATCCATCTCTGTGTGGTGCCAGGTATAATGCCTGGTACATAGCAAACACTCATGTTTTTGCTGTGTTAATCAGTGGAAGGATAATGCCATGTGAATGTTTATATAATCACATTACTCTAAGTTAGTATTCGTACTAGTTTATTCTTGGACACACAGAAGACTGCATAGACAGCCAGGAGTATGGTAAGATGTGTATCTAACTATACATGACCCTGTCCTAGATTCTCCTTTATCAGGGAGACTCAAGGTATCCTCACACAGTGAGCCTCTTGGAGGTGAGGTCCACTGAATCTTACTCTTGCATAAATATAGTTTGGATCTTTTCTCCCTATTCAACTCCTAAGTGGCTTTGAGCCTCAGTAAGGGTTGTGGTGGTTTATCATACATGACTGCTAACTGGGATGAGCTGAAATGGAAATCAGAAAATTCATGAAGAAATCTGAAAATATACCAGCTTAAATTGTCAGAATGAAGGCTATTTTCTGCTCTTCAGGACATTTTTTCCCACTTTGGAGATTTTTTCAACATATATAACTTATTTATTTATGAACAATTTAAAAAAGTACTAGACTAGAAAAATGGTAACGGAATAAAAATATCAAGCCATGCTAGTTGATTGTGGGTAGGCACTATTTAGGAGAATATTAAGTACTTCATATAAAGCATTTAAATTAAGTTGTGAGGAAAAAAGAGAGTATAACTATAATCTTAGATGAACATAAACTCTATTTTAATCAACATGTTCAAAATAGAACCTACTCCTTTTTCTTAAAATTAATACATCTTTCTGTAATTTCATTTATTGCTCACTTCTCAGTCAACCAAGCTAGATTTGGAATAATTTTCAATGGTTCTCTGCCCCTCACCCCTTTATCTAATTGATAGCAAAGTTCTGTAAATCTATTTTCTAAAATCTTTTCCAAATTTGAGTTCTTACTTTCACTGCCATTTAGTTGTATAGGCTCTGGAACACCCTCGGAAATGAAGTCAACATGCTGCAATTCATCATCGTCGTACCGTGGAAGTATCAGCTTTCACAACTGCAGCTGCCATGGGCAGCAATAGTATTCTTCTGCTCTCACCTATATTCCCATATTCAAGGCCCTAAAGTATTACCCTTATTTGTGTTTCTGCCCCTCCACACCCACCCAATCATGTTCTTCTGATGTGTATTAGACCATAACCAGATCTGTTTAGCTTGTTGTTCCTTAAGTGTTCCCAATGCCCACCCTCTGTTTGGAAGTGATCAACCTGTTAAATTCTTTTTTTTTTATTTTACTTCTTTTTTTAAATTTAATAAATATTTATTGTTCAGATCATTACATTTGTTTTTCTTTTTTTCCCCCCATAGCTCCCCTCTACCCGGCTCCCACCTCTCTTTCTGCCCTTACCTCCCCCCACATTGTCCTCATCCATAAGTGTATGATTTTTGTCCATTCTCTCCCTGCAGCCTCTTACCTCTTTCCCCCCGAGAATTGTCAGTACATTCCCTTTCTATGTCCCTGATTCTATTCTATTCACCAATTTATTCTGATCATTAGATTTTTTATTTACTTGATTTTTAGGTTCACTTGTTGATAGATATGTATTTATTATTCATAACTTTTATCTTTACCTTTTTCTTCTTCTTCCTCTCCTTAAAAAGTACCTCTCAGCATTTCATATAATACTGGTTTGAACTCCTTTAGCTTTTTCTTATCTGTGAAGCTCTTTATCTGCCCTTCAATTCTGAATGATAGCTTTACTAGGTAGAGTAATCTTGGTTGTAGGTTCTTGCTATTCATCACTTTGAATATTTCTTGCCACTCCCATCTGGCCTGCACAGTTTCTGTTGAGAAATCAGCTGACAATTGTATGGGTGCTCCCTTGTAGGTAATTAACTGGTTTTCTCTTGCTGCTTTTAATATTCTCTCTTTCTTTTGCTCCTGGCATTTTAATTATGATGTGTCTTGGTGTGGTCCTCTTTGTATTCTTTTTGTTTGGGGTTCTGTATCCTTCCTGGATTTGTAAGTCTATTTCTTTCACCAGGTGGGGAAAGTTTTCAGACATTATTTCTTCAAATAGGTTTTCAGTATCTTAGTCTCTCTCTTCTTCTGGCATCCCCATAATTCTGATGTTGGTATGTTTAAAGTTGTCCCCAAGGTTCCTTACACTATCTTCATATTTTTGGATTCTTTTTTCTTTTCCAGTGGAGTGTTTTCTGCTTCTTTGTATTTCAAATTTTTGACTTGATTCTTGCATTCCTCTAGTCTGCTGTTAGGTTTCTGTATAATATTTTTTTTATTTCAGTCAGTGTATGTTTAATTTCTAGTTGGTCCTTTTTCATCTTTAGTTGATCCTTTTTCATCTCCTCTTGGGTCTCGCTAAATTTATCCATCTTTTCTAGGAAATTCTTGAAAAACCTTATAACTGTGGTTTTGAACTCTATATCCAGTCCTTTGTTTTCCTCCATTTCTTTCATTTGTGATCTGTTTCTTTGTCTCCTCATTTTCACTGCTTCCCTGAGTTGGTAGAGTAGCTTTGTGTGCTAGGTGTCCTATATGGCCCAGTAGTTCTGCCTCCCCAGTTACCTGAGGTGGACACTCTTGGTGCACACCTTTGTGGACTGTGTGTACAGCCTTGTTGTAGTTAAGTCTTGATTGTTGTTGGTATCACTGGGGGAGTTGACCTCCAAGCCAATTGATTGTGAGGATCAGCTGTGTTTATGCCAGGAAAACTTCCGTTCTGGAGTCAGTTTTATGAGGCAAGACTTGCAAAATTGCAAAAGCCTCTCTGTTCAGCTTGGATGGGGCAGAGTCTCAGGTCTGAGCAGAGACAGCCTTGGCTTCCTGTCAGCCCTGCCCTACGTGGCCTCTGGGTCTGTGTCCCTTGGTAATTACTACAGTCCACTTTGGGTGCATGTGAGCGTGCCTCCAGACCTCTGCCTTTCCATCTCCCCTGAGTTTCCATGCTCTCTGGGGACCTATGTGAGTCTGGGTTCCCAGGGTCTTGTCCAAAACTGGGGTTCAGTGCAATGAGAGGTGGATTTCAGCACAGTTGGGAGGTCCTATCTCCCTCCCACTAGAGAAAGCCAGTGGCACAATCAGCAGTCAGCTCTCTGTGTGCTCACCTCCAGAACTCTGTCTTTTTGTGGCTCCTATAAATTTCCATGCACTCCTCCCTTTTCATGGCAGTCTAGACTACCCCTACACGAGTCTTGCCTGGAACTGGAGTTCAGTGCAGTCAGGTATTTCTGTCTCCCTCCAATTAGAGGAAGCAAGCCAGGCACTCCACTGTCCCCATCCTTTCCACATGTATGTCTCAGTACCTCAACTTTTTACAGCTCTTCTGAGTCTCCGTGAGCCCATCTCTTTCCTTCTAGTTGTAGAATTTCCACTCAGCTTTCCTGTGGTTCTGGATGATGCTTGTTCTGTCTTTTAGTTGTAGTTTTAAAACTGTTGTGCGAGGCAGCAGTTTAAGTGTTTACCTATGCCGCCATCTTGGTTTCTTTCTCCAACCTGTTGAATTCTTAATCATCCTTTACAATGTGCTTGAAATTCACATTCTAGTCATCCCTTCTGAACTTCCCACTTCCAGATAGCATAATCCCTTCCTCATCAGCTCTATACTCCTTAAATGGGGAAACAATGTCTAACTCATCTTTATCAGAGCCCAACATAGAATAATTTAGAGACATAATATTTGTTAAATTGAATCATCAGATTAACAAAAATTTCCCACAAAGGAGTTATTTCCTTTGAGTTGTGTTTTCATTTGAGAGAGTTAAATGTAGCATGTGCTGAATGTATAGCTACTTACATGAGCAGCTAGTACATATAACTGATTGATTGCTGGAAAGAAACAGGGCGAGGGGTTTTGTGGTTGTGTCACCTGGAGCATCGGCTTTGAGGTCAGACTGGACTGAGTTAAAATACTTGTAGGCTTTGTCATTTAATGACCATCTGATTGGTGGAGTTTCTCCAGTGTTCCTTTGTAAAAATGAGGACAATAGTACTTCCATGTTGTATGGGATGGCTGTGGATATTAAACAATAGACACAGTCCACAATACAGTGCTCTTACTTTTATTAAAACAGAGGGACTTTTATATACAAGTTTAAAAATTGAGTGGTATATCAATAGTACTCCTGAAAAGAAGAAAAAAACACCACCACCACCTCAAAATGTGCAAATAGATATATGGAAGAAATGGAGGTTTATTACTATTGAATGTGGCCTGGGCTAAATTCATTAAACTATTCTAGAGTTCCTGTTTATATAATACAATGAAGTATAATATAATAGTTTCATATAATATAAGCTAGTCTAAAGGTCCTATGAATAGAAACTCTAAATAGGGATATCTTTCTTTTCATCAAATTATAAGTTGATTGCTGGTTGCAACAGTTGAAATATTAGAGCTCCAATGGAAAAAGACAAGATATTATGCCATCCACTTTGGTGGTGGCTGGTATATCTTAAGGTACTTTCCTTCTAGGTTCAATGTATCTTTTAATTATATACAGACAACACATTTATCTCTGCCATCAGCAGGGTGTGTGTGTGTGGGATTCTAAAACGGTTTCTGAAAAAAGAAGAAAAAAACACACACACAACCATTAGGACTTTAAAATGCCACTTGATGGTTATCCACTTAAAAGCTATTACCAATCAGCTGCCTCTTGTAGTCAGAGAAAGAAAATCTGTAGGTTGAAGACACTTGAAATCAGTGATTAGCTCTTTCATTTTCAAACAGGGAGACAGGATGTCAAACATCTAAAGTTTCTCTAAAGACAGAATCTCTCTTCAGGATTTCTTTAAAGGGCAAAATGAACCAAAACAACCCCCTCCATATGCTTCCTGCACCCATCTTCCTGCGTCCCTCAAATGCTTGCTTTGCTCCAGTGAGTGCATCTAATTTGTCTTTGCCATTTGGCTCTTTTTCAGCTCCTGCCTCATCGTATTTTGAAATGTCATTCAAGTTTATGCAGGCCAGTGCACAAACCAAAATTAATTTAACTCACAATGGCATGTTAATATTATTACTTTTGACACCACAAAAAACTTATTATCTATAGCTTGTCACAGGCCTCACAGACTGAACAGCCCAATGTGGCATGTGGAAGTAAAGTAGTATGATCTCAAGGTGTTTTGGACTGCCAGACATTATCAGAAGTCAAAGCAGAGTTTTTCAATAATTATGCTAAAATGAACTCTGTGACTGGCAAGAAAATTTCTGTCCCATGTTGTTGGATTACCCTATGAGAAAATATTTTATGGCATTTTATGATTGAAGTGTTGTTTCCTTCTCTGTGAATAAATATGGCTTATGTATTTTAAAGAGGTAGTAGGAAATTAAAGTAATATAATTAATTAGTTATTGTGTGTAGATGAATGAAAAAAAAAAGGGAAGCAAGTATTCATTGCATGTTTATTAGTTCCGAATATTTGCAGGTACTGAACTGTGTAATAATAATATGTGATGAGGCTGTTTATTTAATTGAGGTGTAATTCACACCGTGAAGAGGCGTAATATTCTCCATCTTTTGCATAAGGAAATGAAAGCAGTGAAAGGTTAGCTGACTTCTCCACGTTGGCACAGTTCCTTTCAGCCAGGCCTACCTGACCCCAAAGACCCTCTTGTTCCATGAGTCCTCTCTGCAGCCACACTAAATCAGTGTGAAAGGAGGACATCGCAGGCCTCATATGAAGAGGCAACCCTTTTTCTGCTTTCAGGAACCTGGAAATTTCATGACAACAATTTTGAATACTTTTTTAAATTACTTAATGCTGGCATTTACAAATAGACCTCAACTTAGCACTGAAAAGGCAACAGCAAGCTCTTAAGTAAGTTCTATTGTTTTTGTATGAAATTAGGTATATAATAGTCTTTATTTTTCTTGTTAAATACCAAATGGTTTGTTTTTCCAAATCTTCCAAGAGAGAGGTGATATGCTTTTTATATTCATCCATAACACAGTGTTTCCCACCAAGTAGGTGTGCTCTGTTACACACTGAAACCGTGATTTAGAAAGTGACACAGGAAATACCGTGCCGTTTCGGTCCCTGAGCTTCTGCTAAGCCAGCCTCGAAGTTGTCTCCTTGGCTGTCTGAACAGGCCAAAGGTCCTATACAAATGAATGCATGGCCTGATCTCCCTGAGGCCTTGTGATTCTTCTAGGAAGAAGTTCACTTAAGTGGGATTTAGATACTACAGCAGAACATCCAAAGGTTATTAGGTTTTATTTCAGTGGAGCAAAGCTGCCAAAGAATTTCCTGTGGTGGCCAGAAAAAGGGCACTGAAATTTGATGGCTACTTAGAACTCAGTTGGCATTAAAATTGTGTTTTAATATCCATGCTTCAAGGAAATATTTGGATCAATACGATTGTGTGACGGTATCTCAAAGGCATTGAAAATCTTTCAACAATATATTTTCTGCTTCATGAATTCAAGATATGTCTTTATATTTTTCTATTGCCCTATCTATAATAATAAAAGCATAATATGCTAATTAGACCCGACAGCTGAACAACATTCCAGATGTCCTTTCGGAGGAAGCCAGGGCTGCGAGGGCTGAGCCCTTTGTACATATTTCATGCATCAGGCCTCTCGTTCATTTATAAGGGATGAAAAGATTCATCACAAAATCTTCTCTTTGCCAGGCTAGGCTTTATTTCAGCCAGGCAGTTTTTCTTAGCCTCTGCATTTCACACTTTCCCAGTGATGTAAGAAATGGGAAGCTGCACACCTCAAACCCTACAGAAGCCTGCAGGGTTGCTGTAGGTTTTATTTTGGAATATTGATCTATTTTGACCTCCCATTTTCTAGTTTATTTTTTTAAAATATGTTTTTACTGATTTTAGAAAAAATGAGGAAGAGAAAAGGAAAGAGAGAAAAAAAATTGGCTGTCTCTTGTACACCCCCTAGTGAGGTTTGAGCCTACAACCCATGAATCTGCCCTGACTGGGAATCAAACCAACAACCTCTTGGTGCATGGGCGAAAGCTCAGCCAACTGAACCACATTGACCTGAGTCCTATTTTCCAATTTCTTAAAGAAAAACACTAAATAATTTTCTGTAATAATATATAGGAAAATTTCTAGGGAAAACTATTCTGGGAAAGGAAAAAAAAAGCTCATCAGCTGAATAGAAGTTAAAATGGAAACCCCCTAAATATGTGTGTATTGTAGCTGATGGAGGTCATAGTAGCAGAGAAGGAGTAAGGAAGGGATCTTGTGGGTTTACCTCCATTTTCTTATAACTCATGGGATAAAACCTATTCTGAAACCGGAAAATACTGGACTAAATTTTGAAAAAAATGGTCATTTGTTATGTCAAATGTGTATTTATATTTATATATATGTTTAAAATGGGACCACGAATATTATCTTAGCATCCTAAGATAATATTCTAATTTTCATTGATACCCAAGTTATCTTTATGCATATGCCGATATTTAAAAACCTACAGCAGCTTATGCAGTTCCAGTGGTTCAGTGTTAACCTATGAACCAGAAGGTCACTGTTCAATTCCAGGTCAGGGCACATGCTAGGATTGTAGGCCCGATCCCCAGTAAGAGGGTGTGCAGGAATCAGCTAATCAATGATTCTGTCTCATTAATGTTTCCATCTCTATCACTTTTCTTCTTTGAAATCAATAAAAATATATATTTAAAAAAATGACAAAAAACCTACAACAAAACATGTATATATATATAAAATATTGTATTTTGCTTTCTTCCGCATAATATACTAATATACATTTGCCATGTAATTATGTCAATGGCTATCTAATATTCCCCTAAGTGGTAATATAAGTAAACATTTTTGTATTATTGAACATGGAGTCCATTTTAACGTGTGAGAACATTTTAGAGCAATCTGGCATCCTTGATTATGAAATCCGTTATAGTTTACATACAAAGTCAACAGGCTCAGCTTGTTGGTACTTCTGTTTGCAAGAACTCTTCACAATGTGAAATTTCACATCTCTAGATAGAATGTTTTTGCTGTGAGTGACCCTCATTAAAAAAAAGATTTTGCTTTTAAATCTGATATCCTTTTTACAAGGTACCTGGTCAGAAAGTCAACTTGATATGACTAGCGTTTTATTGCATTTGTCTAACTTCCCACTGGGGTTTGCTGACTGTGGGCACTTGCTCAAGAAACTTAGCCAGGGGCTGATATATGGAATCCCCCTTAGCTAAATCAACTCCTCACATCTATCACTGTAGTCCAGAGCTTCAGGAATTAGTTTCTGCTATTTTTCACTGTCAAAAATTGGTTACTTTGAAAGAGAATAAAAAAACAAAGTGCTGATATCATTGTTTGTCAAAGTAATTGTAGAGGGTATATCTTACTGTGATAGGTCCTATGAAAATGCAGGGAGAGATTAGGAGCTAAAAAAATGAGAAAGTACATGTAAGCCTTGATTTAGATTGATGCTACAGCTCATTTTCTTTCCTGGCTTTGCTTTTTAAACACCTTTGATGAATCACAGGGCTACTAGATCCCATGAGAGATCACCTTGTCTATTCCTTTACCTTGAAGCAGGACTACAAATTCATGCCCAGTTCTTATTTTTAAAAACCCTCCAGAGGAGTAGGCTCTTTTAGATTTCTGTTTCAACATTTAACACTAACAGGAAGGTTATCTTTGGTTTCTATGCTTGATTTAAACACCTTTCTGTTTGTTTGGACCTACGTGGTTTCTGGAGGTCATTCTGAGCTGATTTAAATGGATATTTTGCCCCCAATTAATGAAATTCATTACTGCTTTCTCATTCAGAGAAAGAGATTCTGTTTTTCCTGTCATGAGAACCCAAATCAAATGGGCAATTACCATAGATGCATAGCCCTGAGATTTGAGAGAAGAGAGAATGTGGTCTAGAAGCCAAGAGCCTCTGGAAAATGTGTGTCATGCAAATCTGAGGCAATGTTATTAATAATCACTGTTTGATTCATAAAAACAGATCATGTAAATCTTAAACTCATCACTTGGTTAATAATCTACATTTTGGGGTCTAACTATAAATGAATGAAAGCAAAATGAAATGGAACATGAAACGATAATATAAACAGATTGAGCCTTTTAAGGAAGAAAGTGATCTTGGTTATCTATATATATATAAAAGCCTAAGTGACCAAACAACCAGTCAACTCATGCTATGACACACAGTGACCACCAGGGGACAAATGCTCAATGCACAGGATTGGGCTCCCTCCTATCTGGATTGGGCCTGTGAGGATTAGGCCAAACCTGGCTATCCAACATCCCCTGAAAAGTCCCAGATTGTGAGAGGGTGCAGTCCAGAATGAGTGACCCCATTGGTGCACAAATCCATGCACCAGGCCTCTAGTTAATAGAATAAGGCATAGAAGATGATGTCAGTAGTTTCCAAGTGGGGATACATTAGTTCTTAAATTTCACAGTCTCAGAATATGTTTGAATAACTGATGTCTTAAATTCTTTGGGAGATTTTAGCTTACACTTTACAAGTCTTTTTTAGGTGTGCCAGGACTTGCATTGAGGGAATGAATCATTTCCATCCTCAATTCTGAAGACAAATGCATGTGATTTATCTGGAAAGGAGGCATCCTAAGCATTTTCTTAGAGAACATATGAAGGGCTGATATACTGAGAATGGGAGGGGCAATGGGAGATGGCTGGTTGCCACATCAGAGCCAGGAGAAAAACAGTCCACTACACTCTCCCTGGTATGCTACCCACCTCTGCTTCTTACTTTTCATCCTGGCACTCAAATTAATGGCCGTACAAGTGTCTCTGTGCTCCACTTAGAGGAGATTACACAGTGTCTCAAGCATTATCCTCCCATAGAAATTACACATGATAAGCTGGTTTTTGCTCCCAGTTACTTCAGTTCTAGTCCAGGACACAGACTTTATTATGTGATAGACAGGAGTACTTGAAAGAAGGTTTGATCCTTGCTGTTGTGTATTGGATTTTTTCCATGAAACCACCCCTCTGGTGACTTGTATACATCCTGTTAAAATACTTATCTCAGTCTCAAACCAGATGTCCCCAAACAGCAGTGCTGGCCTAAATCACTCTTAATTAAGATTCAGCTTTGTTATCCACCATTTTTCTGTTTTTAGATTGGATTCAGCCCTGTTGTATGCAGAGTAACAATCACTGAGAAAAACAATTTCCATTCCTCTACCACACCAACAGAGGAAGAACAAGAATTCAGACAGCATGCATACTATTTAAATAGACATCTTCCTGATCCTGATTGTTTCTTCAGGACAAACCCCAATCCATTTTTTAAAAGGCCACCATAGTCGGCCTTTTCTCTCATAAGTAAATTGCTCGGATCTCCTATACTCTTCTTAAACAATTTCTAGCTCCCAAAGTTAGGAATTTGATGTCAAGTCCCTACTGTAAAGAAATTTAAAGATTAAGTAAATATCCTAGCCAGTGCAGCTAAATGGTTGAGCTTTGACCTATGAACAAGCCAGTCAAGGTTCAATTCTCAGTCAAAGCACATGCCTGCATTGTGGGCTTGATCCACCGTGGTGGGTGTGCAGGAGGTAGCTGACCAATAATTCTCTCTCATTGATGTTTCTATCTCTCTCCCTCTTCCTTTCTTTCTGAAATCAATAAAAATATATTTTTAAAAAGATTAAATAGTTAACATAGGTTTCAGAATGAAGCAAACAATGGATTTAAGTGTCTGGTCATTACTTCCTAGTTATGTGATCTCAGACAAGTTTCTTAGCTTCTGTGCATCTCATTTTCCTCATTTGCAAATTTGGCTTAGTAACATGTATAAATCAGCTTTTGAGATTTAATTCAGCTAGTGTATTTAATTATTTCAGATTTAAATTAAATTTATAAATTGTTTTTCCTACCAAAGTAATTAACCAACAACTAGAATTACAGAATTAGGAAAATTTTGAAGAGGAAACCTAACCAGCAGGTGGAAGAAATTGAGAATGAAGGACTCTGGGCATCACCTGGTGGAGATACTAACAAAGCAGCAAACTAGGTCTAGACCCACTCATCCAAGGCTTTGAAAGTCGTGATTGAAAATCACAATAGCTGCTCATTTAATAAAGGCTGGTGAACCTGTTAAAATTTAGACCAGATATAAAAGACATTTAAAAAATTTGGTATGTCATATGTGGTATTGGTTGAAATAATTCATATAAAGATGAAATAAAAATCACCAGGCAGGAATGCTATTACTTATTCAAAATATTAAGTATCTGTATTTGAAGAAAGAATAAATTGAGGATCAGACAATAGGCATTTGTAATCCCTGGTTTTGTAAGATGTAGCTCATACTTTTTCTCTCCTTCTTTTTCTTTTAAGAGATAGAGTTTTGGGATGGAAGTCTAGGAGAAAGGTCATTTGTCACATTTTCAGTTGTAGCGCTTTATAAGGGAACCATCCATTTTTGGCATTATTCTTTAAAACTTTTTTCAGTAATGACAAAAACTGGACAATTCTGCAGAGCTCAGTATCTTATCTCCCCTGTAAGGTGCTAACACGAAGCTCTATTGTTTTATGAAGCAGGTGCTTAGAAAACTAAACTTATAAATATTTCTTTTTGCAAAGAAATTTCTCTTATGTGTAAATATAACTAATTAAACACTGCCTAGAGAACATTAAACTGTTTGATGGATCTTTGGGGTTTCAGATATAATAAGAAGGTAGGATGCTTTACATCCTGTTCATCATCATTCCTGATATAAGGACAGGCAATGAGAGAAATGGAAGCAATTATTTCTTCCTTCTAGGAACTTACAATATAATGAAAGGAACAAATCAGAGGATGGGGAATAGAGAGAACTGGAAACAGAAACATGTGAACTCTATTTGGGAATTTTCACAGATATATCTATGTCACAGACTCATCTAGAAAGCTTGGGAGCAGCTAAGGGACTTGGGAGTAGGGGAGGTAGCAAATAGAAGTAGTGTGGTGTGGCCTTGGAGTTGGAAGAATTGGGAGTAAGAGAAACAAACTATAGGGTGTGTTCAAGACTAAAATACCATTTCTAGCATAACTTTGTAAGCTTTATTCAGAGGAATCCAGAGTAGTGTGTGTGTCTTTGGCATCAGATCAAAGTGGGAGTTTCATTTCAGTCCTCCCACTAGTTGTGTGGCCTCATGTTATTTCCATTTTCTCTGAGTTTCAGTTTCTTTGTCTATAAATATGGAATAATAATGGTACCTCCCCAATAGTGTTATTGTGAGGAGTACATGGGCTACCACACTTAACACAGTGCCTGGCTCATACAAATACTCCATAGACATGAGTTAAAACAGGTTAAAGGTAAGTTTGTGCTCTATTCGATTTTTCCAGTTGACAGAGCTTTAAAAATTGTCTACCCAAAAGAAACAGAAGTGGCACTTTTTTCTAAAAGTAGCCTTTGTTAATTTCAAGCATGGCCTCAACATGAACAAAGCATCAATATGGTAGTGCTTGGAAAGTCAATGCCCCCCAAAAGAAGCATCAATCTTTCCTCAGATTCTAAGTTAAACATTGATGTTAATTTTATATCAGGCAAACATTTCAAATGCTGTCTGCATTCCCTCTTTGTGACTGAGGCTATCCAAAAATACATTCTAAAATAAAAACAAAATCTCTAGGCTCTTGACCTGTTTTAATATTCTAATCTTATTCAGTCTTTATTGTTTGACAATGAAATACAATTAAGAACAACTAATTCCTGACACTGTGATGGTTCCTGTAAGGCATTTTCTCCAACCCATCTCTGCAAAGCAGAAAGCGACAGTTTAGAGAGGGGTCTTTTCAGAATACTGATTTGTTCATGTAGAAATAACATCTTGAAGAGAAGAGCAGTTAGTTAACTTTGGTAAACAACCTCTCACCACATTCTGGAGCGTTGTGCATCTTTTAGAATGAGAAGACTTGACTAGAAGTATTTAAAAATGGTTTTTCCTTCTTATAGAATTGTCCGTGGGGCCTTCCACTTCACTCACCAATGTTCATCTGTACACTCTAGTGTTTTTCAAATTGTTGTTGCATATAAACTAATTATGTTCCACATGAAAAGAAAAATATTGAATTTGAAGTACTTTCAGAAAGGCTGTTGAAAGTAGGGGCTCATTCTGAGATGAAACCCATCATCTTTCACATTGCCCTCTAAGCATTGGAAAGGTATACATGGTTGGTTTGTCCCAGGCTGGATTTGTTGGTCTCTGGGTATCCTGCTGCCCATTACTCTCCTGTGTTTTCCAAGCCAGTTTTCTGCCAGCTCCTGGAGCCCAGGGCACACCCCAGGGGGCACCCTGAGGTATATCCCTGGCTCAGAATCTTGGCTAGGGTCCATTTCAGGGAGAAATAATTGCATGTTATTAGCAACTTGGGGGACATTTAATATACAGCAAAACAGTAAGCTAAATGGTTTATTTGTTCCCCGAGTTCCTTTTTTGAAGAGATAAAGAAAACAGGAGGAGATAGAGCGAGTAGGGGAATTGCAAGTGTCAGAAGTTGTTTTGTTTCAAGTAGATTGACAAAGGATTTTCTCAGGAGCTTCCCTAAAAGTTTAGAAGCTATTCCACTTTGCCTTACGCACTTGAAACCTGGGAAGGGTGGACGGGAGTGGGTGGAAGACACGTACCAAGACCACACTGGCCCTACAGTGAGAGGAAAAATACTCTGGAAATAATTAAATGGTAAAACAGTGGATTTCCTCCTAAACTCCTGGTCTCACCCACAAAATAAGAATTCTTTTGGCATCAGACAAAGCTATGTTTCAAATACAACATTTTACATTATAAAATTTTGCTATTATTACTGACCATTTCCCATGTGTGAGTCACAATCTTTCATTTTATACACTTTACAGTGCTAATTTCACAGATATTTAATATATGTTTGAATAAATAAGTGGAAATTTATATTCTATTTAATCATTTTTTTTAATGGAAAGCAAAATGCCTCTGCCTTCATTAAATTCCTCAGCACTCATGAGTGAATAATAACATGTTTGTGATAATGAGTACCTTTGAATTTTAGGGCTTTGTATCCTGGGCAGAAATTCATGCCGAGTACTTACTAAATATTATTAAGAAGAAACAAAACTGCCATAGCTAGTATTGCTTTTTTTTTTTTGCTATGTTGCACATATTTACAATGTATTATAATATTTGAAAAGGAAAATATATATGTAGATCTTAACTCATTTCAAGGTTTCAAAACTAACTAACCAAATGCTGATTCCACTCCAAAAAAAAAAAGAGGAGAAACTAAGAAAAACTAATTTGCATCAGTTGTGTATATGTTTGAATGTGTGTGTATGACTGAAGAGACTGAGAAATACTGTTTAAATAATATGGTATGATGAAATAGTGTGCACTGCAGACCTGTATTTGAATTTTAAAAAAAATATATTTAATTGATTTTTTAGAGAGAGGAAAAGAGAGAGATATAGAGTTAGAAACATTGATGAGAGAGAAACATCGATCAGCTGGATGCTGCACACTCCCCACTGGGAATGTTCCCACAACCAAGTTACATGCCCTTAACTGAAATCGAATCTGGGACCCTTCAGTCTGCAGCCCGACTCTATCCACTGAAACAAACTGTTTAGGGCTGTGTATTTGAATTTTAGGTCTGGCGTTGGTGGTATAAACTTAGACAAATTTCTTAGACTTTCCTGGGCTTCAGGTCTGTTTCCCCCTTGTTCTGTAAACCAGGTTTAGTCATCCAGTTTTAAAGAATGCCATAAGAATGAGTTATGTTGGCACACAGTAGATTCTCAGTAAATGGTCTCTCTTATCTGTGCATGTAGCCTAGGCAGAAAAGCTAAGGTAAACTTTAATGAAAATGAATTTTGTAAACATAGAAGCAGGGCTGGAAACATGGGCCTTTGGGTGGTTGAGGTTGTGAAGGGCAAGCTTAGGTCTGACAGTGGGGAGCAATGGGATGTTCTCAAAGGGCATTTTGAATATGCCTAGAATCTCTCCTCTCAACTAATGCTCTAAATTAGAGTCTAAATTTATATTATATTTAGGAAATTCACAATAAAAATAATAGCAAATTTTCATTTAGAAACTCAGTGAAGAATTTGGTTTCATCCATTTGTGCGTAAAATGTCTTTTTTAAACTAGAAAGGCAATCAAATTGCAGTCCTATACCCTAGAGCAGTGGTTCTCAACCTTCCTAAGGCCTTGACCCTTGCATACAGTTCCTCATGTGGTGGTGACCCTCAACCATGAAATTTTGTTACTGTTATGCATCCTGATGCAAATATCTGCATTTCCCGATGGTCTTAGGCGACCCCTGTAAAAGGGTCATTAGACCCCCAATGAGAACCACTGCCCTAGAGGACTATTTTAAGTTACTTGCATTTTTCGATGATGTTATTAGAAACTACATCATGAAGCAGACAATACTTATTATGCATAATAATCATAATAATTGATCACTGACATTCTAACCAAACACTCAAACTCAAGTAAACCAGTTTTATAGTCAAAGACATATAAAAAAAATTAAATGCAACTTCTGTTATAGTTAAAAGAAAAATTATGTCCCAGTTCCATAAAATGGACATATAGATACTAAATACACTAAAATATGTCATGGTCTTAATATATTTTAAAGTAATTCAGTACTATTATATCTACTATAGTATACTAGTAAATCTGACTAGGTATGATAAAATTAATTTTTGTTTAAATTCTTTAAATTTTCTTTTGTAAATTGCTTTTCATTTCCCTCTGGGGACATTTCCACGATGCAAGCAGAAACTTACATCATAGCTTTAACTAAATCTTAATTTAAGATTTAGCTCAACCCCATGCTCTTTATGTATCATGGAAATAGTATGAAAGATACTGAGTAAGTCCTTACAATAAAAAAATGGGAGAAAATTATCTTCATTTTTGTGACTGTCTACAAAAGCAGTAACAGTGATTTTGCCAAGCATCTATTATTACCAACATGAATTGTAACAGGAAAGTTTTGAAACATCTCACACAGGATAATAATCATCTCTCCCCAATTACTCATTCAAAAATACTGTATTTTTGCATGCGTATTGTGTGCTTTCCCTCTGTGATAAACTTGATTTTGCAGTGAGAAACAATAGACATGGGTCTCTGCTGGAATGAAACCTTTCTGGAATGCTATGGATCAAAATCAGTGTCTTTGTTGCATTTCTCTAATGTGATAGATTGTGAATGATGCGGCAGGATCTTACTGGCATCCATGTTTTTCCTTCCAGCAGTTAACTGGAAAGATTTCCATTCAGGGCATTGATTTGTTGTATACAGATTATTGACAGGCATGAGTCACCGACTAACTAAGTGTTCTTAGAAATAGCATCAGTTCTTTCATGAACCTTGACAAAAAAAAAAGACGCTTTAAGGAATAATGAGTTTAACTCATTCTAAAGAAGTATCAAGTAACTGACCATTGGAATCCAAAAAACTTTTGCCATTTGATTGAATATGTATTCTTTGGTTTTCTGTAAAGTAAATGTTTTCCTAATTAGGCTTTAAAATGTGAATTTTTCTTACAAAATTATTTTTTTTATTAAGTCACTAAAGTACCTTCTCTTTCTTTTCTGCTTGGATACTAATTAAATTATATTCCAACTTGTTTATATACAGCAATCAATTTTTTTCCATTTGCACTAGATTATAGAATCTCATTTAAAAATCAGTCTTTAATAAATTTTATACTAAGCAGAAGTGTTAGACATATTCTCTCATGGAGATAAAACACTACTGGTCAAGTTATGAGAAACACTTGCTCAAGTTGTATTCTGGTGGTAGTATCTCTTATGCTTTCTTTTTTCCTTTTTTCTTTTGAAATAAGTATTACTGGAAGGCATGGGGATATAAGATAACAAAATACTAAAATAGAAACAAAATACCAATAGAAAAATACTAAGATAGGAACAAAATACTAAAATAAAAATGCCAAGATATGTAGTACTGGTGATTGAAACAATATACTAAATGCTTTGAAGAGGTTCTTGATTCTGGGGTGCAGGACTGAGACAATTTCTAAAATGATTTACAAACAAAATTTACACATAAAGAAAATGGAGGTATAGCTATTGATTGTAACATTTGAAGTATTTAAGTAAACATAGTAAAGGAATGGATTAGTCTAAAAGTCTGAAGGTTGGTTTCAGGTTTCACTTGTGGGTGGAGCAAGGGAAGAACTGAATATACTGATTATCAAGAAGGATTTTTGAGGTCCTATAATGAGAAGGGGAAAATAAAGAAAACATAAATGTTTCTCAAAACTCAAAGGATATACATTTATGTTAAAAATACATACACACACAAAAGAAATATAAAGATTTAGTTGTCTGTAAGGTCAAATTCCGTGTTTATGCGTTGGGAGGTGAGGAGGTGGAAGAAGAGAAAGTGGTCAATTAAGCAACTTAAAAATGGCAAGTGAACCTAAGCCAGGCAGGTGGCTCTAAGTATGTTATATAGAGACATGTTGTTAAGTCAGAATGGAAAGCTCACCATAGATGTTTTCACAAGGGGCTAGAATTTAACAGTGGAAACAGCATGCTTGTTAGAGCTCTTCCTGGCAGCTTCTCTCTTCAACACTCCCTGTATTTATATACATATGTATGTAGTTATGTATTTATTAACTTATTTAGTTATATTTTCCTTTTTTTTTCTAACATCATTTATTCCTCCTATACCATCTTCTGTCTATTTAAAATATGGGCTTAGTAACTTTCAGATAAGGCTCCTTCCCACTTTTTTTCTAAGTTATTTGCACATTTAAATGATCATTCAAATTACACACAATTGTTTCATTTATATAATTGCTTCTTCATCTTAGGATTTTTGTTTTTTTCAACTTCCTGGCAACATTCTATAAAAAACACTAGTTGGAACTCAGTGCATTTGGTTAAGCCATTTAAATCCAAGTGTCTACCTGAATAGACTACTATTGTTAGTGGCTCTGATTCTAGATTCCAAAACTGTTTCTTGAATTCTTTTTTCTCATTATATTTAATATCTTTGACTCCTTATGACAAAGATATTTTTTGCACTGTTAGATGGAAACAAACTAAAATCGTGAACAGATTGCTCATGTAAAATGGAAAAATATATCTTTAAAATCATGAGAACTTAACTCCACCTAAGATTTCAATTTATTCAAGCAACTAGGATTTATGGTAGCTAATGGGAGTATGAAAAGATAGAGCACATTTCAGTGAGAATAAGTAATTCTTCAGATATAAAATGTAATTGGAATCTGATTTCATTTAGTAAGAGAAACTTTATACCTGATTCTAGTCATCCAATGATACTTTGTAAACTAGATATCAATTTCATGAGATTCTCCAAATCATGATAAAAGGAAATAGTCACTCAACTGAAAACCAAAAATTACTATTCCCAAGTAGATAGTAAAGAGGAAAAACTCCAGAGTTTAAAAATGTGATTGTACACATAAACAAATTGAGAGATAAAAATCACATAGTCATATCAATTGATGCAGAAAAAGCATTTGACAGAATCCAACATCCTTCTTGATAAAAACTCTCAGCAAAGTGGGAATAGAAGGATCATACCTCAACATCATAAAAGCCATATATGATAAACCCACAGCTAACATAATACTCAATGGGCAAAAACTAAAACCATTTCTCCTAAGAACAGGAACAAGACAGGGATGCTCACTCTCACCTCTCCTGTTCGACATAGTACTGGAAGTATTAGCCATTGCAATTAGACAACAAGAAGAAATAAAAGGCATCCAAATTGGAAGAGAAGAAGTAAAGCTGTCCTTATTTGCAGATGACATGATATTGTACATAAAAAACCCAAAGGACTCCATTCCAAAACTAATTGACTTAATTAATGAATTCGGCAATGTAGCAGAATACAAAATTAATGCTAAGAAGTCGGTGGCATTTCTATACACTAACAGTGAAATTATAGAAAGAGAAACTAAAAAAGCAATCCCATTTACCATCGCACCAAAAGAATTAAGATACCTAGGAATAAACCTAACTAAAGAGGTAAAAGACCTATATGCAGAAAACTACAGGACACTGAAAAAAGAGATAGATGAAGATGTTAACAGATGGAAGAGCATACCATGCTCATGGATTGGGAGAATCAACATCATTAAAATGTCCATACTACCCAAAGCAATCTACAGATTCAACGCACTACCCATTAAAATACCAACGACATATTTCACAGACCTACAAAGAATTCTTCATAGATTCATCTGGAACAAAAAAAGACCACAGATAGCTACAGCAATTCTGAGAAAAAAGAATAAAGTAGGTGGGATCTCAATACCAGACTTCAAGCTATACTACAAAGCAACTGTTCTCAAAACAGCCTGGTACTGGCACAAGAACAGACATATAGATCAATGGAATAGAATAGAGAACCCAGATATCCACCCAAACCACTATGCTCAATTAATATTTGACAAAGGAGGCATGAACATTCAATGGAGCCAGGATAGCCTCTTCAATAAATGGTGCTGGGAAAATTGGACAGATATATGCAAAAAATTGAAACTGGACCATCAACTTACACCAAATACAAAAATAAACTCAAAATGGATACAGGACTTAAACATTAGAAGGGAAACCATAAAAATACTAGAGGAATCCGCAGGCAGCACAATCTCAGACATATGCTGAAAGAACTTCTTCACTGATACTGCTCCAAAGGCAATGGAAGCTAAAGAAAAAATAAACAAATGGGACTACATCAAAATAAAAAGCTTTTGCACAGCAAAAGAAACCATCAACAAAACAATAAGAAAGATCAATGCATGGGAGAACATATTTGCAAATGCTATCACTGATAAAGGTTTAATCTCCAAAATCTACAGCCAACTTATACAACTTAATAAAAGGAAGATGAAGGATCCAATAAAAAAATGGGCAACGGACCTAAATAGAACCTTTTCAAAAGATGACAGAAGGAAGGCCAAGAGACACATGAAAACATGTTCAAAGTCATTAATCATCCGAGAGATGCAAATCAAAACGACAATGTGATACCATCTTACACCTGTCAGAATGGCAATCATCAACAAATCAACAAATGACAAGTGTTGGCGAGGATGCGGAGAAAAAGGAACCCTTGTGCACTGTTGGTGGGAATGCAGACTGGTGCAGCCACTGTGGAGAACAGTATGGAGTTTCCTCAAAAAACTAAAAATGGATCTCCCATTTGACCCTGTAATCCCACTCTTAGGAATTTATCCTTAGAAATTACAAACACCAATCAGAAAGGATTTATGCACCCCTATGTTCATAGCAGCACAATTTACAATAGCCACAATTTGGAAACAGCCTAGGTGCCCGTCAGCAGATGAGTGGATCAGAAAACTGTGGTACATCTACACAATGGAATTCTATGCTGCCATTAAAAAGAAGAAATTCTTACCATTTGCAGCAACCTGGTTGGAACTGGAGAGCCTTATGCTTAGTGAAATAAGCCAGTCAATGAAGGAGAAGCATCACATGATCGCACTCATTGGGGGATAATAAGGAACATTATAAACTGATGAACAAAAGGATAGATACAGAGACAGTAAAGCTTCAAACAGACTGTGAAATTACAGCAGGAAGATTAAAGTTAGGTGAGGTAGATAAGAGATCAATCAAAGGCCTTTATGCATGCATATAAGCATAACCAATGAACATAGACACTGGGGGGTTAGGGTATGCCTGGGAGGGAGGGAGGGCAATGGGGAGATATGTATAAAAAATTAATAAAAATAAAAAAAATGTGATTGTAGAATTATTTCCCATTAAAAACTTACAGAGACATTCAATATGTACCAAGGTGGTAGGAAAAATAATAAATATAGATATAAATATAGATATATAGTGGGAAAATGAAGGAGAGAATAGGGCAATGTGAAACAAGTGAAAGAGAACAATAAGCTTATTACTAAGCACTTATTACATACTGGAACTTGATACCTTAGCTCACTTAATCTGTAAAGTAAAGGTAAAGCATGTTCAGCTCCTTTCTAGATTAAAAAACTGAATTTAGAGAGCTTAAGTCATTTATCCAGTGTCTCTGAGGTGGCAAATGGATTAGTCAGTATTGAAAACCAGGAGCTGTTTATTACATAAGACTATTCAGAAACCAGTCTAGCTGGCAATAAGTAAGGCAAAGATTAGAATGAGGGAGAAAAAGGAGACAACACTAAACTCCACAAAGCAGTGTTGACTTTTTTCACTTCTTTTTAAAATACCTATTACAGCTCCAGGAAGAGAGCAGGCATAATAGGTATTTGCATAATGAATATATATATATTTTTAAAGAGTTTGTAAACTGCTGGACTGAACCTCAGCCCTCTCTCTCTCTCTTTTTTTAAATATATATTTTATTGATTTTTTACAGAGAGGAAGGGAGACGGATAGAAAGTCAGAAACATCGATGAGAGAGAGACATCGATCTGCTGCCTCCTGCACTCCCCACACTGGAGATGTGCCCACAAGCAAGGTACATGCCCCCGACCGGAATCGAACCTGAGACCTTTCAGTCCGCAGGCCGATGCTCTGTCCACTGAGCCAAACCAGTCTCGGCACATAATGAATATTTTTTAATAAATTGGGTGACGAGACTCTTAGGAAAGAAAAAGAAAGAAATATAGAAAGAGAAAGAAGCCAGCTCAAGGTGTGAGAACATGATTCCTTTGGTGAAGTCAGCCTATCCTGGATTCTTGAGTCCAACCAAATCTGTCAGCTTAGTGTTAAGACTCAAACTCGGCCAATATTCAAAAAATTTTTGAAAGAGAAAAATTATTTGGTGGCATATATCCCTTTCACTCAAGGAATATACCAACTTTTCAGAAATCCAGTGGGTTTGATGTTGGAATTTCAGGCCACATGATAAGTACTAGATGGAGGCCAGTATTGTGAGCCTTGCAGTCTGGCCAGGTGGGCATTATGAAACACAAGTAGATTATATTCCAATATTTAACCAACAAACCAACCAAAAATCAGTCATTTAATAACCAATTAGTTAATAAATATTTGTTGTGGTCCCACTTTGCTAACCCCCCAAACTGAGCAATTTATACAGAATCAAACATTTCAATAAAATATAAAAATTCAATGAAATAGCTCATGTTTCTGTTTTCATACAGATGTTTGATTTAAAGTGTATGTTTTACTCATAGGGAAGAGCTACTTATAAAAGTTATAAAATTAAAAACTCAGTATTACTCTTGGGTTGCTATTGAAAGTTTACAGTAGGGCTAAATCTATGTCAGTATCCCAGAATCTAATTCTGACTAACTTATTTGGTTATATTATATATATTTCCTTCCAAAAAGAAAGCAGAATTTAACTCCAATAATTTTGACTCTTTTTATATAACCACATAACCTTAGAGCATTATTAAAATTCAGTTTCTGTATAGCAATCACAGTGTGTTCTAAAACCTTATGTCATTGTATTGACCATAGAAAACCTCAGGCTGAGAGGATTCCTAGGTGAGGGGCTTGGCTGAGTTTCTCTTAAGGCTTGGGCCACTCGCTGACCTCCCTGATAGCCCGAAAGTGACCACATCTAAGGAATCCTTGGTGGTCCTAAATAATGGAGGCTATTGGCAATCTCTTGTGTAATTATAAACTCATGTCAGGATCAAAAAAATGCCTGCAAAAGGCATTATTTTGGAGTTCAGAGAAGCTAGGAGTTGTTTGCCTTTATGGTATTGGCCTATTGAGACTTTCACACAGAAAAATGCTAGTGCCAGGCAGGCATAGCATAATCCAATAGAATTGATTATTATGCAGTTTAAATGCACTAAGAATATTGAACTTCCCCTTTTAAATCACAGAAAAACTCTGGGCTAAACTATTCAAACTGGGAGGAAACAATGTGAAGACTACTATAAAAATGTGAGTCATTTAAAATATGGTTTTAATACCAGCCCTTGTGAATTATATTTGATGTTTCACCCATCATGCTCTGATATCTTCACAAGAAGCAATGAACTTTCTGTGATATCCAGACATAGTCATGGAAAAAGTGCCATTTTATTTCTATTTAATAGTTAGAAAACCTATGTAGCAATACAGAATGATTGTGGCAAAATACAAAAAATAGAATGTTATTTTACTGTCATTTTAAAGAACTACACCTATGATAAGCTTTTAAAAGTGTGTGTGTGTGTGTGTGTGTGTGTGTGTGTGTGTGTGTGTGTGTCTGTCTGTCTCTTCTGGGAGTTGTCCATAGACTCAGTATACAAACCTTTCTCTTTTCTTTCAAATAATACCCAGGAGTCCTATGTACTTTCTAATAAGGTTATGTGGTCCCCTGACCTTATTTTGCCAGCTGTCAGCAGCTGGACAGCCACATCATTCTGTAAAGAGCAGCTCTCAGTAGGTTAGTACATGAGTGGAACTGGTGAGTACAGTTTTTCATCTTAGAAATGCTAATGTTTTTCTTACCTCTTCCTTCTCAGCACTCTGCAGATCACGCCATTCCTCAGTTACATGACCGAAATCCACTGTGTTCATGGGGACTTTAAATTCCCCGATGATGTCATGCTTGGAGAATCGATCAAAATCGTACACAGCCATCACAAGGGTTTTGCCTCCTAATTCTGAATATGGCACCTAAATGAAGAGAGATGAGGATAAAAATCTGATCACAAAATTGCTTAGAACACATTACTTGTTTACAATATTTAATTTTAATATTTATTTTGAGTGAACAGATCAGAGAGATAATTATGCTTTTGGTATTTTCTCAAATGGAATCAGCTTTAATTACTTGGGAGGAAATGGTGACTTCCCTTAGTAATTTATTACTTTATCCCAAACTTCTGGAAGCTGTTATAATTAGTAATGCATCCTACTATTAGTCATGTTATAAACAATTCAAGATGAATATAATAATAAACCAAGTCAATTTGACTATATAAAGTTTTCTTTGCAGACTATTTCATTATTGTTGTTAAGTTATATTGTGAGAGTATAACTTATTCAAGGCAGGATAACCTTCAAGACACTTGATGTCATATTTTAATGAATTAATGACTTACTAAAAGCTATTGTAGAAGTCTGAAAGTACTTAAATGAAATTCAAAAGGTGCCTCACCTACTCCCTAAAATAATTTACTGATTGACAAGAGCTGACTAGAAAATTGATGTTTTGAATATCAGGCATGCATTAAAATAGAGATCTTAAAGTTCATTCTTAGGTATGTCACTCTTTAGGATGAGTGGTGGCAAAAGCCAAGAACTGATGAATTCTCCAGCTGTTCAAATATATCTGGGACAGATGCTGTGGGTTGGAAGGTTTATTAGTAACATTTTTAATATTCAGGGAAAGCAATGCAATCCAAGTGAGTTACACTTCAGTAACTGAATAAAAATGCCTAATTAAGAAATTGTTTAGACTTCTATTGAAGGTTTGATCAATTTTCATACACTTTTTATTATTTTATCAGTGTAAATGGTTGTCTTATGCTTGAGCAAACATTTCTCAATTAACTTTGTTTATTAAGAAAGAAAAGAGAAGGAAGAATATTGGACCATATATGTATAAGAAAGTTTCCCCAATTTTTTTCTGCCATGTGTTAATTATTTGGAATTTGATTAAAATACTACCATTAAGAACTAGGCACAATGCTTTCTCCATTCTTAGTGGAAAAAAATAAACCCTTTCAAAGACTTGAATTTCAAATAAAGAAATAAGAAATTTTAGAGTAGGAATATACTCTTGAAAATCTTATCTGCTAAATCTCTTTAGGAGTGTGTGTGTGTGTGTGTGTGTGTGTGTGTGTGTGTAACTGTACTGAGGTAGCATCAATCAAAAACCTGGGTCTGGGTGTCCCCTCTTTCCAGGTGAAGGCACTGAGGCAAAGTGAATAAACCTCAACTTCTTCATCTATCAGAATAATAGTGATATAGTAGTGCCTATATCATAGTGCTGTCTGAATATATTTAAGGTGTTTAGCATAGTGTTGGCACACAGCAGGCACCTAATATTTTTTTGCTTGAATGATTAGTAGCTCCTTCAAGTAGGTGTTTTGGGCAGGTATAGTTCATGTTAAGTGGATCTGAACTCACTTTTCAAAGCCAATCTGCTTTAAAATCTAATATGTTCCTATTTCTATATCATATTATCTATGGTATTTCAAGATGCATAATATACAATATCTAATGGATAAATTAGCCAATTCTCTAGAAATGGTGGCATATTCCTTAAATGTATTGAAATATACTGTACCTTGGTAGAATTTATGATTTGATCACACTTCTTGCATTAAAATAGAACCTGATAAAATTTTATAGGCAATTTTAAATTTTCAATAATTAAACTTCTTGAAGTCAGAAAAAGTACTAAAAAATTATTACCAATACATTAAAAAAATAAATGACATAGGTAACTCAAAACAAAAGACCATTTGATATTACTTCAAATAATGTAAGAATCTGCTTAATAAATTGTGGTTAAAAAATCACTAACCTAAATTAAGATTCATACATAGTCAAAATGATTATAATTATCATTTGCAATTTGTTTAGTTCTGTTTTCATGTTATGTTCCATAGTATATTGATCATCATGATTAACTCTTCATAAGCTGAGTATTTCCAAAATGTTTTTACTGTTACTGTAAATTAACTATCTTAGGCATAGAAAACTGTAGATTTTTAATAGGATTAATTACATTAGGAACTTTTGTCTATAAAATCTCAAAAGTTTCAGAGTAAATAGAAATACTGTTCTTTTAGAAAATTGAGAACAAAGTTCTAGAAAAATGAATTGTGGCCTCAATTCCAGCCATTTCTTTCAGACCAGGATGTTCACTAACATGAGGCATGTGCTTTCTGTACCGCTGGCTGAGGGACAGGTTTGAATCAGCCTACTAGGAAGTTACATAGATTTCTTTTTTTCAGACATGTATTGTTTTAAGTAATGCATCTAAATTGTTTTCACATATTCAATATATCCATAAAAGAACTATTTGTACGTGTGACTTCTAGACAAGACCATAGAATTTGTCTATGCAGAGATGCCTGAGGCCTGCAAAGCACATTTTCCTGTCGAGTTGTTCTATGGCTAGAGTGTCTCGTTGTTATTAGTTGTCTGAACTAAATGAAGAACACTATGAAACAGCCTAGAGCAGTGGTTCTCAACCTGTGTGTCGCGACCCATTTGGGGGTCGAATGACCCTTTGACAGGGGTCGCCTAAGACCATCAGAAAACACAGATATTTACATTACAATTCATTAACAGTAGCAAAATTACAGTTATGAAGTAGCAACAAAAATAATTTTATGGGTGGGGGTCACTACAACATGAGGGATGGTATAAAAGAGCCGCGGCATCAGGAAAGTTGAGAACCACTGGCCTAGAGTAAAAGAAAAATGCTGTAAGTGCATAAAAATAATATCTCTAACTTTTTGTCTAAAGAGTAAGAAGAATGATTTGAGAGGGCTCAGTTTGCCCCTGTGCACATGGAAGTTGGCAATGAGAGATATTTCTATTTGCACCATTTGAACAATGGACATAGCTTACTTTATCCTGTGATTGCAACAGGGTTTACCTATGTTCAAGAACTTTGAAACTTAAAAAAATAATTCCTTTTTTTTTACTTCATTTTATACAGAAGAAAATGTCAAGCCTATTGGCACACACTTGAAGGTGACCTCACTTTTTATATGTGGACATGACCTCTCAGTCATATTCCAGTCTGCATTCTATTCCCAAATGGCCGAGCTGAATCCTACTTGGCTAAATCTAAATGCAATGCAAAATCCTCACTGGATGGAAAATAGGAATTGTAAATATTGTGAATGGAATCACTTTAAATCTCTGAATTATGTCATGTGCATGTCTACGTATGTGCCAGGATGAGCTCAGTTGCTTATCTAAAACAAGAGGAAAAATTAGTAAGTATAAGACAATACCTTGAAAGTAAATTGCTCATTGAAGACAGGATTGAGGGTCTTTCGGTGGACTTTTGTCTCAAATTTCTTCTTTTTGTCGGGCAGCAGAAACACTTTCACATATGGGTCAGACGTGCCACCCATGTCTAAGGCGGGCAGCTCAGCAGCCTGAATGATCCCCACCAGCAGCTGAAATAAACAATGGGATACAGCAAACACAGACATTGGTTGGCATTTTGGAAAAGACTTATTTGTTCACATTGCTAGATATTGTGATTTCTCCCTCTTCCTCTTTACTTTTAATAAACATTTTTCTCTTATGAATCTGAGCACAGAAGGCAAATGAAGTGAGCTATACAGACTTCAGAAACTCAATTATGGCAGATGCAGGCTCTAGAAAGCCTGGTTTTAAGCATAAAAGGCTTTCAAAAGGTTGCTGATTACAGTTAACCATGGAATTCATAATTGCAAAAGAGTTGCAATCAAATAGCTTCCCAGTTGCTAAAAGCCCTTGTGCGTTATTTTTCTTTTAGGGCATGATTTGTAAGTGGAAATAAATTGTTAAACAATAACAAGTATATAATTACAATGTAAGAAATTCTTATTCTGAACCAAAGCCTCAGATCAACTAACTAGAAATTCCTTAGAAATTAGGTACCTTTTTTGAGATAAAAATAAGATCTTCAGGTTTTTATCATATTTGACCTATCCTGGTGTGCTGACTACTTTTGTTTTAACTGATAGGAAATGATTGTTATATATTAAATTCTGTGTTTAAACATAAGACATTGGGTCAAAGGACTATAATTTTAACTTCATGTAAAGGAAAGGAGCATTATAGATATGGTTTTTAATGGTAAGTGTAATTAATTTTCTTTTCCCCCCCAAATACAGCAGAAATATCTGCATTTTTTGAAGTCTGTTTTCTTAGTGATACATTCCTATATTTTGCTATGAATGAGGACACAGGCTGGCATTTTAAATACTTCTGCAAATAAAATAAAAGCTCTGAGTGGACTATTCTAGATGCTCTGACACTAGACATTTTGTATCAACAGACTGCTCTAGATTCATATAAGAAACAAAAGTAAACTCTTATTATTGTTCATAATATATAGTCCCGCCCCCCCAAAAAAGTATACACAGTTTAATGGCTGGTAGATCAATTTTGAAAATGAAATGTACTTTAATAAACAAATTTTATAATTATTAAAAGGGTATGTATACATAGTGAAAAAGCTAACAAAATAAAAAAGCAATTCACCCCCTTCTCAAAACACAGTTATTTTCTGTAAAACTGACCCACTATGTTTGAAGTGCATTTGGGTTAGTTGACTCATTTTTTAACCTGGATTAATGCCTGGAATGATTTATTTTTGTTTTTAATGCTTCAATATCTTTGTGATATCATTATATACCAATAGTAATAAAAGTACAAAACACAGACAGATGAACAAAGAATAGCTAAAGTTAACATCAGATAATAAAGATATATTTAGTAAATCAAACAATTTGTCTTGGTTTGCCAAATTGGTATCTAGTGTTTGCCTTTAGATTGCATGTGAATAAGCAAGATTCTATGTTTTTCTCACATTTGCAAAATAAAATTATTTTGGGCAGGGGAAACTCTAGAACTATACCTAAACTCCTTAAAACCAAATCATCTATATTTTAAATATTTTTGGATATAGTTTTTTTTTTGGTTAGGGTAGAATTTCTTCTTCTAACTCCTCTCTGACTTCTGAGATAAGTATCACATTTCCCTTCATCATGAAAATATCTCAATTAGCATACTTTAGAGCTCTCTTTTAGTTTTGGTAACAAATGTGTATATTTGATTACAGACTTATTTGGGAAGTTCCTCAGACTTTATCTTTCATGACTCATAGAAATCATTCTATAAATCAAATTGGTTGAGAACATTTGGAAAATCAGTGGATGATAATAAAATTTTCACCAGATAGAATATTCTAATGCTTAGAATAAAATGCCTTTTTAAAGTTGATGTTTGCTAGATAGGGAACAGTAAACACACTCATATATTTGAGTGGAAAAAAAAATCAGTGCTCTTATTTTCTTAAAAATAGTATTTTATAAAATGACATTTATAATACTGGAAGCCAACTTAGACATTTTAAAATTATAACTAACTAGGATAAGATACCACCAGATTTCTACTGAAAAATTTAACGTAGAATAAATAGAAAAACACTAGATCCATATAAAGAGGCAGATTAATTCCTAGGAAACATTATATGTGAAGATAATATATGTTGATCTTGACTTTCACTAAAATATATAAAAAGAAATTTTGCTTTCAAACAAGTCCTGATGATCAATTTTGGCATGAGTGGTAGAAATGATCTCAAATACCCTACTTAACTATAAAAGGTATATCTATAGGTCTGTATAAATTCTTACCTATAAATCTCTATCTTTAACCAATATGCTACTTTCTAAAATCTATTATGAAATAACTAAGCAGGTCTGTAATGAAACTGATGAAATAAAATTATTATTTTTAATTTTTAAATATATTTTATTGATTTTTTTATGGAGAGGAAGGGAGAGGAATAGAGAGTTAGAAACATCTATGAGAGAGAAACATTGATCAGCTGCCTCCTGCACACCTCCTACTGGGTATGTGCTCGCAACCAAGATACATGCCCCTGGAACCCTGCAGTCTGCAGGCGATGCTCTATCCACTGAGCCAAATCGGTTAAGGCTACTTTTTAAATATTTGTAATGATTTCAAAGAGGTAGGAAGAGGGAGAGAGAGAGAGAAAAGAAAGAGAGAGAGAGAGAGAGAGAGAGACAATCAATGATGAGAGAGAATCAATGATGAGAGAGAATCACTGATTTGCTGACTCCAGCATGCCTCCTACTGGGGATCAAGCTCACAACCTGGGCATGTGCCCTGACCAGGAATTGAAACTGGGGCCCTTCAGTCCACAAGGTGACACTCTATCCCCTGCGCCAACCTAGCTAGGGCTAAAATTACTTTTACTATGATAGAATATATCACCACATTTTTCATGAGAAATGTTGAAATTTCAGAAAGTGAAATTTCAGATATTATTTGAACTATCAATTTTTAAATAAAACCCTGAATTTCTGCAATGGCTTAGAGACTTTCACACAGCATTACTGACTCTGGACATTTGTTCTCAAAGCTGAACCTTCGAGTTTGAGTTATCTGTGGTTCATTCATCATCAAACTGGAAATAATGAACACGTGGTATTAGTAGTAATTGTATGTATTTCACATTTACCAGTTCCTCCTCATCCAAAATGAGGAGTGAAGTAAAACAAAATGGGGAGTTTTAAATCTTACCTCTCAAAGAGAAAGGCCGTGTCCTAAGAATACTTAAGAATCAGATCTCTAATGTGGCCAGCTCCACTAATTCTTGTCTAGCTTTTTACTTTCTTTAATAATTCAGAAGCTAAAGTAGTATATTCATCAATGTTATAGAATCTGGAAGGCCTTTTTATGTAGAGAACTTTCTAACAGCTATCTTAGTATTACTTCTATAACACAGTCAATAAAAGGCAGGTAATATTATTGTTAATCAAGGTGGCACTTCATGGTTTTTGAGAAATTGAAGCAAAAATTGATTCCTGTTTAGTGTTTTGTCACTTTTTGGGCAGTAGTCATAGGCGCTAGAAATAAAGTTTCTAGTCTTTTTACTACTCTAGACCTTCCATCTTATTAGCATCAAGACTTTGACCTAATATCATGATATTATTATACAAGGCATGCCTGCGAAATTCATGAATTTCAATTTTCCATCTTCAATTCCTATCATACTGATATGTTATGTTTCAAAACCTTGGCTTGAATGGTGGTATAACACAAAGGCCCCTCACCCTGTTTGGATCTAAATCCATGAATGCAAGAAAGATTGTTCTAGCTAAAGCTGTGAGGGGTGAGGCTGTGGTTGGAGTTCTCAGAATAAGTCTGACTGCTTCAAGTTAATTTGTATTCTGCCTCCTATTATAAGTGCCATACATTAGATGTAATCTGTGAATTCTAATTACCATACATTAAATTAGCAAGTAGGGGACTTCCTGTACTCAGAAATTATATCATCAATAGCTTTGAGAATTGTATTTCTTCCAACAAAATGTTTTAAAAAGTAACTTGCTTCAATTTCTACTTGGTAACTTCAGGCAATGTAATGGAATTAGAAAACATTCCCCCCTCAGACCTGGTTATTCTGGAAATCATAATCCAATGAGTATTGAAGTTTTCCCAATTTCTCATCTTCTTTGGGTTCTTCTTTTTCTTCCCCATCAGTCAATCCAGTTTCAGCATCATCATCCTTAAGGGCCTATGAGTAGGGAAATGGATCATATGTGAATTCAAGTGAATTTTCATCAACATCCAAATTAAACTGGGCTTGTGGTTATACTTCCAAGCTGTCAAAAGCAAGCACCAAGATGCTGGAAATCTCAATTTGTCTGACACACATTCATATTTGAGGCTTACATATTTTTTTAAATTCCATTTGTGGATGGAATTCTCCCTCCCTGCCCCCAACATCAGCAAGCAACATGGAAGCAATGGAAGAAGCCCCTAAGAATATTGCAAGCAAAAAAATGTAAAGTTGTTGCAAATGTCAACTTGGTATTGTATTTGACTCTAAAACTGCTTATTTCAGAATTATAACAAACATGCTATTAACCAGGCCAGGTTTCACATTCATGTAGGTTAAAGCAATTGGCACTAACCATCATGTAGAACCATGCAATGGAGTAATTTATATGAAATGTGTGGCCTTTTGTTGCCTTGTTTCCTATGAAAAAATAGTTGAGTGATTCTCAGAAAAATTTAATTTATTATGTTTCATATATACATTTGCAATGGTTATGGAAAAAGAGAAAAACATGCCACCAGCAAACGTATGTTTAGAGAAAGATCTTAAATCTACCCCATTTCCAGTTTAAGTTTACCATTTCATTTTCATAACAGCTCTATAGAAAGCTAGGCTGAATTAAATTGATTTATGGGTCCACTTAATATAAAAAATAAAAAGTTATGTTTCCAATTTTGTTATATTGAAATCTTTACAAAAGGTTATTTTGTATTAATGAACAAAAATTTTTGGACTGAACTCTCAAAGCTCAGTTTGTATCAGTTGAACAATTTTTATAACCTAAAACTTAAGTGTAATATAAATGGAAACACTAGAAAGCTCATTATTTCATAAAGTACATTAAAATGCTCCTCTTTTAAAAAATAAATATATTTTCCCAAATAAAATGAAAAGATTTTGCTAAATAATTAAAGGTTATAAAGATTATAAATAATACTAGTAAAAGCTTTGCTACTGGGAATATTCATTCTATTACTTTAAAGAATTAAAAAAAAGAATCAGAAGTCAATGAGGAGTAATAATCAAAATTAAAAATGATAGTGTTACATACCCCTAACAATTAGTGAGGTTGACAAAAATTTTAAATCTTTATATGGACTATTTTATTCTTTTCTTCTAGAGACTGCCAATATATAGCCTTTGCTCATTTTTCTATTGTTGATTGCTTTTTATTGACTTGTAGGGACTCTTTGTATTTTAGTGGTTTCTACCTTCCTGGTATTATAGATAGAAAATATTTTCTCTTAGTTTTTGGTTATGGCATTTTCCTTGCTGTGTGTGTGTGTGTGTGTGTGTGTGTGTGTTACTGTAGACCCTCACAGGATTCAAGTTAAGACATATGAGTGGTAGACTGTTTTATATCTATGACAAAGTAAGGGAATCTTAATTCTTATCAGCAATCAAATAAACTTGAGCATTCTTGTAGAACTTGAATCCAAGAATCATAACCAGGCTTCAGAAAGACATTGGAATCATTAAATTACAGTTCAACCATTCAGTGGCTCCCACCACTCCCAGCTCCCAAGTGCATGTTCTTTTTTTCTGCTGAGAGAAGACTTTTCTGTTGATATATCCATTAACACAGAGACCCTCAGTAGTACTTCCAAATGGCACCCTCAGTCTCTCAGTTGACAAGATTTTCCAATTTGTTTTTACCCAGTGAACTCCAATTTGACTTCAAAAAAACTGAGACTTGGAGGCATCATATTAATACACTTGTTTGTGTGGGAGGATCAGATAAACAGAGTTGAGCTGTAGTCAGAGATACTTTTCTTTTGTGGTTCCTGAAAAATTTCAGGATCTTACAATGACCATTAATAGATTAGTGTAGAATATTAAAAAAAACTGGTTAGCCATATACCATTTAGTTGGGAAATTTTAATTTATACTTCAATGTTTCTTGAATAATAAAATGTTGATTTACTGATAGCCAAAGGCAGGGAGCAACATAACTATTTAAAAATTTATCTTTTAATTTTTGTGTGGGGTATCACTAAAGTGAAAAGAAAAGATTATTGAAACCTCAGCTGTGTTTAAGTCTTTAATGCTGTCATAGATGTGCTTAGAAATTGTAGCTAATGTAATTTGCTTCCCTGTAAGATTTTAATAAAAAAAAAAACAACTACAGCAAACTAATGCATACATCTGTCTGAAATATCTGCACATTACTATAATAAAAGATTTTATGGATTAAAATACTTTTTCAAAGGTCTCCTTCAGAACTGACAATTTGCATATCATGTTTCAGCCCAGTGCAATTTGAAATAGCTGAGATATTAAATCTCCTTCTCCCTAAGTGGTTTTTGCCCTAATAAAAGGTGCAGGACCATCTCTGCAATTATTCTGCATGAAATAGGTCTAAATTTTTTATAATTTCTCAGTGCCACTGTTCATCACTGCAGTGATTAAGTCTATTCTTGTCCCAAAGGCTGAGTTTAACCAAGACATTTTCTGTACTATTACATTAAATTCAGACCTATTAAATCAGTGGCCATTATAATATCTCGAGAGCAATACCAGCCCCTATTCCTCCCCCACTGGAACAAAATGCAGAAGAAACAGCTTGTAAACCCAGCAGTTCTGAGAGTTTGATAAATTGTGTAGAAAAAGCTGTGCTGGGAACATGGACCTTGTTTTAAATTTCAAAGATTTAGTGCACATGCTTCTGGCTTGCTTCAACATTCAAAAGGCGCTTAGTTCACAACCATCAGAAGGAGCAATTGTTCATTCTAAGTTAAATTGTTCAGATTTGGATTTGATAGGGCACAGTGAAAAAGAGAGCAATAAAGGAATGAATTTTCTTTCTGTGCCCATCAATTAAAAACCTGAGCTTTCTAATAATACTCTACTTAACCAGTTAGTAATATTTAATATGAGAACCCTTCATCTTAAAAAAAATCAATTTAGTTCAGCCTTGATGTGTGTCAGAATGGTCTACCCTCAGCTGTGGAGTCCCAGCTGCCAGGCCACTAGATGTATCTGAGCGTTGACTTAGGTGTATCTAAGTAGCAGAGGAAACCTACCGCAAGGGACAGTCCAGAACAGTCATGAGACACAACACAGATAAGGAGGGCATAGAAGGAAGAATTAAAAATTAAAGTATCTACACACATTAGTAAAAGCAATGGAGAAAGGACCTTTCCAGACCTATGACTTTCTAAGTTGATATTTTTCCTCTGTATTTTTAGTGTTCTGAAGTTTTAAGACATTAACAAAATCTTAAATATATATCTTTTTCTTTGTAAATACTATTTATAGTTTTTTTGTTGTCATTGAAAAATATTAAAAAACATTTTCTAGATTATAAAATTTGACCCTAGAGACATGCAGCCATGAACAATGATATTTAAATTTCTGTGACTTTTTATATGGATTGAAATAGTAAAAACATTGATTTTTCCTAAACCTAGGTATCTTAAGAAATTGTGTCTAAAATCCTCCTCACATCTGTTTTTAAATAAGTACATCATCTTTCTTATGTTCATACCAATGTTCTGTTTAAAAATATTCTAAAAAATATAAATATTTTAAAAATAATTTTACTTGGTATTAAGGCTGTTTTGAATTTGTATGATCAAATGTGATATAGCATCTTAAAATATTTGAGTTATATTTTGCTTCTTCATCCTTCCCTTTCATAAAATGATAGAACCCATTATTAGCTATTTTGTCTGCCTTAAAACGGTATCATAAGGTACTGTTATATAACTGTTTACTAGTACTCATGGAGCCTAGTTTCACTTATCCAGAAATTTAATTTATTTGTAAATCATTTAATTGCTTATAAATCAAAATAAGACCTATAAAATCCTTCATAGGATTTTATAATTAAATACCTTTTTGAGGGTTGAAATTTTAAATGCTTTTTTGTGACAGTAAATTGCTATTAACTATCACTGATTTCTTAATATTTTCTTATTTGACTCATTTTCTGTCCCCCCTCCCATTTAAAGGAATAGATGACCAATGAAAAAGTAGCTACAGTCAATTCTCTGTATTTATTACTTTTGAGATCTTGGTCATTTATCCAGGTTATAACAGAGATGATAAACACTGCTACTATTTTATAAACTATAGTCTTTTATGTCATACAGAAAAAATTTCATAATGAACAATACAAATTTATTGTCAGGAAAAAAACATTTTAGTTATGTTTTTAATATTATGTTAATATTAATATAATGTTAATATTATAGTTACTTAATTAAATGTTAATATAATCTACCTATAATAATAAAAACGTAACATGCTAATTAGACCAGACAGCCAAAAGACATTCTGGATGTCTTTCCAGAGGACCTTCTGGACAAAGCCAGGGCAGGGGAGGGCCAGCCAAGGCTACAAGGGGCTGCGAGGGCCAGCTGAAGCAGCCTGGGCTGTAAGGCCTGAGGCCCTTGCATAAATTTTGTGCATTGGGCCTCTAGTAAATATACAAAAGTCTAAACAACTGTTACGGACCAGTTGACTGAATGGTCTACCGGCTGGTAGCTATGATACACACTGACCACCAGGGGGAAGATGCTCAACACAGGAGCTGCCCCCTGGTGATCAGTGTGCTCCCACAGCCAACCTCCCATGATACCTCCCTGGACTGGATAAGACGGCTTTTATTGGCCCTGATCAACTGCCGGCCAGGCCAAAGGACCCCACTTGTGCATGATTTCATGCATCAGGCCTTGAGTATAATATAATTATATTAGCAAGTAATATATTATTATTCTATACTTTTAGCTTCTAATTTCAGGATATTGGAATTTTAATTTTGTTGTAGTTATGAAAATGATAGTATTATATTTTCAACCTGTTGTTTGACATATAGTATATAGTATAAATTCAAGTAAAAATGATTCATTTCATGTCTATCTTGAAGATTGCTTCTACAATTATTCCAATACATTGTTTAAATAAATCTGTATCAAGTCCTGCTTGCTATGGACATATTGAAATAAAGCAAGCGATGCTTTAAAATCTCAGTTTCTATGTAACAGATTAACCAGAAAGAAAAGTCCTTATTAGACAGGTGTGACTGTAATTTTGTTCATTGGATTCTATGGTTGTGATTAGAAACTTTCAGAAAAATGTAACCCTTCTTACTCTGAGCTCAGGACAGAGCTCTCTGAGTGTGAGCACTAGTCTTACAACCACACTATGGCCCTGAAACCTAACAAAAGTTCAGGGAGTGAAAAATGAGCTTTGTGAAATTATTTTCAATAGACATTACTGTGTCTTTGAGAAAAGGTATTTAAAACTCATACTGAGGAGAGGGGCTATTGTCCTGAGTGAGTGATTAACTAGGAAACTATGCAAATGTACTAACATGGTTTTGTTGATTCATTGTTCCTAAGATTTCACATATTTAAGAGTTTACTTAATAGTAATTAATACTATAAGATGAATTTATAAAACTGCATATATATGTTGCTATTTCAAAATAAATAGAACTTTTGAATTATTTAAAGGGAAACATTGATAAATGAAAATTTTATTTCTTTGAATAATCTTTCTATATTTTAATATGAATGAAATGTTATTTAGAAATATCCATGGTGAATATGATTCAAAAACACTAAAGAGGCACTTAATCATTATAATTACTAATAGTAAAGTATTCTGAACCAAGTCATTTGGTAAGTTTAGCAAAAATACACAATATAAAGGACATACAAACAGCTTCCTTAGACTTGAGAAAATAACCCAGCCAGATTGATTTTATAATCTTTGTTATGATTTTAATGGTTCAAATGTGAGGAAATGAGAATTTTGCCTTTAAATTCTACCTTTTTTCTTTAGGGCCAGGTCATACTTTTCTCCCTTTCCTGTATCATTCATTATTCCCAAGCACTAATTATTAAGTTGGATGAATACATACCATGGGCAGCTTTCAAGTGTGATAAACACCTTTAAGAATCAGTTATCTAACAGCAACTAATAACAGTGATTTTAATGTGGGCAACCTGCTTGGATCTCCTCCCTGCAGCAAAACATTTTTCTTATAATAACTACTTTCTCTCAAAAAAAAGAAAAGTGATAATGTTAGAAAGCTGACCTGCCCAAGGGGGATAACACTCAGATATTCTTTAATATGTTTCTCAAACTCTAATACAACTAAGATTGGCTAAGCAGTTGTAATCAGAATATTCAGGCATCATTCCAATATGCTGACCCATTGAGAGGGTCATGAAAGCCCTTTTCTAGCTTGTATGCTTAGGAGACTCGAAAACCCTACCAAATATTTCCATTGCACTTTGGGATATTGAATAATGGCTGAAAGGATTACAATGCATCTCTAAAATAATGATATTCATCCAGAAGTTGTTCATTTCTATACTTATCTCACATAAAAGAATAAGCCATTTATTAATTTCCAATAAAATCTAAGAAGAACTATGGAATGAATACATTACCTGATCTTTCATGGTCTTCCCTAAGTCTTTCACATCTTTCATGTTAATGGCATTCTTTCCTCCCTTTTCCTTTCCCTTCTTCTTATTTTTCTTTTTGAACAAACATTTCTTACAGATACAAAAGCAGCAGGTCAGGACTAAAAGGACCACGACTATGGCTATGGCAATTAAGGCCCATGGTGGCACTGAAAGAAAAAAAAATGTGCAGAGAACATTAGTAGTAAAACACACCTGCAAAACTTTTAACTTGTGGATTATAAAGCTATTCACTCATTCATTCCCATTCCTTGAGCACCTATTATGCTCTAATCTGGGTGCTCTATTCTGTATTACTTTATTTAGTTGTTTTCTATGCCTAGAGTGTTTATATATCTTTTTATTTTGCTCTTCCAGATATGTCAAATATTTCTTCCCTATTGCTTTTCCTGCCCCTCTAAGCTATATTTTCATCAATCCATTCCTTCATTCATTCAGAACATTGCTTTGGAGTTTGACCTCTGATTGTAAATCCTGGCTCCACCATTTACTAGCTGCATGATCTTGAACAAGTTGTTTAACTTCTTTCTGCCTCAGTTTCTTCATCTCTAAAGTGGAGGCAAATTGGTAGGTAGCTCATAGTCTTTGAAGTTTAAATAAGATGCAGTGCCTGGCATATAGTAAAAGTTTAATAAATAATAGTTGTTATTAGTCATCTATTAAATACTAGGAGTTCTATGATGTCTGGGTATGATGGGAGTGGAAATCATTAATAGACCATAAAGACAAATGTAACATCATAATGGCAGAGAAGGTTAGGGGAAAGGTGCTTGGTGCTCTGAAAGTCAATTACAGGGAACTTGACCCACTGGGATCTCCAGAGGCAGGGCAGTGGTTCTGTGCTCAGCGGCTCTCAACCATGGTTAAAACAGGCTTGGACACTTACAGGCTGTGCAACTCTGGCCAGATTGTCTCATTGTTCTGAGTTTCTGCTTCCTTCTCTATAAAGTGAAGATAATAGGGGTACCCATTTCATAATCTATTTTGAAGATGAAAGGAGTTAATATACTAAAAAGTTTAGAATGGCATTCAGCATATAGCAAGGACTCAGTGTTAGCTGTAATAACTCAAGACTTGGAGCTAAGTACAGTGAGTAGACTCAGAGTACATGTGGGAACATAAAATATGCACACTGATAAATATGTAAAAAGAGAGATGAGTCCAATGAGTGAAGTTCAGTGGGTATGCAAGTGGGATTGAGAGGGGAAGAGATGATTGTTAGACAAAGGGAGGGTTCCAATTTATAGGCTCTGTTGAATAGAGGCAGACTGATATATAAACAAGTACACCCAACTAAAAATTTTTATCACAAGTTGTCCATCTATTAAAAGTCAATGTATTTTCTTATTTGGCATCCACCACACATGTGCTTATCAAAAATAAGTTCCTATGAAAACATTCAGGATTTTACTTTACCTGGAAAGGAATTACTCAACCAGAAGAAATATTTAGATTTGCCTATTGTAATCAGAAAAGACATTGTGCACTGAAATGGTAAGAGAAAGATATATTTTCTGCCAGCTACATAATCATCACTAGAACCAATGACTGCTGGACACAAGTCAGGAGTACTTTGATAAAGTAATAACAAAAATATTAACTTATCTTAAAGACTGAGAAAACCCACTCTATGCTGTCAATGTATTTAGCTTTATAGAGTAGAATATGTAATGTGCATATTAATCAATATTATGATTGACAATTAGCTCTTAATCTAAGGACATATAAAATCACAACTTGCAAAATTGTATGTTCAGCCAAAGAAATATTTGTGTGGAAGTTTTATCTAAAAGTTTCTTACTTCTTTTAATCTAGTTAAATGTTTATCAAGCATTAATGAGAGAGCCTATGTATTCACTGCAGGTGAGACAATCTATAATAATCTATAATAATAAAAACGTAATATACTAATTAGACCAGACGATCTTTTGGATAAAGTGGGGCTGCAAGGGAAGCCCCTTCCCAGTTGCCAGAGGGAAGCTGGTGCCAGCAGCCAGTGAAAGAAAGGCCTACTCTTGCACAAATTTCGTGCATTTGCCTTTAGTATTTAATGTCTGTTCATTTTGAATCTTGTAAATTATGCTCCTAGTTGGAATTGTGTGACAGTCTCTCAGAGAGTGTTGTGAAAGTCTCCTAAATTACACAGGACAAGATGGAGATCACTTGACAACTTCACAAAAAGAAAATAGGCAGTGAAAACACAGACACATTATTTAATCAAAAGGAGTTAAAGGGATAGGAACATAGGATTACAGCCAGAAATCTGAAATAGTGCCACTTGAAGGTAAATTATAGCCACTGAAAAACTTATTTTGTGACTTTTATTTCTTAAAGTGTTCTAGATTTCCTTACAGTTAATCTTCTGAATATAGTTTTAACTTTGAGTATGCTGTATTGAATATATAAAATTAACAAAAATTTCCTCATAATTTACTGGCACCTTTAGATAGAATTCATTTAAAAAAGTTGTGTGTTTGGGGAGGGGGATGAAAACATTTAAGATATACTGTCTTAGTAAAATTCAGGTACATATATTAAATAATTATGTTAGATACCTTAAATTTACACAGTGTCATTTATTATATCTCAGTGTCAAAAAAAGAATAAATCAGACCTGCTGACACTGATTTTAGCTCAGTAAAACCTGTTTGGACTTGTGACCTCCAGAATTACAAAATAATAAATTTGTGTGATATAATGCCTATAAATTTGGAGACATTCATTGTGGCAGCAATAGGAAACTCAAGATATACACAGCAGACCTTGGAAGGCCTGTAATATATGCTGCATATAGGTGGAATATTAATGTGGGCTATCTTTATATTTTCTATGATACTTTCTTCTCATCCACCCTTTTACCTCCCTTCTGCAATCCTTCTCATAATGCTAACATTGTACCAAAGACTCTCTTAAAGATAACCAATGATTCCCTTTTGGAGAAACCCAAACAACAGTGTCTGGGGTATGAGAAATTCCTCATCAGATATTCCTTCTTGAAATTTTCTTCTGCTTTTGTTTCTACTTTCTTACTAAAATCTCCTTCTAAGTCTCTGACTTTTCTCTCTCTCTTTTTTTATTTCCAAGTCTTAAGAAGAGTTATTCAAAGTTCTTAGCCTCTTGCTCATTTTCATGTTCACTCATTGTTGAGAATATCCTTTCCCATGCCTTCTCCTTTTAGGTTGTTATTCCATTCTGCTTCTTTGTCTATATATTTGAACTGTATTCCCCACTGCCTACAGATTGTTTCCTATGAAGCCTTCATTTTCTCAAACCAGTTCTCCAAACCAGCTATATGGCTTTTGCTGTGCTTCTTTCATTTTCTCTGCCTCTTAGACATTGATACCATTCACATAGACATGCAAAAACTTTTATTCCCGAATCTGACTGATTTGCAAATTGTGCCATTTGTTCTTTAATGTGTTTTATTTATTTCTCTTACATCTATTTGTACTTGTAAGAACCTGACACCTGCTACTTAATCACTCTTCCCATCAATTATCTCTTCTCTCCATTATCTCTTTTACCCACTCATAGTCATCAGACACAACTTTCTAATATATAATGTTTAATTATTTTGTATAGAGCTTTTAAAGTCTATCATTTGTCCCACCCTACTTGTTCATAATCTCTGCTTTCCTCACTATCCTAGGCTGAACAGACTGATTAGCTTGTTCTTTGCTCAATTCTATCTCCTTATTTTTTAATGTATATTCCTTATGTAAAAAAATATGTTTTTAACGATTTTTAGAGAGTAAGAGAGAAGGAAGGAGAGAAAGAGAGTAATACTGATGAGTAAGAACCATTGATTGGTTGCTGCCTGCACACCTCCTACTGGGGATTGAGCCCACAACTCTGGCACATGCCCTGACTGGGAATCCAATCGGTGCATGGGATGATGGTCAACTAATTAAGCCACACCAACCAGGGCATCAAGTATATTTCTTTTATTTTGAAATGGCATTCTTCCCCCTCTGTAGTCAGTTAGTGTAGACAGATTTTTAAATATAAATATTACATACCTTTGCTAAAATTTCCCTCTTCCACCCAGTGGAAAATAATGGCTATGTGATACAATAAACTGGGTGTAAATTGATGTCCTACTTAAAAATAAAAACACAAATCTATATGTATGTATAAAAGGTATTTTAATATATCCTCTTCCTACACAAAAACTATACTTCTTACTCAAACTTCACTTCAAAACTCAGCTCTTCTAGATTATTCATGACATGAAGCACTGATATTTTATGAAAACATAAGAAAATAATTAGGAACTACTTAGAAATAAATTTGAATTACCAGGTCTTCTGTTGGGGAAATCCCAAACATACAACTATTCCCCTCATTAAGAGATGAGATAAACTGAATAGTTTAAAAAAGTAATGCCCACTGGAGTGGCTTAATTGTCGAGGGTTGTTCTGTGCATTGAAAAGTTGAGGGTTTGGTTCCCAGTCAGGACACATTATCTAGATTTTGTTTGATCTTCAATTGGGGTGAGGGAAGACAACTGATCTGTGCCTCTTTTTTTCCTTCCTCTCTCCCTCACTCCCTCTCTCTCTCTCCAATAAAACCATATCCTTGGGTGAGGATTTTAAAAAAAAGTGTCATAAAGAACAAGGATATTTGTGAGTATACATTCATAAAAGGGAAATTTTTAATATTATTGAATAGCAGCCCTGTATGTCAAGTTATGTTCCCAAATCCAAAGTCTTCTCATCATTCACATGTTGTACTCAGACCTACAGAATGAGCAGTTAGGAAGAAGCACTTTTTAAATCTACACAAAGTGTTTTATGGCCAAGGGGAGCCCTGCTCTAGTTCTCCTGATTCCGAGGTCTCACTTCTAAATAGGTTTTTCTTTCCCATTTTCTAAAATGCCTGTCTGAGTACTATCAGCTTAACAGTGCTCAGTAAATGTCAGGTGGGCTCAAAAGAAACCCACATAGCCATGTTCTTAAGGTCAAGTGGGAGTAGAGTGGACAGTCTCTGAGGTACACCACCATCTGAAGTGTGTTTTCCATAGGTCTGCTCTCAATCCCACTTCCTTAGCTCTGACTTTCTCCTGCCTCATTCCCATTCACAGCCCCCTATTGCTGTCTTTTAGGCTGGCAACCTTGTGATGGATTTGTGCATTGGGTCAAAGATTAATCCAGGGCAAAACTGACTGGTTTTATATTTCCTGCTTTGACTTCATGTTTAAGAGAAGCTCTGCATTATCTATCAGTTCCATTCCCATTCATCATGTTATGAAACAACCTTAAATCCATGTCTCTTACATAAGATAAACTGTATTTGCTTCTCTGAGAAATATAAGCTTGTTCATTTACATCTGTCCTAGATATTACAGCCGAGAAACTCAAGATGACACAAGTAATAAACTATTGGTACGGCCAGTACAAAAATTCGGCAATAACCTCAAGCATTTTCTATCTTTTATACATCTAGTTTGTCATAGAAGTGCCTCACCACTGCACTAATGTCTGTTATTTATTTTATGAATAATCTACATATTTTCCATTCTTATATTTACTGAAGCTTTTTACCATCTTCTAGTTTTATCCAAAAATAATCCATCCTTCTAGATCAGCATACATTAATGCAAGATTCAGAATATAATATGAAAATAAGTTTTCTATTAACCAGTAGGAAAAATAATATGTATTTCAAAGTTTTGCTTTTATTATTTTTATCTTTAAAAATATGTTTTTATTGATTTCAGAAAGGAAGGAAGGAGGAGATAGATGGAAACATCCATGATGAGAGAGAATCATGAATTGGCTGCCTCCTGCAAATCAACCATTGGGGACTGAGCCCACAATTTGAGCATGTCCCTTGACTAGGATCAAACCTGGGACCAGTTTGCAGGCCGATGCTCTTTCCACTGGCTAGGGCCAAAGTTTTGCTTTTAGACTGTTTAGTAATAATTTTTAAAAACACTAAGACAATAATTTTTCAAAGGTTGATTTAAAAATAAGCCTTGATTTTACAAAGCTTTTCTATATTACAGAATGCAAATAGGAAAGAAAAATTCTTTGGAAATATGTGGATTAATATACTCATTAACCACTATTGGAGAGAGGACATACAAGGCAAAATCTAAACAATGTACAAAGTAATACAGAATATGGTTTATGATTAACCCAACTAGTTAAAGGTCAGAATGAAGAATTTCTCAATTATAGACTGAAATGGCTTCAAAGACCACACATTCCTGGCTCCTGAGTTCTAAACAAACTTACTTTTCCTCACTCTTAATGAATTGTAATGTAATTATCTGTGACCCACAGATTGAGAACCGCTGCTGTAGAGCCTAAGACCATCGGAAAACACAGATATTTACATTACGATTCATTAACAGTAGCAAAATTACAGTTATGAAGTTACAACGAAAATAATTTTATGATTGGGGGTCACCACAACATGAAAAACTGTATTAAAGGGTTACGGCATTAGAAAGGTTGAAAATGACTGCTCTAGGAGCTTATGAAGACTTAACTCCCAAGATAAAAATTAGATAGGAAGAAATACAGAATTAAGCACAAAATTCAGTGAAATAGGAGGCTGTGTAGGTAGTAGGTTGGAGAAGGACAAAATAAAGAATCCAAGATTTCAAGGGTGGTTTCATGGAGGAGGTGAGCTTGGAAGCCTTGCTTGTTAACACAGTGAAAATAGCATTTTGGGGACTCTAGTTCGTTTCCTCCTCCCCTTTTCTCCTGATTCCCTCCTTCCTCCTGTCTGTCTTCTTTACTTCCTTTCTCTTTCTTCCTTTCTCCTTCCTTCCCATCAGTCCTTTGGTTTTTAGACTCCTTTTAATGAAACTTATCACCCAGGACTACCTTGTTAAACAAAGCTCTCAATAAAGCATAGACTTAAGGAAATCTACTTTAGACTTTTTAAAAATCATATTTAGTGAAAAGTCATTTTCTTACAATAAACATAGATAGCTTTTTTAAAATAATCTTCAAAATTACCTTCTTAAGAGCACATTTTCCTTTTATATAGTTCTGTTTAGCTTTTCAGTATGTGCTTCTGACAAAAAAGCAAACTGGGAGATGTTTCAGTATAAATATGTTGTAAAAATGATCCTAGCTACTGACTGCAATTCACTACCTGTGGCTGTTTAAGGCACATGGATGGTGTAAACAACAACTTGGGAGGTGCTCATTCATTCTTTGATCCAGTCATTCATGTGAGTATCTAGTTAATACATTTAGTTCTCAGCACATTGGAGGAACAGTAAACAAGTTTGAAGTAATTTACTTACTTAAAGTTTATAGGCCAGCTGGGCAAATGTAATTAATACACATGAAGCAAATTGTGAACAATATGAGAAAGCATGTTAGGTAAATGAAATGAGGTCTGTTGCTAGATTCTGATTCTACCATGTAGTCAGAGTTGCTATTTTACTTTTCAAATAAACTCTTATTTAGAATTATTTTTAAAAACTCTATAAATTTGATAAATGGAAAATCTGCCTCTCCTTGCCCATAAACTCTTTACTCAAGTTTTCTATGTAAAAATTCAGTAAAATTCATTATATTGCTTTGATATGCACAAAGTCACAACATACATATTGACAAATTTTTACAAGAACCTCTATCAGTTGATTTGATTTCAATATGTACTATGCTATTGAACAAATTCACAATTCATAGCCCCTGCTGAATAACTTACTAAGTTATTGATGTTTCTTGCTGAATGCAATGATTAGTCTTGATAACAAAAGTTAGTTGACTAAAAGCAATTTTATTTGCACAGGTATTAGTCAAATAATTAACCTTATAAAATGTCTAAGTAGTCTGCTTTCAATGATAAGGCAAAGTCATCCATATCTTCACAATATTGGAATGTCTGAAATTTAACAGGGAAAAGTATGTTAGGTCTCCAGGCAGAGATAAGCCCCAGCACAAATTCCAGAGGATTTAGATAAGGCTCCACAGTAGGCACAGGAGCTTGCTGCCTGCAGGCTCTAGGGAAAGTGAATCTGTAAACAGAAAGGGATGCCAGGTAAATCGGCAGAGATGAGGGCTATTCATGAGCTAATCAGTTCTGAAGCCTTTGGAAGTCCATAATAGTTTTCAATCATGCTGTGGACCACACAATTTCCTGGTTAAAGGGAAATCCATTTATCCTATAACATTTGCAGTATGCCTCACTTGAGTTCTGCTTTCAAAGTTCAAAACTAAAAAAGAGTTATAGCTGAGTTCAACTTCTGTATTAGAAATCTTCAAAATAATGATATCTTGGTTTCTGAGCTAATTAGTATTTGGTTTCATTAATATGCTTTGAATTTGGTTAGCAATTTTTTTTTCATCTGTTTTCCGTTAAAGATACCCAAGGAGGAAAAAAAAAAAATCTATCCTAGGAATTAAATATATCACCTGTTTGTTGGTGACTTTTGGATAACTTAATATTTGAGTACCTACTGGTTTCTTTGCTAAGCAATTTAATGTTCCTATGATTGAATCAAATTATGATGAAAGAATTATCAGTTAAAGGGGTAGATATAATCTCTCCTACTTAATGATATTTTATAGCTTCCAGTTCAACAGTTATAAGAAACAAACAAACAAAAATGTCACTTAGTCTTACTACCTGCTTTTTGAAAGACTTCCCTCTCTTCCCCCGAATCTTGCTGGTTTATTCTTCTAAGAGCAGGTGACACATTTTTAGAATTCCCTGCAACTTGGAGAGATTTGATTGTACTGACAGGAGAACTATGTGATTGCTATGCATGAGCGCAGAAGAGCAGGATGTTTGAGTCTTTGCAGTCATAAAAGGAAAGTCAGGCTCATTAATTTCATTACTATACAAAGTGACAGGCAGACAACAACGGAAACAAAACCCCTTGCTTGTCTAGCTATCCATAGGACATTTTTCCTTGATTATCTAATGGATTCCTGTGGATCTAGGCCCAACTTTAATTTTCTTATCTAAGTGTTGTTTTCTCTGCTTCTCTCAATGTGTTTCTCTTCATGGCTCTTTTATCTGTCCAATTCCAAATTTGTAGCATCATTTCTTTTTGTTTCCTGGTTCTTAGATTTGAACTTTTATCTTCTACAGCTCCCATAATCCTTGATTCATTTTCTGTTCTTGCTTTTAAAAGGGCTTCTATATGCTAGTCTTGTGTCTAGTGGCCTTTTATTGTTTTTCTTTTTTTCTTTTTAAATCTTATCCCTCTTCTGTTCAGAGCTTATACTTCTAAACACTGCTCCTGTGGATATATGACCTCAAAGGCCCTGCACAAATCTTGCTGGTTTTTGTAGATTCTCACAGATCTTCATTAAGAATGTAGAATTCCTTTTATTTTTATTTGTTTGTCAAAATCAGTCATCTCTCCATTTAAAATATTCATGGTAGATTTCCTCTAAATGTCTACCTGCGGAATAATTACACATGATCCTGTACATGGTCTGGCTGTAAGGTTGCAAAAATCAGGATTGGGCTGGGAAAGAGTTAACACAGCTCGGCTTAAAATTATATCCCTCAGTTACATCCTATTATTGCAGTCTCAGGGTTGAGAACAGGGTGGAAACTCCCAGGATGCGGTAACCCAGGTGTAGGTTGATAATCTTGTGTAGAGAGATAGCCTGTAGCCAAATTGCGGAAAGAGACATGGCCCAGACATCTCCAGAGATAACCGTCAGCAGATAGCCTATAGTAAAATTATGACTAGAGACATGGTCCAGATGTCTCCAGAAACTAACCCAGAGATAACCATCAGCCGCATCCTGTTGTCACAACCCCATGGTAACCAGAAATATGCAGAGTCTGTAAATTGTGAAATGTATGTAGTAAAGCCCTGTGTTGACCTTTGTATAACCCTGTTACTTGTTACATAGTATATAAGCTCAGCTTTGTATCAACTCGGGGCTCTCAGCCTCTGCTCTGTTTTCAGAGTACTGTGAGCCCCAGCATGCTTGGTCTGCAATAAACCCTTTGCTGTTTGCATGAGAACGTCTCTTGGAGTCTTCCTTTGAGCGGCGAGCTTTTCGACCCTAACATGACATCCACATTTATTTATGCCTTCTAAATTGTAAAACCATATACATCCTTGTTTTCTAGTAGCTTTATTTCTTCAACATGGGAGGCTACCTGGAGAGGAATACTATTATCTCATTTTCTTTTACCTCTTTTACATGACTACTAATTGGGTTGGGTAGATAACAAATATTAAGTAAACATTAAGTATTGAATAAATGAAATTATAAGTAGAGGCAATAAAGTCTTCAAGTATTGTTCACACATAGTGAAGACATGACCCCTTGAACACCTTGGTAGAACTAAACGATATACTCATTGGTAACACTACAGATCAAACCCTGATAAAACTTCAGTAATATATCAATTTTCCTGATCATTTAGAAAATGTGCAAGTATTCCTTATTTTTGATTCTAGAGTATGGAGGAAGCAACAGGCTCATTCCCTTCTTCTCCCTCCTTCCCCATCAATTATTCTTTTGTTATATAGTCCACTGAAAATATTTTCTTAGAGGTGTATTAGTAATGTTGATATGATTTTCCCCTTCTTATATCCAGCACCTTCAGTACTGTAGTTGCACTTATCGCTAGGAGGATACATTCAAAGACCTGCAGTGGATGCCCCAAACTGCGAATGGTATAGAACCTGACATATACTAAGATTTTTCTTATACATAATTAACTTATGATACTTATGATAAATTTATATCCAAAGCTAGGCACAGTACGATATTCAACAACAACTAATAGTAGAACAATTATAACAATGTATTGTAATAAAAATTATGTGAATGTAACCTCTCTCTCTCTCTCCAGTCATTTTTATATTTCAGTCCAAACCTATACCTGAGTCAGTATAACCATCCCTTCCTTGCAGTAAATAGCTTGGTGACATTTCTTCCAGGGGGTCGTTAGCTGAAGTCTTCCTATAGGCTCAGTGCTTTCTAGTTGCCATCAATTAGACCATGTTTTCTGTTCAACCCACAAACTTAATGCCTTTTCCTTCTTAACTAAGCACTTACCATGCACAGTGGTCTATCTCTTGTAGTTTGAGGTATGACAGCAAAACTAGCATGGATTTCTTTTCCCTTCTTCACAATTTCATGGATAGAAGATGTGTTCTTACCATTAACTTAGCAACCTTAGCCTGTAATTTTTTTTAATTTTACTTAAAAAAACGAAATCAAGAACTTTTACCATTTCACTTAAAGAAAGTACTTTATTACTACTTCTTTTTGACCTATCTATTTTGCCAGCTTCACTACTTAGTGCTTTGGGGCCATTAGTAATTAATGTAAGTGTTACTTTAACAAAAGCACTGCAATACTATGCTGATTAACAGTGTGGGCAAGCTGGACAAGGGGATGATTCATGTCCTGGGCAGGACAGAGTGGGATGGCATGCTACTCAGACCAGTGCACAATTTCAAACTTAAGAATTGTTTACTTCTGGAATTTTCCATTTAATATTTTGGGAGTGCAGTTGATCACAGGTAACTGAAACTACAGGAAATAAAAGAGCAGATAAGGGGGAACTACTGTACTTACTAATTAAGTTTCTCATTTATATAGTTCTTTGATTTTGAGACCTCTTTGCATTCTGATTTGACCCTAACACCCAAATTCTAGAGTAGCCAAGGTGGATTTTATAGTCTCCATTTTAGAGACTAGATTCCTATTGATTGGAGTTAGGATCAGGCTTGTCTTTGGGGTTCAATTTTTATGTTCTTTTCATGTACTCTGGCTTTCTTTTATGTCCATACTAAAATTTGAGCAAATATTCGCTAATTATACTACTGCTAAGAAGAATTCAGTTTCGTGAACATATCTGTACATTACTATCAGGCTTCTTTTAACTGAAGTAATTTTTAATTCTTTATGCCAAATAAAAATTACTTCTCAAAAAGTGATTAATAAAAAGCATGACAGGGCATTATCAGAAATAAGATAGATAATGGCTCTTGCCTCCAAGTTTTTAACTTTTCCAAGTTAACTAAATTTGATTAGTTATTAATCTTTCTGGACTTCAGTTTCACCATCTGCTACAAAGGAGGTGGGTGAAGAGAGGAGTTAATGATATAAACTCTGTAAGTGATTTCTGATATGTAAATCTGTAACATGTAAATCCAAAGTACTTAGTGTGGTGGAGAATAATAAAGGAGGGTTTTAAATGCCAGTTCTTAATATTTACCAAAAATTCCTATTGAATTTCTTAACTTGAAAATGCTTAAAACTTGACTGAAAAAGCAACTCTAAAAGTTATGTAGATAAAAGATAAAATGTGTGCAATCTTGTATGTGTAATACAACTCCCAATATGCTCAACATGTTCTGTCTTAACAATATAGCAGGATGTCAGAGCAGCATTCTAAAATAGATTGCTGTTGAAACACTGAAAGGCAAAGCATTTTGTGGTGCTCAAGCTATTCATGGGTAAAGAATAAAATGAATAAATCTAACTTTGGGGGAGAATAAATCATAGAGGCCAAAATTGTTATTTAAATAGTGCAAGTAGCTTTAGAATAATATTAAATTTGTTCTAATGGAAATAAACATAATATGCTCTACTTTGTATTTTTAATAATTAGTCAGCCTAGCTAACACTAGCGGAGTAGATGTTTTAACACAGCAGTAAAGATATTAGTGGTAAGATTTTCACTCATTCAACTGGCAAAATGGTAGATTTTGCTTGAACATGCATTCAACTCTGTAGTGCTTAGGCCAGTGATTGGCAAATTCATTAGTCAACAAAGCCAAATAGCAACAGTATTGAAATTTCTTTTGAGAGCCAAAATTTTTAAACTTAAACTTCTTCTAACACCAATTCTTCAAAATAGACTCCCATAGGCCATGATATTTTGTGGAAGAGCCACACTCAAGGGGCTAAAGAGCCACATGAGGCTTGTGAGCAGCACTTTGCGGGCCACTGGCTTAGGCAATAACAAAATATGCTCTTGGAAGCTGCTTTTGTTTTTTCCTTCCAAAGTTGACCAAGTGTTTAAGAGACTAAAAAAGCTACCTGCATCCGGCACTTATTAGTCAGTAATTATTTACATACATATTTAAGTTATAATGATTACTTTTTAAAAGTAGGAACCAACTTTGACTTTATACCATATGTTTGTACTGAGTAATTTATAAAATATTTGGGTTTATCATTTCACTTATGTAATAGTATCTTCATTCATAGATGGTAAATTTAAGGTATCAAAAATCTGTTCAAAGATTCCAGGGGAAATTATGGCCCAATCTCTTTAAGATTTTTCTGTTAATCCAAACTCTGAAAATTATTGTTACAAATCAAGCAACTTACCTAGGATCATGATGTTAGGTTCTTTACCATTTAAATCATCACAATGCTATATTTATTCAATATGTCACATTCATTAATTTTCTGCTGTCTCTGCTCATAATTTTTAAGAAAATAAGATTATGAGCCTGTAGTTTTCTTTTGGTGGTTTTTGACTAAAAGTGTTGTTAGCTGAAGTTTGCATTTTTAATATGACTTAGTAAAATTGTGAAATAGAGAATTTTTTTTAAGGATTTGAAAGCTATAAAGCTTGCCCAGCTGAGTGTGGCTCAGTGGTTGAGCATCCATCTGTGAACCAGGAGGTAGCAGTTTGAGTCCCCATCAGAACACATGCCGAGGTTGTAGGCTTGGTCTCCGGTAGGGGGCATGCAGTAGGAAGCTGATCAATGTTCTGCTGTTTTCCTATGTTTCTATCTCTTTCTCCCTCTCCCTCTCTCCATCTGAAATCAATAAAAGTGCATATTTTTAAAAAGCTATAAAAGTTAATGGAGATGATAGCTGTGATTTTTTTTCTTTAGTATTTTACTTACATATAGCCCTCAAAGTCAAGAACCTGATCACTGTGCAAATTTTGTAATGCTTATTATATCCTTTTAGGATCAATAAATACAGATATTGCCTGGAAGAAATATAATTATTTTACTATATTATTAGTCTCTTAAGATTCTTTGAAAAGCTATTAGTAATGTATCTGCTAAACATTTAAGCAAATGCTTTCCAAGCAATGTAAAAATTTTATATTTGGCATTCATCTGAATGCTTTTAAGTGAACGACTAAATATGGAGGTCAGTGGACTGAAGTGGGTAAATTTTTTTGACTAAGGGTTACAGATTAAACTATTATCTCTGAAAAAGATTTCACTTTAAGTATTGCTGGAAAGAAAAAGAAAATTTAGCACAGCACTTGACAAAACAGATCATGAGAATGATCTTGAGAAACAACAAAGAAATGGAGAGTGCTATTTCTTATTGAAAAAAAGCATAGCACTTACCTCAGAAAAAGAGCTTATTCATTGACTTGTAAGTGATGATTGATTGCACTAAATCCTTTCTCTAATCAGTGCTCTTTGAAATCTTGTCATGCACTTGAAACAAATGAAAGGAAGCAGGGGAATGCATTCTATGGACATTGCAAAAGGGGCTGTGGGTGATCCTATATGTATGTGAACCTGGTCAGATCTGTCCTTGAATCCTTGGTTCCAAACTTCACTCATGGTCCTTCCTGAAGTATGCACTGCTGCCTCAGGCCTTGGTTATCCCTTTTCCATTTATTCTACCACCTCTGTTGGCTGCTTTATGCCTATTTGATATGTGAGGGAGTCAAGGGGGGCTGGTAGGTAGAGTATGGAATAAGGGGAAGCTATTTTGTTCTTTGTCACTTTTTCTGATTGTCTCTAAACAACCATCTAATTTGTGATATGGGGAGGAGAAGTGGTAAATTGTATGAGAGTTGCAGTACATTTCCAGGAGAAGAACTGAAGAGCAATCTCAGCTTCAGTAGTGCTCAGGAGGTGGCCGAGAAAGCAGCTGGCATCTCCATCTATATATATTGTGAGAAGATTGTCAGTTGTTTTATTTTAAGGGTTGTATGGATGAGAATCTTAGGTACATCCTCAAAAATACATTGTGAAAATGATTAAAATGAGCTTAAAGATGTAAGTTCCAGCAATTTGTAAAGTTGGACATGTGGCAAAATTATATAATATTTAATGTAAAAAGCTATCTTGGCTGTAGTCCTCACCCCAGACCCTCCCAATCAAAACCAAAGATTTTATAACAGCAGATGCTAACACCTACGTCTAGGAAAATATCAGAGAAGAGTCATGAGGTTGGAATTAGATAGGAGAAGTTTCTTTTTCTTCAGAAAGTTAGGATAAATGTTGTTTATTTTGAGTGATTTTGTAATTTTCTAGGCAAAGGTCCAAGTATGCTATAAAACAAAATTGGCTCTTTGCAAAAAAAGCAAAATATTAGAAGAAAAAGTCTTTGTAGCACAATTGATCAGACTTATAATCAGCATACAGTATGGAAAATAAATTTCTGAAATGGCTGAAACATAATGATTATTTTATTATTGTTATAAAGCAACACACAAGGGTTTTGCCTTTCTAGATCAGAGTAGATTTAGATTAATTGACCTCATAGAGCAGGTATTTTGTCATTATAGTTATATAATTTTATTTTAATTAAAATGAATGTTTATGAATTTTAATAAGTGTTGAACTTAATAATGAAAGTAGTAAAATCATAGAAAATCAGTTATAATATTGCATACTGCTTCATCATTCTATACTTGAAGGTATTAGAGGTTTGAAGTCAAAGATCCCTGATTTTCTAACTCAGTGAATTGGTTTCTTCACTGAGCCTTTATTTCTCTACAGGAAAAGTGGGAATAATAATATTATGATAATAATTATAAAAATTACATGAGCTGATACATCTGAACACCTGGTACATAGATGGAGTTTAATGAATGCTAATTCTCTTTCTCATTTTAAATAATAAGAAATATACATAAAATTCTCTTCTAAAATTTAATATTTTTCATTCTAAAAGTATTTCTTGGTAAGATATTTAAAATGATTAGATTCAAGCAATAAAACCATATGCAATTTGGTAGGTTTTCTCCAAAGACCTGGTTCTATCTATTTGCATCTCTTAAAAATTAAGGGAAGAAAAAAATTGGCCCTATGTAATTTCTACAACATGAAGGACTATAGACAATTTGGAGTTAATCAAGCATAAAGTTAAGAAGATAGACAATGGGATCTTATAGTTTTATAAGGAAATTAAATACCTCCATTTTCTGAGAGGGGAGAGGGAAAGGAAATAAATATACTGTAGCAGAAAAGATACTGTAGCAGAAAATAATGAAAATGTTGAGGACAGAGAGGTAGAAACCTCTTAATTTTAAGAATTGATACATACTGAAGGAATTTAAAAAAGAGTAGATCTAATATAGGTTATTAAATCTTATAGGCAACTGAAGTTAGCAAGCAGTTTTGTTTTTAGTACTTGGCAATCACCTATAGTATCTTACTGGCTTTTAAGCCTATGGCTCTAAAGTATACTAACTTGTAATTGAGAACCCTGCATTTTAGTGTAACACTACTAAGCACTCAGAGAACCATGACAGGTGGGGAGATGGATCAGGTCCCAATAGTGATTATAAAGACAGAATTGCAAATTTGTCTTAGGAAAAAAAATCCAACAGTCATATATAAACAAAAGGATTCTTAGTTGCAATTTTTTAAATAGATTTGGTCATTGGGTGAGAACTGTGGAGTAAAAGAAAAATAAAACTAGATATAGGAGCTATAAGGAGAATCTCAAATACATGAGAAAGTTCAAAACCATGAAAGATGAGAATCTCATTGTTTATCACCATCCTTGGAACAAGACACTGTTGTACTTCAAAAAGACGAGATTACCAGAACATTATAGAATTTTATCTTATAGCTCCTTCTAACTGGCCCTGAGTTAATAAAGCCTGGGAAGTTGCAAATACTTTCTGGATATTAGGGTCAATTTGAAAACACTTGTTATTAGAGTCATTTTAATAATATAAATCTGATTTTTTTTGTAAAAATAGCATTACATAAAAAATGAAACTTTTATGATATTTGTGATTCTCTTAGGAAGTACCTTTTATATCAGTTTCTGAAGGCATTTTGGTATGAGTGTTTGTAAAGTAAGCCATGGATAAAATGTCTTCTTAGACTGAAGAATTCTATAATATTATGACTATCTGCATTATGAAGGGCCAGAGAACAAAAACAGAATCTTAAATTTTTTTCTTTGATGTTCAATAAAATAGCTTTTTCACCATTTACTTCAGCTAGTCATGACAAGATAGTCACTCAAAGTATTTTTCAATTTCAAAGCAACTGAGAGAACTTGACTGAAATTGATCAAAATAAAATAAATCCAACAGAGCAGGAGTAGATAAATTAGAAATTCAACTCTGAGTTTTATATTAAAAAAAAGTGCTGTATTTGAATTTATCCAAGATAATGAGAAACAAGAAACAATGAAACTACATCTTTTTGTGAATTAAACTAAGCAAGTTTTGATCTTTCTGACCATGACTACCTCTAGGAAAAAGAGGTTTTCTACATCATTCTGAGGTGTATTTGCCCTTTGCCTCATGCTTCTCGATAATCAAGTTTTTTAATGGCATGGTTATAATAGAAGTGAGAAAATTTCCTTCTTGAATCATTTTCTTATTTTACATATCTAATTTAAGCTCTAAATTCAGAATATGCAGTAAGTAGGAAATTCAATTTAATTACAATTATTGCATGTAATATTTAAAAAGTGTGAATGCATTTTGATCTTGTTTTAAATTTAGAGCTCTGACTTATATTTTCTTTTAGGATTATGTATATTAATTCTAGATGGTCATACAAAAAAAGTATTTTTCTTTAATTGGGAGAATATAAAATCATTTGGTGAGTACAGTGTAGAGTAGGAAGGAAAAGCTGAGGTTCAGATTAGTTATCTACTGAATAATTAAATGGGTTTATATTGATCATTTGTTTTATGTGAAAGAAGCTGCAGTTCTCTTCAGGTTATATTCTCCCTATTTTGACCACAAATTTCAAATCACCCCTCTCATTAATTTCTCTCCTTTTGTTTCATAATGCTATCATTTTAACACGTCACCTCTTAACATATTCTCTACTTGTCCTCATCTATCTGCAGTTAGAACTACCTTCATAGTACATATGATTTTTTTCATTATGAATTTTTACATATTACTACATGGACATCTTTAATTCTTTCAAACATTATTATTAAAATGTAAGTCGAGCTAAAAGGAATAAAGCATAGTATCCATTTACCCTTCACCAAGCTAAAGAACAAAAAGATTCTGGGTACTGCTGAGGCCACCTAGGATTACATTCCAGGTAATTGCTGCATGAAGTCATGTTTTTCATTCCTGCACAGTGCTTTGTGCTTTTATATAATTGTCTTCTTAGCATCTTTTTAGACCCTTTTATTCACAAGAGAACCTTGGCACACATCACAGCAAAATCTTAATAGCTTTTTGAACTTTCATGTTGAATAGCCTAACTTCAGAACCACAGCAGAGTAGTACATACACCACACATGATTTGCCTCTCAAATTACCCAAAGACATCCCACATGCCCAGGAATCTATGAAACAGGTATTCCATGTAGTTCTTTAGGCATACTTTACTTGTCCCTTGAAGGACTATTACAGTTTACAAGAATGGCTGTTTAGGCAGCCTCCAGCCTCCATGCCTTGTCAACTTGGCATTCTCATTTCATTTGGAATGTTCGAAAGTCAGACAGGATGCTAAGTCGGAAAAACCCTGCCTTCTAACACTGTCACAATCATTTTGAAACCAAATAAATCAGAATCATTATTCTTTGGTGTTCTTATGTGTGTAACCCACAGGGATATATATAAAATTAAGGTGTACTTTAAATTGGTCTTCTTCTGAGAATGATAAATCTTGTTTATTTTTAGAGCAAAACAAAATAATCTCTTTTTACATTAACTGCTTAATTTGCTTCCCCATCTAAGAAGTTGATCTTTTTCTCCTTTTAGGAGCCTTGCTCTTAGGGAAATAAAATGCTAAGCATCAGAGGAAAAGATTGAGATATCATTGCGTTGCATCTTAAAACATGTTAGTTCATTTTCTTCCTACTCTTTTACTCACTATTCACAGAAAGGGATTTTTTTTACTCCCAAGGCCATGCATAACCCAGTGCTACATCAGAGGAGGGGATATGGATGCAAATATCCATTTCCAAAAGTACTTGGTGTTAATAGTGAGATGTATTTCTTGGTTCACTTAACAGTAACATTCCAGTGGGCTGATGAGGATAGATTCCTGATTTCTGTTTGTTCTGCACCAAAAGTGTGACCCCATTGCAGAACCACTCTCAAGATGATAAATAGATTTAGTTAGATCAGCCATAAGATAAACATAGCATTTCACACATGAGTGCTAACCATTAGAATCAAGCTTCCCAGCTATCAAAAATGCTGATCAACAGTTTTAGAAGGATATAGGATGACTATTTTTCCACATCTTATTAATATAACTTTGACTACAAGGTTAAAGGTGAGTTGCCTTACTTTAATTTCTAATACATTTTCTTCAGTATCAGATAAAATTAAATTTTGATATATGTTGCTAAGTAATCTGTTAAGAAGAAATTCAACATAATTGTCTTTGTTACTCTAAATCTTCAAGGTCATGTATTTTGTCCATGGCTATACAGAGACCTTCTTAGCAAGTTGCTAGAAACTATTTTTGTTAGTAAAATGGTGTCCACTTGAAAGGGCATTAAAGTTCATATGAGCAAGCTTTGCTTTGAGATTTCATAATTTAAAGGTGGTTCATGGATATACACAGGAAAAAATACTATTCTCATGTTGTACAAATACATTTTGTAATATTGCTATTCAGAGATAGAATTCAAGTGTAAGATAAAAGAGAAACATGGGCCAATAAATTTGAATGATCTGCTTTTTTGCTTCTGCATCAGCTATTACATTTGTGAAATTATTCCTACTGTTAATAATAGTGTAGATCTCTTGGTTAAAAATGGTTTGGGCTTATTGACTAATGCATTTTAAAGATCATGGAACTATATTATAAGAAAAATATCTTTCTTTCACTAGACTTGATCAAAGTGTTCAGTAGAACCCTTGTAATTTTAGTATAGATAACTTAGAAATCATAGGTGTTGGCAATCCATTTCTGCTTGAGAGGTCAACAGTGTGATAATTTAAATGCCATTCTAAAGCAAGTACAATGGCAAAGAATTAAAAAACAATAGCAACAATCCCCATACAATTTAAAATCCATCTGCAGATGTAGAATTATGCAGGTGCACAAATCCTGAGAATCCTTTTTGGGTTCCTGTTTTCAGCTCTAAATGATTTGTACTTCAGTATTCAGAGGCAATTAAATATACCTGTGCTAATTAAAAGTTGAAATTGCAAATATTGATAAGGAAAATGTGCACCACAGGTAGAATTTGTTTGCTATTTCTCTTGTCATTGTATACATTATGGAAAGACGTGGCACTCATCTACTTTTACCTTTTAACTGAAATTCATGATTTCAAATTGAAATAAGAATTTTGGGGATAAAATAGGACAGGTTAAAGAAATTTTAGAAATTTTGGAAATTAGGGGGACCATGGAGGAAGCACAGGGCTGCAGAGCAGCAAGAGGTATATTTCCATAAATTAGGGTAGCTGATAAGCTGCTGACAGGTACATTTCCATAGAATGAGGGAGCTGGAAACAGCAAAATATCTGTATTTACAAAATAAAGAGAAGGAAGCCCTTCATCCAGAGAAGAAGAAAGCCTAAAGGGAATAGGAAAACAATAAGGAAGGAGGGGAGAGGACCTCACATGTCCATTGTGAGATTTAGCCTTTGAGCCCAAGAGTTACTATAGTAACCCATCTAATGGAATAGTGACCAATCACAGAGGATATCAAGGCATCAGAATCTGCAGTCTTCATAAGCCATAGGGAAAAGGAACTCAGTGGAACACTTTCCCCCTCCCTATGTGGGAGTCCATTCTGTGGGACTCTTTCCCTCTCCCCATGTGGGAGTCTGTACTTATCCTATATAATAAAAGCCTAATATTCTAAGTGTCTGGTCATTTGGTTGTCCATTCAACCAATCAAAGTGTAATCCTATATAATAAAAGGGTAATTAGCAAATTAACCATCACTTCATCACAAAGATGGCAGTACCCATAGCCACAAGGTGGTTGGCACCCAGTCCTTTCAGCCCCATGGAGTCCCCTAGTCCTGGGAGGGTGGCCACTGAATGCTTGCTTCATCACTGTGATAACAAGGCAGGCATTCTGCACCCAGGTGCGGCTGGGCCTGTGGGCAGCGGGTGACAAGTGGCCAGGCCCCGCAGAGAGCTACTAGCACCTGAATACATGCACAGGGCTACTAGTTCTTCAATAAATCTCCACCTTTGCTATACCATTTTCTGTCTGTGGATTCATTCTTCAGTTCCAGCGAACAAAGAATCTGGGTTCCAATCCAAAAATTCTGATTCAAAACTACAAGTTGTATTATTTTTCCAAGCCATAATGGGTTTGTAGAGTAGCTTATCATTCTCTGGTAAAGTCCTCCCACATTTCTCACTTTAGAACAGAGTAAGCCACTATTCATTTTGTATTCTAGGCAGATATTTTAATTTAATAACTACTTAAAGTTGAGATAATTATAATCTAGGCAATTAATTCATATAGCATTCTTCCTATTAACATACTTAAGTGGATACCGAATTATAAGGTATCTGTTTAACAATGTAGATGAGCACATCTTTTTAAAAATCCATATTATCTATTGTAAAATGCAAGCAGAGAGATTTACTAGTATATGTCAATGTTTCTCAGTGGACCTAAAATCCTTTCCTGGAACAACTGATATATTGAAATTACATGAGTACCTCATTTATAAAAGCCCCTCTTTCAATTCTATAAGAACTCTCCTAGAGGATATTATTCTCATGAAAGATAGTTTTGGGTGCTTAGGCAACCATTTTCCTTCCTTATTCTTTGTTAAGAGAACACTGATTTGTTCAGGTATCATGCAGGGATTAGTACACTCAAAAGGAGACCCTTCCCCAGATTTACCAACTGAATGATAATTGAATTCAATCTGTTTTGTAATTCCTTTCTTTTTGATTGGTTGAGTGTTGGGCATAAAAACCAGGATTGCCAATATTGTCTATAGAAAATCTACAGGAGACTACTGGAAAATATATACATTATTTTCCTGATAAAAGAGCACTGTTTTTCTTTTTTCTTCCCACCACCCCACCATTTGATTGGATTGTTAGATACAGGGTGGGGCAAAGGAAGGTTTACAGTGAGTATAGGAAACACAGAGTTTATTAATAATTGTGTTTTTTCTTTTCCATATGAACAATTATAAACCTACTTTTGCTCCACCTTGTATATGATATTTAGAGAGGCTAGTGCTATTTTTTACTCATGTAGGGAAAGTCAAGGGAAGCTCAGTTACTTACTGGCTTAGAGCTGTAAACTAGCTCTAGAAATGTCTAACCAAGATTTAATTTTATGAGAGACAATTGAATACTTCATTGTGTAAGTTAGATTATTTAGCAGTAATAACAATCCAAGTCTCAGGAACTTAGAACAACAAAGGTTTATTTTCATTCATGCTACAGATCTTTATGGGTCATCATGGCTTCAGCTTATTTTGTAGTCTCTCAAGAATATGGGGTGATAGAGACACATCTCCAAAATTGCTGGTTTTGGTTCCAGAAAGAAGAGTATATTCTGAATAGTCTTTTATCAGTAAACAAATGCTCTAGCCAAGGGTGACACATGCCACTTCTACTCACAGCCAACCTCCCAGAACTAGTCACAAAGCAACACCCACAAGAGGGTAAAGAAGTATAATTATCCTGTGTGCCCCTAAGGAGAAATGATCAGAAATACTTGTTGAAAATTCCTGATAATCACTGTATTGGCTTATGATGAGAATACTGTTACATGAAGCAGAAGGCATACAGAGTATGATGATGGAAATCAAATTATTAAATGTTAACTATACATCAGCCATTATTTTAAGTTTTGACATATGTTAATGTATTTCATATGTGTGAAAATCTTACAGTGTGAACACTATTGTTATTCTCATTCTTGGGTGAAAAACTGTGTTTCAGAAAAAGAAGCTGCATATCAAGACTGGTAGGGAGGCAGAGTCATGGGCCAGAATTGTGGAATCAGCTGGTCCTACACTTCCGTGGGGTGGTTTAAAATTGTGAGGGATATCTTGGTTGTGGAGGTTTTCTGAGGAGCAAAGGGTCCCTGCACCGTACCAGACCCCAAGCCCATGATTCCAGTGCCTGGAAAAGAAGTTCCCATAACTTGTGGCTATAAAAATCAGCAGGGAGTGTGGCTGAGTGACATGGAGGCTGTGGGAGTTCCAGGCAGTTCTTCTTAAAGGGCCTTAGCACAAACTTACTTGGACTCACTCCCTCTGAATTCTAGCACTGGGACATCAGCTTGAAAGGAACTAGGACATTCAGTAGGGGTACCAACTTGTCTAGAATCAGGGTAAAATCTGGAGGGGAAGCTTTCTCCCAAACAGGAGTGCTGGCAGAGGCCATTGTTCTTTTGCTGAGCACTTCCTGCCAAAAAGTTGACAGGCTGCACCATATCTGAATCACTGTCAACATGGCTCAGATTGTTTGCCCTGCCTTGGTAATTCCCTGAGACTCCACTCCTCCCTACTAGCAGAAATAAAGAATAACTTACAAAGCAAGTAGAGAAGAGGATGCTGAGAATCAAGTCAAGAATTTAGAATATAAGAAACAAAAAAAAAAAAAAGAAGAAAGAAAAAAAAAACAACAATACCCAATCAGAAGAGCAAAAGAAAAAAATAATTTAAAAAATATGAAAATACTGGTAAGGAGTCTCTGGGACAACTTCAAGTGTACCAATATTTGTATCATGGGAGTGTCAGAAGGAGAAGAGAGAAAACAAGATATTGAAAACCTACTTGAAGAAACCTATTGAAGAAATAATGATAGGAAACTTCTTCTACTTGGTGAAAAAATCCAGGAAGCATGGAAAGTCCCAAAAAGAAGAACCGAAGATAAACCAAGACATATCTTAATTAAAATGCCAAAGGTTAATGACAAAGAATCTTAAAAGCAGAAAGAGAAAAGCTGTTAGTTACCTACAAAGGAGTACCCATACAGCGGTCAGCTGACTTCTCAATATAAACTGTGCAGGCTAGAAGGGAGTGGCAAGAAATATTCAAAGTTATAAAAAGCAAGAATCTACAACCAAGACTACTCTACGCAGCGAAACTATCATTTAGAATTGAAAGTCAAAGAACTGCCTAGAGAAGGAAAAGCTAAAGGAGCTCATCACCACCAAACCAGTATGTTAAAGGTTCTTCTTTAAGAAAAAGAAGAAATAAAAGATAAAAATGACATTAAACAAATATCAACAAATCTAAAAAAATCAAAATAAATGAACAAGGCATCTATTTAACAAAATAACTGATGAATAAAATAGACCCAGAGACAGGGAAGCATGGAACATACTGACAAATCTCAGAGGGAAGGGATTAACCAAATAATTTATATGCATATATGCATTAGCTATGGGCATAGATTTCGGTCTTTCTTTGTCTTTTCAACCATTAGTTTAGATTTCTTCCATTTTGTGTTACTACCCAATAAGCAGGAGTCAGCATATTAGACAAACAAATTTTGAAGCAAATTTCCCAAAGCATAGGGGGCAGTTTTTGTCTCTGTCACAGAAGCACAAAGTAAATTTTATAAATTCCAAGGCTGAGGCCTCAACTAATAATAGCTTGAGCTCTACTCACCGGGAGTGAGACAAGATTGAACATTCCTTTCGCTATCCATGGAAAGAAGGAAGTACCTGTAGCACAGAGCTATTCATTTGGTAGATGTTAAATTCTATACATAAATAAACCATTTATTCAGACAGTGACTGCATATAGGTATTATCTATAGAAGGGAAACTACCCAACATACTCTGTATGGAAGACTATTTTCCTACCAATGCTCATTGCCTAAGTGAAGGGGAATCTAGGTTTGGTGATTCTGGAAGCTTATGAACTCACATACTCAATTTCTTTTATATGAGCAATTTTTTTTCCCCTGGGGGAAATTTTTTCATCTAAACTCCCTGAATTTGTATTTTTAATTTAAAAATTCCCCCCTAGGTTCACATCTATTATTTGGTAAAGGCACCTTAATTCCTCTTTGAAAAACTACTGCTTTGTCATTTTCAATCAAAGTGGTTTTGTGTTATTGATCCTGTGTTTGTTTCTTTATGCGGGGCCCAAATCTCCAATCTGGTAAATGGGAACATTCCATTCCTGCAGGACATACTGATTAGTCCAGAAGTGGGTACATGATTTAAGTCAGTGTAATAGTAGTCAGACTACTTGTTGACAGGTTACTGTGACACGTGCTAGATTTAGAAAAGGCAACAGAAGAACAGAGATTTTCCTAGCTTCTTCATTGATGAGTCTCCATGGAGAGCAATGCTATACATAATGACACTCAATGTTTGTTTGTTGAATGAGAGAAACGACCTTGTGCTGCGCTTGCTGTGATGGTTGAATGTTACCCTTGAGTTTCTAGTCAGCTACTATGTGGAGATACCTATCAGAGAGGTCAAAATAGAAGAAATCTAAACTAATTGTTGAAAAGACAAAGAAAAACGGAATTCTGATGACATAATTTGAGTTTTAGAACACATCTGTGTCAGCCAAGGTAGGCAGGTGTTTGTTAGTTCCAAGAAGTAAAAAAAACAAAAAACAAAAACATTATTTACATAAGTTGGAGGTAGGTTTCACCAAAAGAATACTGATGAATATATCAGCCATTTTATTCTGTGAACTCTCTTCTAGCTCTGGGTTATTATAACAGAATGGACCGAAATTGTATTCCCGTAAGTCACTAAGTTGAACATTACATTCATAAATTTTTATTAGAGACTCTACTGCACCAATAAAAACATCTCTAGAGAATACCACAGTTGTATATGAGAATTACTCTTAAATTTAAAGTATGTTAAATGACTCAAAGGATTTGATATATCTGAGAGTGCTTCAACTTGTGCATGTTACAGAGAAGACCTTGCTGAGAATAGTAGAAATATATTTACATACTGGGACTTTATTTATTAAAAAATGGATTGTGAGAATAGGAGCCAAGAGCTCAATTATACTGGGAGGTAATTTACCCTGGAACACAGATACACTCAGCAGTGGCCTTCTCTTTCCTGGAAGGACTTTTAGAATGAGTGTTGTAACAAGTTCAGCTCTTGTCCTGCATCCTTCCTTTAGCCATATAATTGGTATCTTTTTGTCAAAACTTAATGGATTTTGTTTCCTCATGGCTACATACAAACTGTAAACTGAACTAATTAGTTTCTTTAAAATAAAAATAATGGTAATAGTTATCTTATAGAATTATATGAGAATTAAATAAAGTGATTCTGGTGAAGTATTTAATAATTCCTAAGTTAATGGTAGTAAATACCTATCAATGGGAGAAATGAGAATATATTTGTTATATAGCTGTGCAAAGACAACCCATTGCCCTTGACTTTGAAATATCCTCCTTGAAGGTAATAGCTTCTTTATAAAAACCATACACTGGAAGGTCACAGGTGATAAAATAATCATGAAATTAAATTATCTTTACTTTCCCTGACCCCTAATAATACTTGAAATAAGAGATTTTAGATTTTGTATTACATAAAAACTTCCTTTGAAACTCTGGCTGTTATTATTTGACTTTGCAGCTATAGTACACTGATAGTTCTGTCACTTTATCCAGAGTCATTCCTCATACTAGACCTTTCAGTCATAATAGCTGTCACTCAGTGGGAACAATTTCTAGGAATTGCATTCACTTGTGAAGACTGCCACCTACTTCATCAGACCAAGTTTTAGAATGACTTTTAAAGTGCTTTTTTTTGGTCACTGAAGAAACTAAAAAGCAGATCTCATTTTAGAACAAAAAGCTGTTCCAAGTGAAATTGGAAGCTCAGCTGCACTAACTAAACAAGGACTAAATTGACATGGATGGAAATGTAGGGGGAAGGGTTAAAAGGTATAGGTCTCTTTAGCTTTATGATAAAATATTGATTTTTTTCATAAGTGTATAGGAAATGAAAGCTTATATGAGAGAAAAACATGCAAAAGGACCATGATGGGAATCATATGGAAATTTCTTGAGGAGCAAAGTTACCAAACAGAAAAAAAAAAAAGCTTTAGTAAATTATAGAGATAATGAGGGTGTGGCAATGTGCAAGGCCAATGATAGTAATGAATGTATTCACAAAAGCACCTTAATTTTAGGCCAAGAAAAAAAGCAGAGAACACAGTTAATTATCCTTATGAAATTCTTCACTGTATTTTTTTTAAAGTACCCAGAATTTCAATGAATTGATCAATTTATGCTAGAGGATGAAGCGTTATGCTTTTATGTCATAAAATTTATGTTAGATTCTTTATTGGCTTTCATTTTACTTCTCATACCCTGCATTTTCTTCCCCTTCACTCTCTTTTCCTCTTCTTTTTCCAGGCTAACTAAATTTGAAATGTTGCCTTGCCCCACCACTTGATGGCCCTGTTAACCTCCTTTATCATTTCTGAGATAAGGATACTTTGCAGTTTGAGAGAGTGGTTTTTAAAATATATAAACTGCCCTCTCGCAGTTTAGAACTCCTCTGGGGATGTTCAACTGATGACATAGGCCCACTCCCACCATCCTCTGGGAAATTGGGCCTAAACTGGCAGTCAGACATTCCTCTGGCAGCCTGAGAGCCCTTGGCAGATATCCTTAGCACTGATGCCGAAGGCAGGAGAGGCTCCTGCCACAACCACTGCACTGGCCAGCCATGACTGGCTTTTGGCTGAGCAGCGACCTCTGTGGAAGTGCACTGACTACCAAGGGGTAGCTCCTGCGTTGAGCATCTGTGCATGTCATAGTGGCCAGTCATTCCACCTTTAGGGTCAATTTGCATATTACCCGTTTATTATATAGGATTAGCACTTCTATTAAAGTCAATCATTGAAAGCAAATACTTAGACCACCTGGAATGAGTTTAGTTTCAGAGACTTCCTGCTAAGCAATAATTAAGATTCATGATCCTTAAGTTTGAAAAATAGGAAAAAGGATGAGATTTTCTGTAATGCATCCCCAACTTTAGCAATCCTTGCTCCTAAGTAAGGTTCTCAAATTCATTCTTGCTGTACTGGTTTTGTTGTAGAATATTTTAATGAATAAGAGACACAAGAATCTAATAAGTGTTCTTATCTAATTTACCACAAAATTGTTTCAATATGAAAAAAAGTCCCCTCTTCCTGATGTTTTGCTTGGTACTGAAATGTGAGGAAGCATGTGTTATCATAGTAATTAACTGGGTATTAATATTAATAATGGAAAAAGAGCACAGGGAAGGCCAGACATTATCAGCATGGCCAACTGAGTAGCTTCACCAGGAAGCTGCATTTCTTACTCCCCAGGAACTACTGATTCATTCCCTGCAGATCACTGGGAGAAGGGACAGGAAAAAGGAGAAGATGGACATATGAGCAATGAGTTGGGGTGATTTAGGGAAGGTACTTTCCTGTCAGTCTAACCTGGAAACAATGAAAATTGGCCAGAGGAGTGGAACTACCAGAAGCCTGAGAAAATTTGGGAGTGCATAATCTGAGGTGAAGGAATGCTCTCTTGTTTCTCTGGCTTTGCTCCTGATTCTTTGCACTCATCCATCCTCTCTTCATAGCCATGTAGTTTTATTTTATTTTTTATTTTTTTAAATATATTTTATTGATTTTTTACAGAAAGGAAGGGAGAGGTATAGAGAGTTAGAAACATCGGTGAGAGAAACATTGATCAACCAAGGTACGTTCCCTTGACCAGAATCTAACCTGAGACCCTTCAGTCCACAGGCTGATGCTCTATCCACCAAGCCAAACTGGTTAGGGTGGTTTTAGAAGCGTCAGAAGCCTTACGGCCCATGGCCATGTGACTCCACATGCAATGGACTGCAGCTGGAAACACAAGCAAATTTAACCTGATGCTGGACTAATATGGAGCAGAAACTCTGGGCAATGGCTTTAATCCTAGCTCTGCTGAAGACAAAATGGGACCTTTTTCTTGGTGGGACAGAGGGAGATGGAACATTGGAAATCAGGGGTTTAATTTCACAAAAATAAAACTTCTCATTATATCTCCTGTGGGGACCTCTGGAAATTCTTATTGCAGCAGCTACCCCAGGAAGCCCAATTTCACTGGCAACCAATGGGGACATGAAGGATACCCCACCAATAACAGTTATACATGTGTAATTTAAGAAATTGTTTTAATAAGCTGTAAATGGAGGGGAAAGTTATGGAAAGATAAAGAAATGGAAAAATAATTCTTTTCCAATTTTGGAGACAATTTTAGGAGTAAAGTGGCAAACACTCTGTTTTAGTTCTTTCAGATTGCTCTAACAAAAATACCAGAGACTGGGTGACTTATACATGCAGAAATCTGTATCTCACAGTCTGGAAGCAAGCTCAAGACACAGACATATTCTATGTCTGGTGAGAGTCTACTTCCTGGTTCATGGACAACTGTCTTCGCTGTGTCCTTACATGGCAGAAGGCACCGGGGAGTTCTCTGGTGGGGCCTCTTATAAGGGCACTAATCTTGTTCATGAGCACTCCACCCTCATCACCTAATCACTTCCCAAAGGCCCCACCTCCAAATACCATCACATTGGCATTAGGTCTTAGCTTATCAACTGTGGGAAAACACGGACATTCAGTCTGTAGGAACCTCCTATACAAGTTACAAAGGACAACACACAGATTACCTATGAATACTTTGGGAGGAGAGAACAACTAGTAGTAGAATGGCCTTGGATGGATTTGGACCATCAGGCTAAGGTTTGAATATTCAGTTGCTATTTAGCAGATGAATGATATTGGTTACTAAATTTCCCTAACTTACACTTCCTTACCTGTAAACTGGGGATAATACTAACATCTACTTCACAGAATTATTCTAAGGAATAAATGAAATAATGCACAGTACCTATGGAATACTTGGTACTTATTTGCAAATAAAGTTATATTCACAGTTACTAAGAGTTAAGGACTTAAATTTATCTTTTTGGGAGATATAATTCAATCCACAAGACCTGCTCTGTACTTCTGCATTTAAAACATATATTTATAATTTCTTAATGTAGATAGATACATCAGTTTTTCTTTCAAAACAACAACTCTCATTTTCAATTTAGTTATTTTCTTCTGCTTTCTCAAAACAGGAAAAGTCTTCATTAAACAGTCCCCTCCTCCTACCCAGCACCCCCCCCCAAATCTTTCCTCATAAGAATTTTCTTACCAATCAATAATAGGAGAAACCTAAACTCCTTACAAGAATACAAAGCATGTAGTAGATGTGGCTACTGTGTGTCAGTGTATAAACCTTAGTTATTTGGCTGCCATGAACTGTAGTTTAGGTATAATTGGTTTCAATACAAGTCAATAATCAGTTTTTCCTCTCAGTTCATGGCTAAATTGAAGTTTCCATTGCTGGGATTTTAAAATAATTTACTTTTTAATAGTAATATTCTGAATATTTTTGAAAATTCACCTGAACCAGAGATGTCAGTTTCAGAAATGATGAGGGGCTTACTGCACACATGCTTGAAACAGCTTTTGGAATGTGGGGTATACCAAGAATGCAAACTTTAAGTCTTTTGGAGGTCTTTATTAATACATGCCTCCTTCCACCCCTGCTTTAAATTATCCTCCTTTGAGTCCATATTTATTATACAGGAAGTATCAGGAATGTGTAACATATAATCATTTTAAAACATGATGTGTCAAACTTACAGTTTGTAATCATATTGAGTATAGCTTATAGGAACTCATAATTCCAACTGTGACTTAAGAGTGAAACTCCATTTCTTAATCTTTTTTGTTTTTTTGAAGTAAAAATTTGGAATTGGAATAGTTCTCCAACCCAGGATCTATGGTGTTTCACAGACATCCTGAAACCTAGTAATTTGTACTAACGACCATTACCAAAATATCACCTTTGAGGGATTTGTTGAACTGAGTGTTATGAATAATAAATAGCTGTGGTTTTCACACTCTCTTTGACATCTCAGACAAAAAAATATGCACTGTAATATCTGCCACTAAAACTTTGCTGTGAACATCTTAACTAATAACAGAGAAACATGTAAATTGACTGTACCTGCCTGAACATACAAAGATGGCGGCATAGGTAAACACTTACACTGCTGCCTCGCACAACAATTTCAAAACTACAACTAAAAGACAGAACGGACATCATCCAGAACCACAGGAAAGCTGGCGGAGTGTAAGTTCTACAGCTAGAAGGAAAGAGAGGGGCTCACGGAGACCCAGAAGAGCTGCAAAAAGTCGAGGTACTGAGACGCGAGCGCTGAGAGAGCGGGTGCCGGAGTACCTGGCTGGTTTTCTCTGGCTGGAGGGAAACAGAGACTCCCAACGGCATTGAACCCCTTATTTTACGACACTAAACCCCCGATCCAACGAAACTCATACGGGGGGAGTTTGGACTGTGAAAAGGGAGAGGTGCACGGCAATTTAGGGGAGTCGCAGAAGATCAGGTCTGGTCTCGCACGCGGACGGTGCTGCGCGCAGGACAGATTGCTGATTGTGCCGCTGGTTTTCGCGAGTTGGTGGGAGACAGACCCTCCGAACTGTGCCACTTCTGACTCCACTAAGCCCCTGTTTCTGGCGAAACCCTGGGGACCTAGACTCGTGTGGTCCTAGTGCTCAGGGGAGCTGGAAAGGCAGAGGTTAGAGGCACTGCGGGTGCGGCGCACAAGGACCACTCCAGCGATTACCCAGTCACATGAGACTCAGGGGCCGTGGAGGGCGGGGCCGACTGGAAGGCAAGGTGGTCCCTTAAGTCCTGAGACTCCACCCCTCCCAAGCTCAACAGAGGCTTCTGCGGCTTTGCCTCTGGCATCATAAAGCTGAATCCAACACAGAAGTTTCCCCGGCATAGTGAAAATGCCAAAACAAGGGAAGGGATCACAAACAAAAGAAATGGAGAAAAAAAAAACGACTAGATATAGAGTTCAAAACCACGCTTATAAGGTTTTTCAAGAATATGCTAGAAAAATTCGATAAATTTAGTGAGACCCAAGAGGAGATGAAAAAGGACCAAATAGAAATTAAACATACACTGACTGAAATAAAAAATATTATACAGAGTCCTAACAGCAGACGAGAGAAAGGCAAGAATCAAGTAAAAAATTTGAAATATAAAGAAGCAGACAACATTCAACTGGAAAAGCAAGAAGAGAAAAGAATCCAAAAATGTGAACATAATGTAAGGAGACTCTGGGACAGCTTTCAGCGTACCAACATCAGAATTGTGGGGGTGCCAGAAGAAGAGAGAGAGCAAGATACTGAAAACCTGTTTCAAGAAATAATGACTGAAAACTTCCCACATCTGGTAAAAGAAATAGACTTACAAGTCCAGGAAGCACACAGAACCCCATATAAAAGGAATCCAAAGAGGACTACACCAAGACACATTATAATTAAAATGCCAAGAGCAAAAGAGAAAGAGACAATATTAAAAGCAACAAGAGAAAAACAGTTCATTACCTACAAGGGAGCACCCATACGACTGTCAGCTGATTTCTCAACAGAAACGATGCAGGCCAGACGGGAGTGGCAAGAAATATTCAACATGATGAATAGCAAGAACCTACAACCAAGAATAATCTATCCAGCAAAGCTAACATTCAGAATTGAAGGGCAGATAAAGAGCTTCACAGATAAGAAAAAGCTAAAGGAGTTCATCAACTCCAAACCAGTATTATATGAAATGCTGAAAGGTACTCTTTTAGAAGAGGAAGAAGAAAAAGGTAAAAGCCAAAAAATTATGAACAACAAATACATATCTATCAACAAGTGAATCTAAAAATTAAGTGAATTAAAAATTTGATCAACAGAATAAACTGGTGAATATAATAGAATCATGAGCACAGAAAGGGAGTGGACTGATAATTCTCAGGGGGGAAGGGGTGAGGGGTGTACAGGGAGAGACTGGACAAAAATCATACACCTATGGATGAGATCAATGGGAGGGAGCTAAGGGCAGAGGGAGGGGTGGGAGCTGGGTGGAGGGGTGCTATGGAGGGGGAAAAAGAGAAACAAATGTAATAATCTGAATAATAAAGATTTAATTAAAAAAAATTGACTGTACCTCTGCTATGCCCAGCCAATCAGAGTGAGTATGCTAATTAACCCAACAAAGATGGTGGTTAATTTGCATACATACCTGGGTCATGGGAACCTCCTCAGCACCCAGAGCACTCCCAGCTGGCTATAGGAGGGGGGGCAGGCCTGAGGCTTTAGGCTTGAGAAGGCAGTTACCAAAGGCAGACCATCTGGAAGTCAGTGCTGGGTTACCCAGCTGCAGCCTGGTGACCCACCACTGACTGCTCAGGTAGCTGAGACCCAGAAAGTGAGTCAAGGTCTGTTCTATAGCCTCAGTGGAAGTTGTTGATAATGTACTTACCTCTCTCTTTCTCTCCCTCTTTTTTTCTGATCTTCACCAGCAGCCAGACTTTTCTTTCTCTCCTGGCCTCCCTGGGGGCTATTGTTAAGCCCTGCCTCTTTGACCAGGCCCTGAGATAGGCCTGGAGATGCTGACTGGCATAGGAACTGACCAATCAGAACCAAAGGTGGGTGCTGTGGGGAACCAATGGCTGCCAGGAAATGGAGCTTCTGACACTGACTGGCATAGGAACTGACCAATGAGAACCAAAGTTGGGTGCTGTAGGGAGCCAATGGTTGCCTAGGAGGTGAAGTTTTTGATGCTGGCCTAGGAACCAACCAATTAGAATCAAATTGGCCAGCAGAGGAGGGCAGTTGAGGACAAAATCGGCCTGCAGGAGAGGGCAGTTAAGGGTGATCACACTGAGAGGCAGAGGCAGTTAGGGGCAATCAGGCAGGCAAGCAGGTGAGCAGTTAGGAGCCAGTGGTCCCAGATTGTGAGAGGGATGTCTGACTGCCGGTTTAAAATGGCAGTTGGACATCATGCAAGGGGTCCCCGAATGGAGAGGGTGTAGGCTGAATTGAGGGAAACCCCCTTCCTGCACAAATTTCATGCACTGGATCTCTAATATTCTATATTAGAAGTGACCATGAAATAGCACCAAAAAATAAGAAAAGAACAAAATGGGAATGAATGATGCTTTCCAGTGCAATTTTGTAAAATAAAATTTCTGTGAAAAAAATTTAACTATATATAGTACAAATTGGTATTAGTTAGAGAAAAGAAAATCTTTATTGCCTTTTTTTTAAAAAATATATTTTATTGATTTTTCACAGAGAGGAAGGGAGAGGGATAGAAAGTCAGAAACATCGATGAGAGAGAGACATTGATCAGCCGCCTCCTGCACACCCCACACTGGAGATGTGCCCTCAAGCAAGGTACATGCCCCCAACCGGAATCGAACCCAGGACCTTTCAGTCCGCAGGCCGATGCTCTATCTACTGAGCCAAACCAGTCTCGGCTCTTTATTGCCTTTTAAGTAAGAACTCTCTCCCACAAGCTCTTTCTCTTTCCTTGTCTGGGGTGGGCAGAGTTCTAAGATGGCTCCCAAGACCTTTACCTCTCTCCTGTCCCCCAGCACCCCTTGGGTACACATCCTATATAATCCCCTGCCCTTGAGTGTGGACCAAGCCTGTGATGCAGTGACTCTATATGGCAAATGTAATGGGATCTTGACAATGTGTGAAAAGACTCAACCCAGTTGATTTTGAATTAATCCAAAGGGAGATTATTTTGGGTGTGTTAGACTTAATCAGGTGATAGCCCTCCAACAGGGTGACAGAGAGGTTCTCCCATTTGCCCTGAAGAGAAAAACTGCCATGTTGAAAAATCCCCAGGAAATGGGTGCCTCTAGGAACTGAGGATCTCAGTCCTACAATTGCAAGGAACTGAGTTCCTGCCAAAACCCTGAAAGAACTTGCAAGAGGGTCCTGCGCTGCTCTTCTATAGTCCAGTGATACGTTGATTATGGTTGTGTGAGTCCCTGACCAGAGGACTCAGTTAAACTGTGCCTGAGTTCTTCATACACATAAACTGTGAGAGGATAAATGTGTACTGTTTGAAGTCTCTAAGTTTATTGTAAGCTTCTGTGTATCAGTAGAAAATGAGTTGCTTTCCACAAACTAATTTTTGGCATGTATTTATAATAGTGAAACATAGTTCCCAAAATTAATTCATTAAGTAATCATTTAGTGTCTACTCTATAGGAGCAATATGTAGGAGAATGTCCATATCTGTTCCCAAATAATTTAGGCAGACCTGAAAGAATAAGGCAAATAACTCTAACAAAAAATTGGCAAGTGCCATAAGCATGAGGCCTATGGCAAGGACAGGGAAACAGATCATAAAAGCAGGGTAAACAAGTCAATATGTTGGTATGTGATCTCAGCAACACTTTATAGTCGAGATGAATTAATCCTTTGAGTGTATCTGAATGAGTTTCTAATGTTCAAGCTATCAGTGCACTGCCCCCAACTTCTTTGTCCTACGTTCACAAGTAACTTCTTTGAAATGTATGAGAGATTTGTGGTAACGGCAGGGTTGTGGATATATGGTGGCATTTAGAAGTAGCCAGGAAAGGGTTAGCTTTACCAATAGTAATGACAACCTATTTCCATTTCATCTTATTCTGAAACCACCTGAACACTTATCCAATTTCCCTCATCCTTAAGTGCATGAGCTATAATTCTGTTTGTATTCTCATGGGAGAGAATAGTTAACATTCCCTGCTTTCACCTTCTCACTCCTTTTTCACCCGAGTCCTCACCTCACACCCTGCAAGCTGGCTTCTGATTCCATCTCTAATGGAACCAGGCTTTCCAAGGTCAATAAAGAACTCTAAATCCTCTGGACTTTTTTCAAGCATAATATTCCATGATCTACTTGCAGCACTTGCCATGCCTGGATGCTTATATCTTTAATTATTTCTTCTCATAGGCCCCAAAAAGAAAAAAAAATAGCTGGATCACACTCTGTTCCTTAAATCCCAGGAAGGCTTATTATATCTTGCAGAATGAATATGACCAGCTTAGCAAAGCATTAAATGTTCTCAAAATTGGGGTCATGTGCTTTCTCTTCCAATCATATCAACACATGGAACCTGAAATCCAATTATAGCAACCGAATTGTTAACCATAAAACTCTGGTGTGGAATGTACCATACATGTTGAACAACTTACGTTATTTAGTATGGAAGGCCTTTCTATCAGTTCTTTGGTTAGGCAAATACTCTGGTTCAAAGCATAATTCAAGGCCACTTGTTTCTTAACTCCTTCCATAATTAATTTCTATCTCTTTTGTGTTTTGCTTACTTGCACCTTTCTTTAATACAGATTTAATTTAGTCCTATTTATAAGTATGTTTTGCTTAACATCTTTGAGACACTTCATTTCCTATAAAATTGGGATCATAAATATATGTCCAACAAGGTTGTTATGAGGAATAATTGGTCAAATCATAATTCAATATATAGTACTAATCACTCAAAATATTTGTAGTGATGATAATGCCATCAGCTTCCCCTCTATCCCAAGGCTGAAAATACCCTAAGGTCAGGTTACATATTTCAGTTATTTTTGTTTTTCCCAAACTTCAAGCAGTACATTTAACTATTTTAAAAAATTAAAAATTGGCTACTGTTTCTTAGCAACTCTTTTATTTAGCTTCTGTAACACTGCCCTCCTGCTATCCCCACTGTTCTCTGACAGCTCATTTATCTTTTCATCCATTTCTCTACTCATTCATGAGTCATAGTCTAAGAATTTATCATTGATGCTCTTCCCTCTGACTCCCACACATTCTTACTACTGACAACTATCCACTTTTACAGCCTACATTTATATGCAATCAATTCCCAAACCTCAGTTTCCAAAGCTGAACTTTCTTTTGCTTTCTCCATTCCCTACAAGACATACCCTGAAATGGCTATCTAGCTTCTCTGGAATGATTTTTCATTCCTCAGCACTAGACACTCTCTGAGCCAGTTGAGTGCTTGTCAACTGCATGTTCACAGAATCTGTCACATGTGTGCCTTCTTTCCCACAGCAATTTAGGCTTTCATTACCTATAGAGCCCTCCCATTACCTCCTGCATGCTTTGTCCCTCACTCCTGGCTTTCCGCTTACAATCTGTCCTACCCGCACACTGCTGCCAGACTGCTGTTCCTAAAACAAAACTATAATTATGTTATTTCCATGTTTAAATACTTTGAATGGTTCCTGGCTCCTCTTTAACTATTAGATAAAGTCTAAATTTCTTAGCTGGATATTGATGGCCCTCTCGAACCTAATTCTAAATTACATTTCCAGTTTCATCTTTGATGACTCCTCTACATATTAAGTTTCAGTATGCACCACTGTCTTGTATTGTTATTGTCTCTATGCATATCGTATCTCTCCTATTAAATTATAAGAAGGATAACTTATTTTATCTTGTATTCTACCACTCAGCCATTAATCCATGCCATACACATTTATTGACTTCTCACTCTTTATAAGGTATATAGCATATGCCTGTAGTGTGAAGAATGTGTATCTTCTCAGACCTTAAAATCTAGTAAAGAAAATAAGATATGAACATCATGATACTACATGATTGAAGATAAATGTAGTAGAAGACTAATATGGATATTCAGGAGGAAGATTATAAAAGAGCTAACATTTGAACTGAACCTTCATTATTTAGAATAGGGTGGTTTGCATATGCAGAGATGGGGAGAATAACATATCAGATTTAGGAAAGTCATGGACTAAACTATAAAGGCAGGAAGTAGAGATATATCTCTGTAGAACAGTGAATAGTTCACTTCAGAGAAGCAGAAGTGAGGTAGGAAAGGTGGATTGGGATGAGATTACAGAGGTCTTGGATGACAAATAAAGAATTTCAAAAGTCAGTTAAGGTGGAGTAGTGAATATCTTAAAATGTTTTTTTTTTATTGATTTCAGAGAGGAAGGGAGAAGAAGGGAAAGATAGAAACATCAATGAGAATCATTGACCGGCTGCCTCCTGCATCCCCCCTACTGGGAATAGAGTTGCAACCCATGCGTGTACCCTTGACCTGAATCAAACCTGGGACTCTTCAGTCCACAGGCCACGCTCTATCGACTGAGCCCAACCAGCTAGGTCATTTGAGCAAGCGTCTTGTGTGTTCAGAGTTGAGCTCTATAAAAGAATTATCTGGGAGTTTTATGTGCAATAAATTGGCCAACAGTGGAAATGGTTGAGGGAAGGTCTCTTAGTAGGTTCTAGTAATTGTAATAAAGATGAAGGCCCAAATAGAACAGTGGAAATGGGAATGGAAAGGAGAGAGAGGACCAAGAGCAAGGCAATAATACTTTTAACTAGTGGACAATGGGCACAAAAATTGAGGAGAATTAAAGACTATGCTAGAGTGTTGAGCTTTAGGGTAGAAGAGCCCGCTCACGCGTCCGTGTGTGTGTGTGTGTGTGTGTGTGTGTGTGTGTGTGTGTGTGTATGCATATGTGTGTATGTTTGAAGAGGAAGGTGAGTTTTGGAAATGTGTGAAGAAACCAGAAACAAAATATAAAACATGCATGATTCCATGTGTATGAAAAGCTATGACAGTGTAAAGCAATTCATAGTGACAGAAAACAGATCAATCACTGCCTAGAACCGTGTAGGAATTGACAGAATAGAACTAGAGGCAAATTTTTGGAGTGATGATTACCTCATACACATTTGCCAAAATGCTCAGAACCATACATTTACAGTGGGTGCCTCTTATTGTATGCACACCATTCCTAATAAAGTTAATTTAACCAAATGGGGGAGTTTACTAGAGACATCAGGGCTAGAAATTGAGCTTTGAATATATTTTACATAAAGGTAGTATGGGAACTCCTGAAATTATAAAGAAATATAAATCATAGAGGTAAAGAATGCCAGCAGCAGATCATTAGAGTATACCTCCCTGTAAAGAAGTGATTGAAGAGGCAGAAAGAGAAAATCAAAAGCAGAAAGAAAGGAAGCTAGTAAGAGTTCAAAGTATTAGAAAACAACAGAGAAGAGAGTATTAATAAGGATAGGTGCATGGCATTGGATACATACAAGCACAAGTGTTCCTGGCTGAATGAATGGCCAAACCAAGTAATCCAGATAGAAGCAAAGGCTTGTGTAAGTTTCCATGGAAGATAAAAGTAGCAGAACCAACTTGGGGAAACTGTCTATATGTTTCCTAAAATTGAAAACTGTTAGAAACATGGCAGTGCTTGACTTTCAGAAAGATTATGCAACTCAACTCAAACGAAAGTAACTGGGCTTCCACATCAGTGGCACTGTTGTTACAGCTGAAGACTAATGCAAAACAGCAAGCCAGATTTCTACTGATGAGGACCTGGAGGGCAGCCAGGTAAATGGCATTAGGCCACATTAGCTGTTATGGGAAAGAAAGGTGCATGGATGACAGCAGCTGCGGAAAGGTGAGGTGCCAGAGAACAGTTGCAATCAGCGAGGGTGGAAGCTGGCTGGCCAGGCTACTTTGAAGCACCACTTCAACGATAATAACAGTTGTGGTGTTATTGGCAATAATAGTATTTGCTTGACTAAATAAATGGTTGTGCTTTGTGTGGCTAATAAAGTAAAACAGAGAAATTCATATAAGTTTCCTATAAACCGCTATTCACTGAAGAAAACCTCACACCCTGGCAGGTGTGGCTCAGTTGGTTAGAGCATATCTTGTATACAGAAATGTTGTAGGTTGGATTCTTAGGGCACATACCTAGGTTGCATCTCCATCCACTGTCAAAAGCAAGCAGCCAATGTTCTCTCTCACCTCTCTCTCTCTCTCTCTCTCTCTCTCTCTCTCTCTCTCTCTCTCTCCTTCTCTCTCTCTTCTCCCTCCCTCTCCTTCTCACCCTTCCTCTCTCTCTAAAATCAATAAGCATATCCTCTGGTGAAAATCCTAAAACAAACAAACAAGCAAAAAGAAATAGAAAATTTCACAAATTGTGGGAAAAAACTGCTGCAACACGTCCAGGCATCTTCGAACTCTCTCAGTGACAGCACAGGAAACTGGACTGTGTTATCAGCAATTCTTGTAAAAAAAATTCATCTTGTTTCCTGAGCATTCGAATACAATACATTATTTTTAAAGATGAAACTAGTGCTAAGTCCCAGCTCTCCACTTGAATAAAACTGCTTGTAGGGAAAGCTGATTTACCCTGAGGACCAATTTGGTGGCTGCTTGTATCTCAATGTTGAATCAGACAGCCAAAGAAAATAAAACAAATGAGGAACATTTTTATTCAGCACAGGCAATGAGGAAAGAAACAGAATGGAAAATGACAAAGTTAAAGAAAGGTCAAGGAAATGGAGAGAAAATAAAAGGTGAGGGAGAAAGAGAAAAGATTGGTTGTGAAATCCCGAGTGGTTGAGGAAAGGCAGAGTGGCTGTACAAGGTGCCCAGCTTGAGTCCAGTGTGATGCTCACTTTTGCCTGTGGTTATTACTATCACCCCTCCCAGTAAGAGGCTTTTAAAAGCCATTTCTTTTTTTATTAAGATATAACTGACAAATAACTACAGGGGTAGGCAAAAGTAGGTTTACTACTATGCATATGGAAACTAATACAATAATCCTATCTAATAAAAGAGTAATATGCAAATTGACCATCACTGTAATACACAGGATGGCTGCCTCCATGTGGTCAAAGATCCTGCCCCCATGTGGACCCAAGATGGCCAACAGAGGAAGGTAGTTGGGAGGGATCAGACCTGCAAGGGAGGGCAGTTGTGGGCAAATAGGTTGGCAGGGGAGCAGTTAGGCATCCATCAGGCTGGCAGGGGAGTGGTTAGGGGGTAATCAGGCTGGCTGGTAGAAGTGGTTAGGGATAATCAGGAAGGCAGGCAGGTGAGCAGTTGGGAGCCAGCAGTCCTGGATTGTGAGAGGGATGTCCAACTGCCTGTTTAGGCCTGATTCCAGTTGAGAGGAATATTCAACTGTCCATTTAGGCCCAATCCTACTGGGATTGAGCCTAAACAGGCAGTCGGACATCCCTTGAGGGTTCCCAGATTGGAGAGGTTGCAGGTTGGGCTGAGGGACATGCCCCCTCCATGCATGAATTTCATGCACTGAGCCTCTAGTCCTGTATAATAAAAGACTAATATGCAAATTGACCAAGCAGTGGAACAAACAGTGGAATGACTGGTCGCTATGATGTGCACTGACCACGAGGGGGCAGATGCTCAAAGCAGGGGCTGCTTGCAGACTGCAAGATCCAGGCCAGCCAAGGCAGGTGTCAGTGGTGGGGGGGAGGGAAGAGGCGAATAGCTCTACTGGTGGCCCTGCAGAGGGAGGCGACCAGCAAAGGTGGCAGAGGGCAAGGCTGGCAAGTGGGTGGTGCCAGGCCAGTCAAGGTGGGTGCCAGCGAGGACCCTCTAATTGCCCTGCTGGTTACCCCACAGATCAGCCCTGATCACCGTCCAGGTCTAGGGACCTTACCTGTGTACAAATTTTGTGCACCGGACCTCTAGTTAATAAATATTAATATTAAAGTAAACTATTTCATGTACTCACAACTGTAAACCTCTTTTGCCCATAATATATATTTGTTTAGGTTACATAATATAATGATTCAATATTTGTATATATTACAAAATGATCATCACAATAACTCTAACATCCATTACCACACATAGTTAAAATATATATTTTTCTTGTGATGAGAACTTTTAATAAAGATCTTCTTTCTTAGCAACTTTCAAATATACAGTACAGTATTAATGATAGGTACCCTGTTGTACCTTACATCCCCAGGACTTAGATATTTTATAAGTGGAAGTTTGCACCTATCACCCTCTTCACCCATCTCACCCCCACTGCACCCTCTGCTGCTGCCAACCACCAATCTGCTCTCTGTGTCGATGAGGGGAAGCCTTTTCTTAATAATATGATTATTAGGATCTTTTGAGCAAAAAAAGAATAATAATTCTGCCTATACTGAGACAAATTTTGTGTTGGGGCTGTAGATTCATGTAGATTGGTTGGTATTAAGAGAGAAAACAGATACAGATGAGTAAAATAAATAGTAAAAATTATAAACATATGTAAAGTGCAGACTTACTACAGAGTGACAGTTGTTGATTAATAGATTAGGCAGTTGGTAGCATGAGGATAGGAAAACTTTGAAGAAGTGAGAGTTCTGCCCTGGTTGGTTGAAGTGTACACCTAAAACAGGTTTCAGGTTCCATCCATCCATGGTACGGGCATGTATGAAAGGTAACTAATCGATGTTTCTCTCTCACATCTCTCTCTCTCTCTCTCTCTCTCTCTCAATCAATCAATAAACATGTTCTCTGGTCAGGATTAAAAAAAAAAAGTTTTGAGGGATATCAAGAAATAGTCCAAGTAGACCAGCAGTGGCAAGCAAGAAACTCCAGCAGAAGAGTTTGTACAAAAGCTGGAAGAGTGGAACACTTTGGATAATGAGTTCAATAACTTTGAGAGTTTCTGTCCTGCTGAAGCTAACTATGGGAGGGTAAACAGCTGCAGGTGATGCTGAAACTTATACAAGAATCATACCAAATAATCTCAGAAAAAGGCATTGCTGTCTCGATAAGAAATTTTAATTTAGAGGTTCTTCTAGCAGAAAAATTCTGAGTCTGTAATGCTATTGAGGCCAAGAAACAAGTTAAAATTATGTGCTTTGGTTTATCTCCTAAGCATGATATATGTAGCCTAGCACATAGAAGGTGCTATATATCTTAGACACTTGAACTTTGAATATGCCCAACATTATATTCAGACATTGTTTTAAGCACTTTATGTATGTTAATACTTTACTGCTTGTACTTTCCAGAGGTAAAGTACTTTTATGATCCATGTTTTACAGAGACAATAAATGATTTGCCAAAGGTCATATGGTACTAATGGCATGAGTGATTAGCACAGCATTCTGGGCAAAATACAGGGCTACAGAAGTGTATGGAAGAATTTAGAGAGCCATATTTACAAGATTATAGCAGTAATGTTTTTAACCCACTAGAATAGTTTACTGTGAGCATGTCAAACTAGTGGCCCGCAAGCCACATGCCTCATTTATTTGGCCTGTGTTAGCCTTTGAGTTTGACATGCTTGGTTTACTGATTTGAAAGAACTGTATCCAAGTCCTTATGAAAAATAAATTATTACAATAGAATTTTACTTTCAAGGCACTGAACAATATAGTTCAGTCAATTAAATTTTGTTACCCTGAGATCTTGGACCTTTTCTAAGTTTCTATGGATAGGTGCACATTACTTTAAATATGTGGCATATTTAACAGTAGAATGCATTTCACTTATTTGTAGCACCATTACCACCCTCTATTTAAAAAAAATTTTTTAAAATATATTTTATTGATTTTTTTACAGAGAGGAAGGGAGATAGAAACATCGATTAGAGAGAAGCATTGATCAACTGCCTCCTGCACGTTCCTTACTAGGAATGTGCCCACAACCAAGGTACATGTCTGTGACCAGATTCGAACCCGGGACCCTTCAGTCCCCAGGCTGACTCTCTATCCACTGAGCCAAACTGGCTAGAGCTGTTTTAACTTTTAAGTATAAAAGATCGAAAGAGAAAAGAAAAAGGGAAGGGGTTCAAGTGGTTTTGAAATTCTTCCAGGACAGCAATTTCAATGAAAGTGTTGCTTGGTTGAGGAAACCTTTAAATGGTCCATTATCTTCTTAATCTTTATTTCAAAGTTATATAAGTTCACTTAAAAAGGCAGGCTGAAGAGGAGATATCAAGTTCAATCCTTTTCTTGTAATAGTCTCATAAATGAAAATCAAAACAAAGAAAAATAAAGCCTAGTACTAAAAATATAATAGTACATCACATATTTTCCCTTTGGTTTTCTGCTTCTAAATTTTTTATCCAATTGAATAGACTGGCACAAACCTGACGTGTCAGCAGTGCAAAAAAAGATATACCTCGTCATTAGAGGAAAGGAAACAGCAGTCTCTCTGCATCTTTCATTCTGCTGTCTTTATAGGTTTGCATTTGTAGTCAGGCTTCCTTTAGTGGAAATGTAGTCTGTGTTTTGACATGTAACTGCTATGTGGTGAGGAATAGAGGTTTAACACTATTTTAAAATATATTTGTATGTCGGTGTAGTATTTCAACAAAGTAATTCCTGAACTATTTTTTAATCATGTGTCCAAAACATGTTTCTCAAGTGTGTTTTCTTGATATCTTTGAAATGCTAATGGAATGTAGTTCAATATGGTTTAGAAACTTCCCTGAGATCTTAATTCACTTGGTGGCTTTATGTGCTTCGAGTTACTCTGTATTACCCACTGCTTTAGAAATTTATAAACTCTCTAAACACTAGTTCATTTTACAGGCATGAATTTCTTGGTGGAGTTTTCTGCATAATATGGTCCCAGGAGAGAGAAAAAAATTTAAGAACGCTTTTAAAGAAACTTCTTGAAAGCCAGCATCAGTAACATAATTTTTGTTAGGTTTCAACATTAAATATAGGGTGTTGGTAGGATCATAGTGCACACGTGTTCTTTAAAATCAGCCTTTTCTACAATGCCCCAGTTTATAACAAATATGCTATAATATTCCTTTAACTTTCTCAGAGTATAAATAATAGATAATATAATATACCTTACACATATGTTTTAAAAATAAATGAAACTTTGATATAAAGTAAATAAAAAAGTATTTTATAATTAAATTACTTACATTTCAGTATACAATTATTCAGGCACAACTATACTATTAGCAAGACAATGAAGTAATCATTACAACTACTAAAAGGGATATTTGAATTTAGAGAAATAAGACAATGAGAAGATTTTTGAAAAGAAAGAAGAAAATAAAAGATCAGAGGCTAGACAAACATGAGAAACACAACTAGAATATTCACTTTGTATTAGAGCCATACAAAAATACTTTGTGTTAATATGACAGCTTTTAGGTTCAGATAATTATTAACAGGGTTTCCTTTGTTATTTTTGATTATTTTTCATAAAGTTAGTTAAGCTAATGTTTAATGGGGATATTATTATTATTATTATTTTTTACTGTCGACAGTATAATAGATACCTCCCATTTTAACAGGGTTTCCTCCTATATGCATGGTCTCTAGAGATTTTGAAATTCATGCAAAATGCAAGGCAATTTTTCATAGTGTGAAACTGTCTCACATGTTCCAAGATGTGTAGGTGCCTGGTCTGTAGGCTGCCCCTCATGCCTTCTTTTAGAACATTAAAAATGGCCTAGAAAATAAACAGTAAACTGTAGGGAGCAGCATCAACTCTATTAAGAACCACACTGACTTTCTGTCATTGGATTAAGTTTTAAATAATAATCTTAACACAAAGACACACAGTATTCAGATAAACACACATTTATATTCCCTATATTTTAAATCAGAATTAAACTTGAGAAGATGATAAAATAAGCTAAAATAAAGCTAAACTATGTTTATTGAATATAAGCATGACTCACTACATTGTGCTGTGATACTTGCACCCTTATCTCTGTGTCCTCATCTGAAATTGGTTCTTTCAGCATTGCATTGATGAAGTTATTCAATACTGCAAAGCACTTGCTCTGAAAAGAACACTTATCAGTATTGCAACTTTTTTCTTAAATGTATTTCAACTTAGCAGAGGTTAACAATGAATAATGTCACTTAAATGTTTTAGCCAATGCTTCTCTGAAGTGTGAAGAATTGAGTCAGCCAATGATTGCTCATGTATCATGAATCAAAGTTCATGTATATGATGAAACAAATTGCAACTTAGGTAGTAATGGGTTATTCACAAGCCAATTTAACAGAGTGCAACAAAAGAAATGCAGAAACTTAAATAAATAAATAAGTACTTTTCTTATGTTAAAGCCAGGTGATACAACAACAAGTTCTGAATTATTATTAAACTTTTTGTCCTGAAAATTCAGTCATTTAAAACAAATATTAAAAGATGAATATCAAATATCAACCAATACTCTGAACAGACATATGGACCTCCAATAGTTTCAAGTCATGTGTGATAGGAATGGTGGAGGTCATTTGCAGCCTTTGGGGTATTCGGTTAAGACATAGTAAAAAAACTGCAAATTTTCCCTGACTAGGCCTGTCAACCTGAACCGTGTATAACTTCCTTGGACAAATAACTTATCTTACTAAGCCTCAGCCTTCTTCTCTGTAAAATGGGGAAAATAATTGTTTCCATCTAATAGAATTTTTATAAGGCAGAATTGAGGTTGATTTTAGAGTGCACGGCACATACAGTGGTACCTCGAGATACGAGTGCCCTAACATACGAGATTTTTGAGATACGAGCTGTGGAGTAAAATACGAGCAACATTTGAGATAGGAGTAATCGCACGGATCAGCCGGCTGCACAGGACCCACCAGTTTACCATGACTTGAGCGTCTCATGGTTTCCCAGGCCTCAAGGTTACGGAACGAATTAAACTCGTATCTCGAGGTACCACTGTATTTCCATGCTACATGCTCTATAAACAGCCTAGCTGGTTTGATTCAGTGGATAGAGTGTGGACTGAAGGGTCCTGGGTTTGATTCCAGCAATGGTACATGACTGGGTTGTGAGCTCAATCTCCAGTAGGGGCATGCGGGATGCAGCCGGTCAATGATTCTCTCTCATTGTTGATGTTTTTATCTCTCCCTCTCCCTTTCTCTCTGAAATCAATAAAAAAATATTTTTTTGAAAAAGCTCTACAAATATTAGCCATTATTATCATAATTATTGTTATTTACATGTTATGTATTACTGTATGTTTTTAAGGGTTCTCTTCATATGTTTCTTGACATATGACAATGACTTTATGTTCAATCTGTAGCCACATGAGAAAAACATAGTTACTGAACAGCATTTTTCATCATCAATGATATTGCTTGGGCCATATTTAACCAGCTTTATTAGTACTGGTTGTTGAGTTTCTTGGGTGGTTGGAGAGAGAACACTGATATACCTACTACTTTTTTTCAGGCCACTGCTTTCAAATATGTTCCCTATAGTCACAGGTCTTTAGAGCTGCTAATAGGGGTATCTTGGAAGAGTGAGTGAAAGACACCTTTAACTCATCACAGCAGCTCTGCTTTGTTTTATATAGTATTTTGTTTTTGTTTCATTTGAACAAAGAGATCCTTGGCTAAAATGTTTTGAAAACTATTGCTTTGTAGATGAGTTTCTCTAAGCATGGCACAAGAAATACAGTATTTAGTATAACATAATATTTATAATATGGTAATATCTATACAGTTGTTTCTACATGGTGTTAGATGCTTTCAAAGATTAAAGATACAAATATGTGTAAGAAGTTATTCTTGCCTCTGAGGAATTTCCATTTCAATGAGAAAGACTAGTTAAACAAGATAAATCAAAATCAGATAACCAAGACATTTAATGAAGAGCTTTGAAAAGCTGAAGGAAGACTTAAATATTTCTGCTTTAGGAAATGATGGAACTTCTCACCCAAGTGAACATTTGAACTGGTTCTTGAATTAAAAAAAAAAAAGAATGTGTCAGGGTTTATAAGAAAGGGAGTCCAGGAAGAGAGAAGACACTAGAGGTGGAGGTGAGAGTGCTGGCTGGTTTTTAGAAGTTTTTGAGGAGGAGAATTAACATTTAAATGCAGGTATAGAATTGGAGATGAAACATATGAGAGAGACAAGGATAACACAGGGAAAGCATGGAAAAAGGGTTGAAAATGGAAACCTGTAAACAAAGACCTCTACTGCTTAAGGGAAGGAAAGACCATGAAACAGGAGACCAGTCAATAAAAAAGAAAAAGGAGAAAAGAAAGAAAGAGGAGGAAATGAGAGCAGAGTTATGGAAATTAAGAGTTTTCAGATGATGGTGGCTGACAATGATGGCAATGCAGAAATATCTGAACGACTGAGGTTGAGAATAAACCCCATAACTATGCATCAAGAAGTATCTGTGATTTAATTAAAACAATTTTAACAGTATTTGAAAGGATAAAAAAAACAGAATTGAAGGGGCTAGGTTGTCATTTTGGTGGAGATAGAGAAGAGGAAGAGAGAATGGTAGTTGACTGAAGAGGTAAAGTAAGAAGAAAAAATTAGAGAATGAAAGATGAAAACTGGCATTTCTTAAGCACTTAGTGTGTGTGGAATTTTGCTAGGAATTTCAGATGTCTGAACCTTGGGCATGTGTATGGACTAAAATAAGTGAGTAAGACAATAAAATTATAGGTTTTTTTAAAAATTTTTATTTATTTTTTATTTTTTTAAGGAAAATTAGAAGAGATGATGGGAGAAGGAAACATGGAGAGGGAATTTGCCTTTCTTAGAACAGGCATATTGAGTGGATTTAAAGAATGGAATGCTTAAATACTTGGTGGCAGAGTTTCTGGAATTTGGGTGTCTGACCTGAAAAGATGGCTTTTATAAAACAGAAATAGAGTTGTTAAAAAAGACAGCTTGATTTTAATAATAGCTAAGATTTAAAAAATGCTTACTCTGTGTCAGACACTCTGCTAAGCACTTTATATGAAATGCTGTCTTTACACAACAAACCTATGATGGAGATTTCTCACCCCTTCCACCTGACTCCCTTCTCCCCGCTGACAATGTGAAGATTAGGTGACATTCCTGCGGTCAAAAGGCTAGTAAGTGGTGGGGCTAAGATTTGAACTCAGGCAGTCTTGACTAGAGTTTGTGGTTTGAATCCCTGTGTTAAACTGTTTATCCAATAGTATTTCTGCATGAATTACATAAGTACCCTTAGTCCACTTGCTCTTATTCTGTGCTAAGAGTGAGGACATGGCTATCTGGTTTTCTGCTGTGCTTAAGGAAAGGTACACTCTACTTCAAGAAGCTCATGAATATCAAAATCTTAATCACAGCTATTCGGGATGACATGAGTTCATGCTTTACAAACCAACTATGGCTCTACTCTATTAAAATCAAAGTTGCAAAATAAAGAAACATTCTGAGAAATCTTGTCTGCTTCATTTAGATAACAGTGTGCAGAATGAATTGAAAGATAAAAATGCTCCACATTCACCATTTCCTTTTCCTTTTTAAAATTTTAAGCCCCATGGTGTTATGGATGATATCATCAGGTAATTTGGTTTGAATAAGTTCCATGCTGGACTGTGCAGATTACCCAACTAATGACATGCACACTCTTTGCCATTGTGACACCGCTCTTCTCACAAGTGGGAATTTCAAGTGACAGACTAAAGCTGTTTGCTATCAATTCTGCAAAAAAAAAAAAATCCCACATCTGCCAGATAGACAAGATTTAGTTCAAAGTCTGAAATTGATTAATATTCTAATTTATTACCTGTCATTAGAATCACACTAAGTCAAAAGTGATAAAGTGATAACCTTTATATAACATAGAGGCCTGGTGCACAAAATTTGTGCACAAGGTGGGGCAGAGAAGGGGGGAGGGAGTCCCTGAACCCAGACTGCACCCTCTCTAATCTGGAAACCTTTGAGGGATGTCTGACTGCCTGTTTAGGCCTGACATCCCTCTCACAACCCAGAACTGCTGGCTCCCAACTGCTTGCTTACCTACCTTCCTGATTGCCCCTCACTGCTTTTGCCTGTCAGTCTGATCACCCCTTAACTGCTCCCCTGCTAGCCTGTTTGCCCCTAACTTCCCTTCCCTGCAGGCCTGGTCCTCCCTGGCCCTCTAACTGTCCTTCCCTGTAGGCCTGATCACCCCCAACTTCCCTTCTTTGCCAGCATGGTCAACCCTAACTACCTTCCCTGCAGGCTTGATCATCTCCAACTGCCCTCCCTTGCAGTCCTGGTCCCTCCTAACTGCCCTCCCTCTGGCCTGATCACCCCCAATCATCCTCCCTTGCAGGCCTAGTCCATCCCTACTGCCCTTCCCTGCTGGCCATCTTGTGGTGGCCATCTGTATCCACATGGGGGTAGCCATCTTGTGTGTTGGAGTGACAGTTAATCTGCATATTACTCTTTTATTAGTTAGGATAGAGGCCTGGTATATGGGTGGGGGCCAGCTAGTTTGCCCTAAAGAGTGTCCTGGATCAGGGTGTGGGTTTCCTTGGGGCATGGGATGGCCTGGGTGAGGGGCCTGTGGTGGTTTGCAGGCTGGCCACATCCCCTGGTGACCCAAGCGGAGGCCTTGGTATCTGGGATTTATTTGTCTTGTACAATTGAAACTTTGTAGCCTGGAGCGGAGCCAAGCCTTCTGCTCACTCCGTGATGGCAGCCATTTCTGTTGGGATTTATTTATCTTCTATAATTAAAAGTTTGTAGCCTTGAGTGGAGGCCTGGGCCTGCCAGGGTGTGTGGAAAGCTTGGCTTCCTCCATCACAGGGGAAACTCAAGCCCCGCTCCTGCATGCTCCATGGCCACAGCCATCTTGTTGGGGTTAATTTGCATACTTGCTCCTGATTGTCTGGTGGGTGTGGCTGGTGGGTGTGGCTTTGGGGTATAGCAGAGTGATGGTTAATTTGCATATTACTCTTTTATTAGATAGGATATGTTCCAAAAGGAATTGGATTTTAGGGATATATTTTATTTTTGTTTAATGTTGTTCCATGTGTATAAATCCCATTAGAACATTCAATTATACTGACTGAAATTGTAATGGATTGAAATGAAAGTGTGAAATGTAGAGTTACATGTTTTTAATAAGAAGGCATGGCTGTACTTATGATACTGTTTTTATGACACTAACTTACCATACCACTTCAAAATTTTAAGTTATTTCATTTGCTGTTTCCTGTTAAGGCCAGGTGAAAATTAGCAACATAATATCTCCATAGGTGTCACTCACATGACAGGGTATTATTGTAGGCTGCTGGTCAAAAGCAAATCTCTATGGAGAAGACTGATCACCTGGTTTGTGACACAGAAATGAGACAATGGCTTGGAAAGGAATTAAATGAAGTTAATTCCTTAGAGCTAAGGGAAAGAAAAAAAAGGGAGTTTCATAGCTAATTTTTTTTTCCAGTTGATTGTTTTCCTACTGATGAACAGGGAAGAATAATATAAAGTAGTACATGGGTATAAGTGGGAAAGGCTAAAAAATGGTTATCACTATAAATATGGAAATAATGTGATGACACAGTGAAGCACTGTGGTGATGTTTTTCTTAATATTATAAATTAAAAATCTACAATATGCTTTAACTTTTCAGCATCTTAAGGCCTCAAAGTCTAGGAGGGTGGTTCAGGATATAAGTCAACTTAAACTTCATTCATCCAACAAATAGATATTGAGTGGCTCATATGTGGCAGGCACCACCAGAGATATAAATATGCATTGGACAGACCCAACTTTTGTCCCTCATAGAACTGACATTACTTTGGAGGGAGCCAAATGATTTAAAAACAAATTATCACATGATCTCACTCATTTGTGGAATTTAATGAACAATGTAAACTGATAAACAAAAATAGAGCCAGAGATATAAAGCATCAAACAGACCATCAAACCTCAGAGGGCTGGCAGGGGAGAGAAAGTGGGGAGTAAGAGATCAACCAAAGGACTTGTATGCATGCATGTAAGCATGATCAATGGTCCCAGACTGTAGCGGGGGGTGAAGGCATTAACAAATTAAAAAATAAAAGCAAATTATAAAATACATAGCATTGTAAATGATGCTAAGTAATTTGGTGAGACATAGAAAGCAAGGGGAAGGACAGGAAATGCTGACAAAGATAGGGTGTGATAAATGGGTCATAATGTAAAATTGCATGGCTGAGGAAGTTCTAACTAAGAAGATGACATTTGGGCAAAGGCCTGAGGGAGATGAGAGAATGGGTTATGTGGATACATGGAAAACATTCAGCCCATAGTTATCAACATTGTCATGCTTTCATATTGTTTACTCTTCCAGAGAGGGAGATGGTATTGATGACAAGGCAGAATATGTATTTGATTTGGTTATTCATTGCTTTCTCTGCTTCCTTAATAACACATTTCTTTTAAAAGTAAACATTTTGATAAAATTTTATCAAACATGTCTAGATCAGTCTATCAGCTCAGCAGCAGAGCAAGGAAGGAAACTGGGAACCTGCATTTCCATAGGACCAGCTCCATCCCACTGGGTTATGGATCTTCTTACTAAGAATGGTAATTACTGACCACCATGCAAATAGTGCCTCTCAGATGAGCTTGAATTTCTTAAAGGAGGACAGACAGATCAACAAGTTGTTAATTACTTGAGGGATAAGAAGTTGATTCATTGTCTATTTTCATTTAGTTTCTCAATGTCCTTATAGAAAAATTCTCTTGCAAATTTTATAAATCTCTCATTTGGCTCATTGCAACAGCCTGCTTTGTATTCTACCCTTACTCCTCTAAGCACACGGTTGACACAAAAGCAAGATGATTTTAAAGAAAAACCTAAGCCAGATCATGGACAACTCTGCCCAAAGCCATGCAAAAGCATTTTATTTCACTCAGATTAAAATCCAAGTTTCTTAGAATACTCCACAAGGCCCCATGTAATATGGCCTCTGCTACCGTGCATATTCACTTTGCCCCTCTCCACCTGTACTTAAGGCACACAACAGCTTCTTGCTGTTCAGGCAGATTCTTGCCTTAAAGCCTTTGCCTATATTTCCCAGGTTATTTTAACTTTCTTCCCTAATACTTCCAGGTTTCCTTAAAATCCAGCTTTCTTCATCCTACATAATAACAACCTTTTCTCCCTATCCCCATTCTGATCCCGTTTACTAGTCTTTAGTTTTTCTTACATTATTTATTACTAAATAATGCATTATATATATTTGCCTGTTTATTGATTTATTACTTCTTTCCCCCACTAAAATATAAGCTTTATGAGGGCCAAAACCAAGATTTCCTAGCACCTAGAAAAGTATTAATACAAAGTTAGTGTTCAAATCTGAAGAAAAATAAACCTGTAGTTTAACATTTATATTAAATGCCACTGATTGGATTTAGTGTTATACAAATAAGCGGGTACACTTATTTCCTAATGACAAATAAAATTTTAAAAAACTGTGCCAAGGTTTTGAAATACTAACAAATGAAGAAAAAAAATCAAACTTTACAATTGGGAAAGTACATTTTAGTTACCACTGAGAAATAATCTTTACAATAGAATAATTTCATAACCACAAATGTAAAATACAGCACAATTCTTAAGCATTAATATTTCTGAGAGAAACAGATACTAAAGAAGATAAAAAGAACCCACTTACATTAAATACATGATGCATATTTTTGGCAATACTGCTGTTGCAATAATTAAAAATAAATGTAAGTTTATAGTATGTTAGAAGGCATTCTGCTTTCTAATGAGTTAGATTATTTTCAACCATTTATTTTTCCTGAAGTAACAATATGTACTACTCACGTGGAATTTTATTTAACTCATTCACGAACTTCTCCTTCAGCTTAGAAAAGGCATTTTCCTTTCCTTCTCCGGGGCTGGCTGGCTCTGTGGCATTATTTGGTGTAACAGTTGAAACAGTGGTGACAGGCGGGGCTGCCAGGGCCTCAGGATGACTCTGGCTCACCATTTTAGATTCAGGTGAAACTGTGAGGAGAGGAAAGCGAAAAAGAATAATTCAAAATGGCTTAACTGATCCCACATCAAAGGTATACCAGGGATGAAAAAGCATCAGAGAGTGTACCTGCTCCCTGGGTAAATGGTCCATCATTAGCATATTACTTTATGTTTGCTTCATGAAATATTTATGAACCACAGTGGAGATTCTCTCCCAGAAGGTAAGACCAGACAGTTACTGAAAGCATTATCTCCCAATAATATCATGTAAACTCTGTCTATTAGTTATTTATATAGGCAACTGTTTGCTGTGTAGATTTAACGCTATAACCCATACCTCACTAAAAGGTGTATGAAACAATTGCTGACAACATACATACTCTATGTTCAAAACATTCTGCATTTTCTAAAAGAAAAAGACAGATCAAATATTTATACCGGAAATGTTGGCACATGATAGCATACATTCAAAATGTTAGTGAATTTTAAAATAGTTATGAAGAATACTATTAAAACCTTGCTACTCTAAGATGTCATGAATGTCATACTGAAATTCATTCTTGATCTGGTTTATTGAAGGTGTATTTCCTCCCAGTTTTATCTCTCTTTTTTTTTTCTTTTGACATTTACTGCAAATAATATTCTGTTCAATAGTTTACTTGTGAATTTATTGAAGTAACTGTATATGTGGTATGATTGACTATATATACCAAGGCACTGATGAAGAAACATGGCTTGTCTGTCTCATTATTTTTGTTTATTTAGTTTGATATATTAATGAATTATTTTATTAACTTCATTCATTCAATTATTTTACATGATTTTTTATCTCCAAAATATTTAAAAAATTAACCATAAGGTTGTCAGTGAAACAAACCCTTAGCTTTCAATACAGAAGCTATCAGATCAGTTCTAGTCTTCTTCATTAGTTAAATGAATTTTAACAAGGCATTTGACCTCATTTAATTTGCCTTTTGAAATATGAGGAAGAAAAACCTGTCCTGCCTAGATTTTTATTAGTATACATAACATAAATATATAATATTGTAAGTATATATTTATATTCCTTAATATAAGGAAGGCTTTCTAAAGGGGTTGAATTGAAGTCATATTCTCCAATTTAAACATATTTTGGACTTCTGTGTGACTTAACTTTCAGGCTGTGCTGGTGAGACAATGGGCATGAATTTAGGCAGAAATAGGCAAATACAAACAGGCCTGGGCATGAGTAACCTCATAGTCTCAGCAGGGAGGTTTATGGAACCATCAACCAAGCTTTTTTTTTTATTTGCAAGGAAATGGAGATAACCCGCAAACATAAAAGATTTTTATAGAATCCAAAGCTTTTGTGAGTTAATTATCTATACTTCTGTGTTCAGGGGAAGTACAATTGAAAGAAGAATAATCTCAAATGTATGAGGTTATTACTAAAATCTTAAGCAAAATTCAGCGATTTTGGATATCCTACAAGGAGATGGTGGCTGAAGCTAATACCAACAGATAAGAAATTAATTTTTATTTTATAGTAGATTAGTTCTTTCTTTTAAGCTTTACATTTTCCACTAGTAGCTACTAATATAATCCTAGAGGGTAGTCAGACAGATATGGTTTCAGATCTCTGTTCTGCAGTTTCTCCATTTGTAAATGAGCATAATCATACCAAAATACATGAGGTTTTAATTAGTATGAAGTGAAATAATCTATGCAAAGAATTTAGTACAGTGTATAGCATGTAAGTTAATTCCATATATTCCTTCCCATTTTGAGAGATAATATTGTTTTTCCATAGCAAGACTAAGAATAGTTGCATGGCTCTTGAAAATTCATATCTGTGGATATAAGGTGCTTATCAAGAAATATTTTGTAGATGAAAGAACTTGCTAATTATTCAGTCCTGACTAATGTGATGACTTTATATTCTCTTATGAACTCTAGTGCATGTGACATTACTTGCTTATTCAAAGCAAAATGTAAATTATGCTCACGTCTTGATAAAATAATAGCCAACTGTTATTGAGTACCTACTAAGTGATTTCGATACATGAAATCTTATAGTTCTCATACTACTCCCATGAGGCAAGTATAATTAAAATTCATTTAATATAGAGGTTATGCAATTGGTTCAAAGAAATATGGTATTGATTACTACAGTTGGGATTTAAATTTATATGTCTTAACCACATAGTGTAAGACTTGTACACTATGTGATCAGTATTTGGTAAAATTGTATTTTTTGAAAGATTTTTACTACAACCCCATAGTAAGAAGTGCTCCACTTTACACACTCCCTCTACCTATGTTATATACAGAATAAAAGTTTTACATAAAAACACTTGCCTTTCCATTGTGTGAAATATTTTGATATATTCAGGTTTGTTCTGTTCTTTTTTCCACTAAAAAATTCTAGTTGTGCCTCAAAATTATGTACATAAATTTCATAATCCATGAATGGTTTGAGAGCTATAGTTTAGAAGGCCATTATAATAAGGGACATGTTGAGATACAGTAACACTCAATGAGGCTAATAAAAACTAAATATGCCATTTATTAGGAAGCTACTATGCACCAAAGTTATCATCAATATTTAATTATAATATCTTCAAGTCTCATTACAATCCTGAAAAGTAACTCAGTCTTATTTTACAGAAGAAACTGGGATATGGAAAGGTTAAGTGATTTGTTCTAAAAGAGCTAGCCTGATCCAAGGTTCTTCCCAGCAGTCTACTCAATAATAATATTTAAGTCTCATTAAACAGTTAAATCAATTCTGAAAAGGTATTTATGATTCTCTTTAAATTGGTTTACCAGTAAATGAAAAACACAAATAATCTTACTAATAGAAAACAGATTACTTAGTTTTAAAGGTATAGTCATTTAGTTTGTTAAAGTGGAATTTACTAACTTGGAATATGCCAAGATAATTATTATGGAATAGAAAACACTTTTTTTTCTTCTAGAAGAAAGTGCAGTACAAGGACATGAGCAAGCAGTGCTCAAAAAAAGAAATATAAACCCTTCTTGACCAAACTTAAGTGTTTGATTTCACAAACACTTGTGAAAGTTAAAATAATTATTATAAGAAAATATATATTAATTAATATATATTATTATGAAGGTAAGGGTACAAAAATTACGAATTGGAAAAGACAATAGATTAGAAAAATACTTTATGGAAAAGCAAGTACAGAACAAATCAAAATCTGTAGAAGCATTCATTTTTTTGCTAGGAATTTGCAGTAAAGAATTAACCTTAGGTACATAAATAATTTAATATAAAGATGTTTACATTATTTTTAATATGAGAATACCAAAAACTACTTAACAGAGATATTTCTTAAATAATGGTAATCTTATATAATAAAAGCCTAATATAAGTGTCTGGTCGACCAGTCAGCTGTTCAATCAATCTAAGCTTAATATGCTAATGATATGCTAAGACCACTCAACCGCTCGCTATAACATGTGCTCACCACCAGGCAGCAGACACTCTGACTGGTAGGTTAGCTTGCTGCTGGGGTCCAGTTGGGACTGAGCAAGATGGGCTGGACATGCTCTGAAGCCCTCCCATGGTCCCTCCCTGGCTGGCCAACCTGCTGCATCCCTCCCCTGCCCTGATCATGAACCTTCAGCCAGTCCTTCAGTTTGGCCTGCACTCTCTTGCAATCTGGGACTGCTCAGGGAGATGTCAGAGAACTGGTTTTGACCCAATCCCACAGGCCAGGTTGAGGGACCCCACTAGTACACAAATTCATTTATTGGGCCTCTATTCATTAAATATAATAATATTATTAAACTAATTTTAAATGTGAACAGTTACAAACATGGAAATACAGTAGATTGCTAGATAAAAATATGTTATGAAACATTATATAAAGCCTGTCCACATTGTCTAAGTAAAACATTTTGTATAAAAAGATTGGAAAGATACATTTAAAAATGTTATCCTTGTGTTAGAATATTCACTTTCTCCTCTGTATGTTTACATTGTCAATATATTATAAACTTGAATTATTTTAAATTACACACAAAAAAATCCTATTAAATCTTTTTTGCTTCTGAGAAAACTGTATCTTACAGAAGAATTTAGTTTCCTAATGCTAAATTAAAAAATACTTTAATAAACTAACGAAGTAGAAACAGATTCATAGATATAGAGAACAGACAGAGCTGTCAGAGAGGAGGAGGGTTTAGGGGCTGTGTAAAAATGTTGAAAGCAAGAAAACAACCCACACAACCTCATAGACACACCTAATAACAGTATGGTGATTACCAGAGGGAAATTGGTATGGGGAGGTATCAAAAGGTAAAGGAGGGATAAATGGTAATGAAAGGAGACTTGGCTTGGGATGGTGAACACATAGTACAAAATACAGATGATGTATTATATAAATGTATACCCAAAAACTACATGTTTATTAATCAATGTTATCCAATAAATTTTTTTATATACTAAAGGTCTGGTCTACGAAATTCATGCATGGGGGAGATCCCTCAGCCCAACCTGCACTTCTTGGAATCTGGGACCCCTCGGAAGACATAGCAATGTGTCAACTGGTAGGCAGCCAGGGAAAAGTCCAAATTGGGGCTGGGGCTCTGCGCGGCTCAAGCTCATCCCAACCGCTGCCCTGCTGCCACTACTTGGTAGTGCTGCCATGGAGTCAGGAGTGGCTCTCACCACCACAGCTGCACTCACCAGCCATGAGTCCAGCTCCTGGCTGAGCAGCGCTCCCCTTGTGGGAGCACACTGACCACCAGGGAGTAGCTCTTTCATTGAATGTCTGCCCCTTGGTGATCAGTGTACAACATAGCAACTGGTCGACCTGTCATTCTGGTCGTTCTGGCTGTTTCACCATAAAGGTCACTGGATTTATGTGTGTGTGTGTGTGTGTGTGTGTGTGTGTGTGTGTGTGTGTGTGTATGTATGCAAATTGCCCCTTGGGAGTTCAACCAGGAGACCAGGAATTCCATCGATAACTATGATGTGCACTGACCACTAGGATGTGGTGTGGAATGAAGGAAGGCCCCGGCTGGCAGCCAGCAACTGAGGAAGGGAGCCTTTGGCCAGTAGCCAGAAGGCCCCTATTGGCCCTGATTGCCAGCCAGGCATAGGGACCCTATCCGAGCACAAATTTCATGCACCAGGCCTCTAGTAGATATATAACATAAAAAATTAAATTGCAAGAAAGAATGATTCAGCTATATATTTAGCAAACATAATATGCAAAATAGTCACTGATTAAAATAAAATAGATAAAAAATATTAAGACATTTTTAAAGATTATTTTGTGGCATAAAATGAAGACAATTGGTATTTTTGGTTGACATGACAACTTCCCTCTGCCCCTTATATTTTACTTAGTAGGACTGTAATTATGTTTATCTCAAGGTCTACAGATGGATAAAGATTTCCTGGATTATATGGTGAGATAGCCTACATACTGCATAAATGTAATGATTTCTGGAGAAAGCATTATTTTCACCTTTATTTAAGAGCAAGCAGGAGAAGTTTAAAAATATTGAAATATAAATGTTTGCCTCTTAATGTTTCTGCTGTTTTGAACTCCTCACATCTATACCTCATTTTTTTTTTAAAGAAAGAAGTTGCTGATAGGACCAGGATAAAGGAAATTTGAGTCCAAAGGGAATAAGCAGAGAGAGGTACAGATGTAAGGAATTCAAAACAGCAGAAACATTAAGAGGCAAACATTTATATTAAGAACTTTAAAGATGGCTAGCTATTCCTACTAGAGGTAGAAAAACTTTGGCTTACCAACTTCCAGTTTTCATGTAAATTATCTCCTATCTCTTTCTGATTCTCCAATGTTCATCCCCTCCCATCTCTATCTCCCCAAGACAAGCAAAAGCAGTTTCTCAAGATTCATCTCCTTAAATGTAGGATATTGGTTCTAATACGAGTTTAGTTATTTTCCTATATCACTCTAATTTTAATTATTTACAAAGAAGAACAAGATTTATTTTCAAGGTGGCTCAACTTGTTAAACATACATTTTTTTTTAACTTTGCTGTTTATTATTCTGAGTAGAGAGATCCAACTCTGGACCCTGCAGATGGTGGGTGGGAGATGTGACTACCAGTGCTTACCCAGCCACAGCTCCTTTTCAATAAAATTGCCTTGCTTACAGGCTCTAATGATGAGAGTCTGTAAATTGCATGGCCCCCTCCTACAGCCATAGTCACAGTGGATGTAGGAGGGATGAGTAGCTGATTCAATGACAGCTCACTGAGATGCTGGTCTGAGTCCAGTGACACTGTGTGGCATGAAGAGGTGAATGAGGCCAATGAGATTCTCTCCTTCTGGAATTGGAGGTGTTGAGTACTCTGAAGATATGGAAGATTAAGGAGTAAACATGTTCCTTGTCACAGAGTTAAGAATTGAGCCAGGGATTCCCAACATAGCCGATCTCAGAGCTCATATCTGTGATCACGGTACACTGCCATTCCTCTGATTGTCCTGTTTTGCAGCTCTGACTTGCAGTATTCTGAAAATACTACTAATGATAGTAATCTGAGTATCTGTACCTTACAATCAAGAAAGCATAATGAGCAGAAAAACCTCTGTAGGTTTACTAGGCTTAGTAAAACTAGTAAACCTTAGTAAACCTTAGTAGTTGCTGGAATGTTTGAATTTGTAGCCAGTGGTAATGAATTCTATTACTAAGTCTGCTCCACAGTCATAGCTAGATATGGATGGACCAGTAATGGAACCAAGGCTACAGAGTGAAGTGGGATTCCTACTGTATAGGCCTAGAAAAATGCCTTGGAGACTGCCAACTGAGTTTTTAAATATTCAGCTGTATGTATTTTTTTCAAAATATATTTCCCCCCATATTTTCACAGCTCTGAAATGTGTATTTTTCCTTATAATCTATGACATCTTTTTATCACTGCCTGCCACGCCTGTGCACACTCAACCTGCTTGTTATTCCCATTGATGTCTCAGTCAACAGATCACCTAAAGATATTTGAGGAAGGAATCTAAATCCTGGTTATGATCTGGAGCTTTCTATTATAAATGTATGCAACCAAAACTAGCAGAATGAGAGTCAAGTAGTTTTGAAGGGTTTGGAAGCAATAGTGGAGCAATATTTAAAGAAATGCTGTATCCAACAATCTGGATGACATAAAGTAAGATAAATGGTGTGTATAAAATAGGCATCATCAATTCTGAGTTGAGAACAGATTTAGAAAATTAGTAATCAGTTAACCAATATACTTTGCTTTTATTTTCTTCTTTATGTACAAGAGTGACAAAAATAAAGTGTTTAAATAACTTTGAATGATCTTTTAATAAATACAAAGAAAAACTTCAAGTGATATTAAATCGCTTTTGACATAATGGTATAAAATATAATGGTGCATCTTATACTTAATGGTTTCTAAGAGTACATGAAACACAGGTTTCCTAAAGTATAAGGGAAAACGTGAACATTGTTTATAAATAATATATTGTAATCAATGTTACAAAAGTCTAAAGTTTTTCATTTACAGATCAAACATAATTATATTTAGCAATTGTTAGTATAAATTTCAGAATAAATAACTAAAATAAAAATAAATCCGTGAGCCAAATGAGAACTATATTTTGCTACCTTCCCCTTCTCATCTCAGACCTATATTATAGAGAATAAAAAAGAAACAAATCACATTTAAGTCAAAACCCAAGTGATTATTTACTGTAATAATGGTATAAAAAACCAAGAAGTCTTATACAAAATTTAAAAATTCCTACCTACAATAAGGAAACAAATCTTGAAAATTATAATATGAAAGCAGTTTTGCAAAAGCATTTGATAATTCACAATTTTAATTGTGTTTCTAATCCATTTATTATGCATCTTCTTTTCTATTAATAAAATACTTTAGTATGGCAGGTTCAAAAATTGTCATTTATTGCCCTAACCAGTTTGGCTCAGTGGATAGAAGATTGGACTGCAGGGTCCCAAGTTCTATTCTGGTCAAGGGCATGTACCTTGGTTTCGGGCACATCCCCAGCAGGGGGTGTGCTGGAAGCAACTGATGGATGTTTCTATCACTCTCCCTTTCTCTCTGTAAAAAGTCAATAAAATATATTTTATAAAAATTGTCTTTTATCTTAAAAGCACCATTCAGTGAATAAATTTTATGGCTTTAAAGGGCCTCCCAATATTTTAGTAAGCATGGCAGGGCCTTGATCAAGAAAAGGTATAAAAATAGCCTTTTCAAGTTTATTATGAAGACTTCAGATGTATTTTGTAGTGTTTTAGAAATGGTACAGTAATGGTCAGTCTCCTTTTTTTTTTTATAGAAAAGGTAGAGATGGAATTGAAATCTTGCAGAGGAGGGAAGTTAGGTATTGCATGGATCAATTTAGCAAGTTTGTATAGTAACAATGATCATTGTTTTTGTATTAATTGAAGTAACTTTCCTTTATTGTATGGTAAAATGAAATTAGATGCTTTTGGCAGTTACTAAAGATACAGCTTAGCTGGATCAAGCCAATTGGCTCACAAATGCTTTCTGTAGAAGCAACAGGCAAATACTTTGGAACTTCCATTCTCCATTGTTTTGCAGAAACTCAGCTCTGAAGTCTTGCTGTTTTTTTGAACTGTAGGCACTTGAGAGAAAATCTAACCTTGTATTCAAAGCCCTCTTTGATCAAACTCTATTCAAACTGTCATTGTTTTGTCACACAGAGAAGCAAAGCTTTTAAATCGATCTATACACAGTTCAGATTGTGGTAAATATGATGAAAAATTCTGCAGTGTACAGTTAAAAAGAGTATATGATTAAATAAAAATAGTTAACATTTTATAAGCCCATACTATTAGGCAGATATTTTTATAAGAGCTTTAAACATACAAGATCATTTAATGTTCACAAAATAAACCCCATGAGTCAGGCAATACTATTATCTCTCTACTATAGATGAGAAAACTTGCCAACGGTTACATAGCTAATAAGTACTAAAGTGGGGTTTGAGCTGAAACAGGTTAATTCCAGGGCCCATGGAATTATTGCAAATAAATAAATAAATAAATAATTAAATAAATAATTAAATAAATAAATGTTGAATGAATAAATTATGTACCTGCAACTATCCAATACAATACTTGGTGCTTTGGGTAAATTTCAAGTAGTTTATTCACTATTTGTATGTGTGGGGATGCATATAGGAGGTAAAACTTGAATATGATATATGCTCTAGAAGAAATAATTAGGGCAGTTTTCTACTATGTAGAAAACCATTGAGATTTAAAACATCAGGGTATAGTTGCACCTGAAGTCTAAATTTATATGTTAAATAATCAGATAAGAAGTATAAAAAGTAGTGATTTTGCTTATTCTTTTTGAATTCTACATTTATTGTGTGCTAATTAAGTTGGGGACATTCGAACAATACCCACAATTTACAAAATAATAAAAACCATGTGTTGGTTACTTACCAAACAGCTGGTTCTTCCTTTTGATTTAAGGTAAAGACTATTTTTTTTAAGGCAACTATTGCTCCTTATCCCCCACACATAAATTGTATTAGTTTATATATAAATCATGATAATCCCACTCTTTTTGCTAATGGTTGGTTCAGGCAATTTCATATGATCTAATTTGGGCCTATTGTGATATAAGAGGAAGTCTATTGGGTAAGTCCTGGGAAATTTTTTCTAACTCTTAAAAATGTATATATAGGAAGTAATGTCTCTGCTGGTGGTGGTGTTTGTGGGTGTGACTTAGAATTGCTTGTGGTCATGGTGAGGTTCTGAGAGAAGTTAGTGAAGCAGAAGGCTGACACTTTATGGATGACAGAATTGAATGTTTGAAGTTACACGACCCTCATGATGATATCAAACTGCTGTGTTAACCAAAACTATGAAAACTGTTCCAATTATGCCCCAATTAATTATTTGTCTGGACTTAGTGGGACAAAAGCAGGTGACCAGGAGTAAGTAATAATGGCCTATCCCCTGGTACTTCAATGTCTAGACAGCTGAGCCGAACCAGAACACAGGACACACAAGACAGAATTAGTATGCGATCACACAGGGTTTATTTACCTACTAGAGGCCCAGTGTACAAAATTCATGCATAGTGTGTGTGTGTGTGTGTGTGTGTGTGTGTGTGTGTGTGTGTGTCCTTCAGCCCAGCCTGTATCCTTTCCAATCTGGGAACCAATTGGGATCAGGCCTAAACAGGCAGTTGGACATTCCTCTCACATTCCAGGACTGCTAGCTACCAACTGCTTGCCTGCCTGATTGATCCTAACCGCTTCTGCCTACCAGCCTGATCACCCCCTAACCACTCCCCTGCTAGCCTGATTAATACCTGTTATAGTAATAATAATAAGGATAGAATACAAATATAAAATAAGAAATTGGGTGTGACATATTAGAGAGTGGAATGAAGTGTGAACGCCCTTAAAGAGATGTGCATGTAAGAGATAAAAAAGTTTGTACCCCACATGTAAAGACCAGGTAGCAGAACACCTGGGACCCGATGATAAGACACACTGAAGTCGTCTGCTTGATCACATAAAAGAGAACAAGCTCCGAAGGAGATTAGAGCCGCTTGTCTGCTCCTCCACAGACAGTCGCTCTTCGCTCCCCTTCCTGCATCCTGCCTGAACTCTGCGCTCTGCCGTGGACCCTGGGTCCGAACTGTGAGCCATAAGCGAGACGCTGAGCTGCAGCTGCAATGTCCAACGTCCAGTGTGTATGTCTGTCAGCGTGGATCTCCGGGTGGCCTGCCGAGGTCTGGAAACCACCAGGACTCTGGTAAATAAACCGCGTGTGATTCGTGCTTTGCCTGTCTGTCTCCTGTGTAATTTATGCTCGGCCAATATTTAATAAGTGCCTTGAGTCATCGGTATAAGTCCATTCTATTGGCCGAGGATACTCTTGGCCACCTGTGCTTGCATCCTTAGATAAATTCTGGGACAATACCTAACTTCCCTCCTCCGCAGGCTTGGTCCCCCCAAGTGCCCTCCCCTGCAGGCCTGGTCCCTCCCAACTGCTCTCCCCTACAGGCCTGCTCCCCCCAACTTCCTTTTCCTGCAGGCCTGATCACCCCCAACTACCCTCCCTTGCTGGCCTGATTTCCCACAACTGCCCTTCTCTGCCAGCCATGTTATGGTGGCCATCTTGTGTCCACATGGTGGCAGCCATCTTCTGTGTTGGAGTGATGATCAATTTGAATAATACTCTCTTATTAGATAGGATTCCTAGTGGGTCCTAGGCTCCAAAAAGGCCACCAGGAGATGCACACTAAAGGACAAATGACAAAAACAGAGACAGACAGGTGGCCTCAGTTGGTTCAGGCTCACACAGCAGAGCAGTTAGGTGCTTATCTCATGGAGTGACATGGAATCCTCCTCTTATGGGGCAATGTTCCCTATTGTGTAGATCAATATCATTGGTGATGAGAACCTCAACTTTGCTTCATCAGTCTCAAAATACTTGTTGGGAGAAATGGTTTATATTTAACTAAATGGTTTTTCTCTTCCATGCCCCTTAATAGGCAACTGCTTTCCCTTAAAATAGGTAATATCAATAGCTAAATTTCAATTAATATCCAAGTGGCTAAAGAGACATTTCAGAGTGAGGGTACACTATTACAAGTTTATAGCTGAATATTATATCGCAGATAAACTAACATGTTTTTTTTTACTATGATAAAAGTAAATATATCTTATTTCTGATAGCAGGAATAAAATATGAGAGATGATTGCAATCAACTAAAAATCACCCTGTATTATAGAAAATGAAATATAGACTGAAATAGGTGGTATGGCTTAATATAGTCCTACTTGTTTACTGGAGATTTTGTTCTTTGAAACCAATCAGGGGCTTTTGCAATCAAAGAATAAATCAACGGGGGGGGTGGGGGAAAGCCCAAACCAAAAGACTGTGTCAATTTTGTGCAAAAAAAAAAAAACCCAAAAAATCTCCTGACAAATAAAAAACCAGAAGCAAAAAAACAAAAAAAGAAAGAAAAGAAAAGAAAAAGCAGGAATGCTAGCAAAGCACCATTAAAATTAATGAAGTAAAATTATAAAATCAGACTGAAGTATGAAAGATTACTTAAAACCATGAATTTTTAAGAAAAAGAGGCAAAATGTAGCTCCACTAGAAAGTTTAAAGCTGCAAAGGTGAGAATAATATACTTAAAGGAATAATAATTCATAATGAAATGTAGGAATTAGGGTGTAAAAATGAAGATCAAACCCAGCAAGGGGGAGGAGACTTCCATAGGTGTGAGGGGTATAGTTAAAGGAGGTCCTTGCTGAGCACAGAGGAACTCTAGTATGACCAGCTTGAGAATGATCTCTGTTCTGACTTTTAGCTACAAAAACAAGAGCACCTTATTTGCATTCTGAGCCAGTATTTTCTCAGCTGTTAAAAAAATATAATATACAACTTCTACATCTCTATCTATATAAAAGGCTAATATGCTAAGTGTCCAATAGTCTCGGTAATGACTTCAAGTAGCAACACCTGGCTTCCTCTGCCTAGTGATGACTAAGCTCAGGTGGAAACATTTTACACTGTAACCAAATGTCTGTGAAGTGCTTTCCCATGCTGCATCTCATTTGATCCTCACAGAAGTCCTGGAGTAGGTAGATAGGAAACTTGGTGGAATCTTATTTTCTTTTCATTAGCCAGAACATGGAGATTTTTAGATTTATCAAATTTTAAATAAAATGACAGCTGTTAAGGAATGAATCCTTCAGAATTCTGAGTGAAACAGGCTAGAATTTCTGAAGCTCTGGCGCTGGCAGGGCTTTGTCTGTCTTCATGATGTCTGGGCATTTACTGTGTTACATACATAATTGAGGCCCAAGTCCTCTGCTATTATCAACCAGGTTGAAAGAAATTGTCCTTAAATTTAAGTATTTTCTTATTAATAGGAAATGAAAAAGAGAAAAGCTATAGCATTTTTTCCCTCATGAACATTCTGTCATCTTTCTCACTTACATCTGGTTTCTTATAGCTTTTATATACATCTCTACCCACCTGATGCTTCCAACCATAGATATTTATACTACTGTATAAGAAAAAAAAACATATAAAAATTAATGTTAAACTGATTTAGGCATGAAATTCTAATACTGTCCAGAGAGAGAGAGCATGCTGTTTCAAAATAATTCTCAGTGTAATTCTACAAATAAACTATATCAATAAAATACTTGTTTTCTGTGTATTACATAAAGTCAATTTATATTCAGTTATTTGGCTACTGCCAAATCAATGTCTTTTAGAGTTTAGAAACAAAAGTATTGTAGAGATTAACTGTGAGATGTTTTACTCAATGAAGAACAATAAAACAGAAATTACAATATTAACAAGATAGCAAAGCATTGCTGACAAGATTACTTTAATGGTGTTGGGTCACTTCTAAATTAATAATTTTATACCACTGTTCTTGCAATTAATGGATTCCCCCTTCCCACCCTGATTCTCATTTACTTATTCATTAACTAAAGGGATTAGTAGAATTAATTAGAGCACGAAACTTGATATATGTACTAAAGCACCACAGACAAGGAGTTGTGAATATCAATTTGCTTTTCCTCATAGTTCATTCTAGAATTAAATTACAAAATGAAATTTTGTAACAAATTTCGACTTGATTTTTATTTAAAGGTTAAGCAAACTTGTGTGAGACGAGATGAATTCTTTCTGTTTCCGTCTGGAAATAGACTTAATATTTAGATTTAATTTTATTTGTTAATATTATATATATATTTTTTTCTGGGTAACAGTGCTTTTCATTTCCTTCCTAATTGCTTAGCTGCCTTATTTATATCCATCAGAGACTTGTTTTCCAGCAGGAAATTATTTATTCATCAAAGTAATAGTGCTACCTTTTAAAATATATATTCTCTGAGGGATTACATTTGAGTAACTCTAGAGCAGTTACTCTCAAAATGTGTTTGGGTTTTAAATATTGTACAGACACACATTAGGATTAATATTTCATTTATTGCTTTCCTGAAATCTAGACAAACTACTAGATATGTGAAACTGATTGGAGATTTACATTCTGGGCTGAAGTATATTTGATCATTATTAAATAAGAATTGGCTAATCTCCAAGCTTAAAGCGCCTTCTTATATTTCACCTTAAAAGAAAATATGTATTAAAGTTCTTGAACATTTTGATTTTTTCACTGTTTTAGATAAAATGCTTTTGACCTGACCATTTTCCTTTCTTTCTTTCTTTCTGCTTTCTCATTTCCTGGACTACAAAGAACCTCATTATCTTGCCAAGTTCAGACTCCCAGATTATTTTGCATGGGATATGACTTTGAGTTCATCTAGAGCTAGGCCATTACCCTCAGTCCACCCTGATTTCTAGCCTTACCTGAATTTTATACCATGATATTGCAACACAAAACCAATCCAGAATCTGATGTGACCAGAAGGTCTCATCAAATGCTGTGACTTCAAATTGATTCATGTTTTTTTTTTTATTGTGAATTCATTGGTCTCATAAATCTTTAAATATTTTGACATACTGTATTTTTCTAAATGCAAGTGTAAATTAAGTATGGACTCTGTCCTCCCCAACAACCGCCAAAGTAAATTAAGAAGATGCCAAATAGCACTGAATGCTTGGTTTCAAAAATTTCCAACCTAACACCCATAGATGGGGACTCACAGAATTACATCCTCTAAATTAATTAATAATATTGAGCTTTTCAGGAACACTTTAGCCACATCATGTCAAAGCTAAAATCAGCTGCCTTCCAAAACCATGAACACAACTTGACTGGTTTTGACAGTCTATTTATTAATTGCTGCCAAACTGTAATTGTTATCACATTAGCATTGCCTATCTGCAGAAGAGCAGTGTCAACTAAGCATCTGCCTCTAAAATATGAATATAAATTTATTTCTTTAGGTTTCATCACTGATCTTTAATGTTCTTAATATTCTCAGGCAATTTCATCTACAAGCTCAAATAAATTGTAGAAACTGGAACTAATTGTTCCTCTAATTGATTGACTCTTTTACCTCCTGTTGTGTGTACAATGCATGTCATCCCGGCTGTATGTAGCAACAGGAGGGGAAGTATTAATCAATCACAGAACAATTAATTCTGATCTGAAGCTTTCCCTCTCTCTGTTGAAAGGGAAAATAACCTCTTCAAAGACTGAAGGACACATTTCTTCTCTGTACTTGTTGCTAAGGAAAGATATCTAGATGAGCCTTGTTTTTTATATATAGTTTAAATTAATTCTAAATTATAATTCCTTAAATTTTACAGGAGCACCCAGACATGACTGACTCCATATGATTATATTGTGTCATAACTCCATGTGCTTCTCCTTTCCCCATAGTCAACACATGTAATTGCTATGAGTTGTTTATTAGTGTGTTTTAACAACCAGGTTGAGCAAGTGATGCGTATTCACAATTGTATTTCCTTCACCTAACCCTTGGCACATAAAAGTTGCTTAATAAATATTTGTTAAATGAATGAATAGAATTTATAGTCTTTAAATACTAAACTACAGTTTTAGATTATTTATGTCACAGGTGACAGTTCTGTACAAGAAACCCATAGTTACAGCAATGAAAGTGAGGTATGTAGTTTCAACTTTGTCTTCCTCAACTTTACATAATCTTATAAAAGGGGAAAAAGTAGATAATTTGATTTTTGTTTTATTTTTATATATTATCTACTCTAGTTCCTCCTCTATTTGCAAAACAAGTAGATCATGGGATGAAATTGTAAATTTGACATATTTTATTTAACCTTTGTAACTTACACATTTGTGTGTGTGTATGGCTGTTAATTCTCATCTAAGGAAATTTTCCCCATTGATTTTTAGAGAAAGTGGAAGTGAGGGGGAGACCAAAAAAGAAAATGTTGATGTTAGAGAGGCACAGTGATTGGTTGCCTCCCTCATTCCCCCCGACCTGGACTGGAGTCGAGCCTGCAACTGAGGTATGGGTCCTTGACGAGAATGGAACCTGAGATCCTTCAATCAGAAGGCTGACAGTCTAATCACTAAACTAAACTGACTAGTGCTATATTTACATTTTTATTTTCAGTCTTTCCTTATCCTACTTTGGGCATCCTGTTGCCTCCCCATAATCAGTCCCAAAGCCTGGTCATCTTCTTGGTTGTTAAATAGCCCCCATGATTCTGAGGTCCCACATTCTCACACTCCCCACCCTAACTTGTTTATATTGTGTTATCTTTGTTCAGGTTCATCTCCTTAATTAAGGTAGAAGACTGTGTAAGGGATAATTTTGAATTGAAACAGTTGAGAGATGGAATGTGCTAATTAACCAAATCAAATACAGCATTTCTTTAAAAAATAAATAGTGAAATAAAAGTATATTTGATTTTCATTTTAGGAAGTAAAAAAGCAAGTTAAAAATTTTGGACTTTGAAAATAGATTATAAACAACATAGGGGCACATTAGAAAGTTAAGAAATGACATAAAGACAGCATTTTAAAAACTATTTACATTTTTTGCAAATGAAGGTAAGTTGCTGTTAAAGTTATATCAAGCATTACATTTAATATAACATGGAAAAGGCAACATCAAAGACCTAGCAAGTAAAGAATAGATTTCATTATGCAGTCTGTGATGCTCTTATAAATTACTAGAAAAAGGGATAGCAATAAATATACAAAATGGGCTTAGTTAACAAAAGTGATTTCCTCACTTATTTGTGTTTTAATCAGGAGTCCAAGGTTAACAGAATTTGTGTTATTAAAGCTTAGCAAAGTAGCTTATTGAAATGCCAATTGTATATGTATCTTCCTGACAATAAATCCACCTAGGCAGGATTCTATTGACAGTTTGACTTCAGCATTTAAAATTCTTCAGTACCTGAGAATTGGTTTTGCCAGCTTTGCGAATCAAAACAGCTCTATGAGACAGAAGAAATTATAAACACAACTAAAAAACAAAGAAAGGACTGATAGATTAAAGATGGTTGAATGATGCACATGGTATCTTTTTTTTAAATTAAATCTTTATTATTCAGATTATTACATTTGTTTCTCTTTTTTCCCCTCCATAGCACCCCTCCACCCAGCTCCCACCCCTCCCTCTGCCCTTAGCTCCCTCCCATTGATCTCATCCATAGGTGTATGATTTTTGTCCAGTCTCTCCCTGTACACCCCTCACCCCTTCCCCCCTGAGAATTATCAGTCCACTCCCTTTCTGTGCTCATGATTCTATTATATTCACCAGTTTATTCTGTTGATCAAATTTTTAATTCACTTAATTTTTAGATTCACTTGTTGATAGATATGTATTTATTATTCATAATTTTTTGGCTTTTACCTTTTTCTTCTTCCTCTTCTAAAAGAGTACCTTTCAGCATTTCATATAATACTGGTTTGGAGTTGATGAACTCCTTTAGCTTTTTCTTATCTGTGAAGCTCTTTATCTGCCCTTCAATTCTGAATGTTAGCTTTGCTGGATAGATTATTCTTCGTTGTAGGTTCTTGCTATTCATCACGTTGAATATTTCTTGCCACTCCCGTCTGGCCTGCATCGTTTCTGTTGAGAAATCAGCTGACAGTCGTATGGGTGCTCCCTTGTAGGTAATGAACTGTTTTTCTCTTGCTGCTTTTAATATTGTCTCTTTCTCTTTTGCTCTTGGCATTTTAATTATAATGTGTCTTGGTGTAGTCCTCTTTGGATTCCTTTTATATGGGGTTCTGTGTGCTTCCTGGACTTGTAAGTCTATTTCTTTTACCAGATGTGGGAAGTTTTCTGTCATTATTTCTTTAAACAGGTTTTCAGTATCTTGCTCTCTCTCTTCTTCTGGCACCCCCACAATTCTAATGTTGGTACGCTGAAAGCTGTCCCAGAGTCTCCTTACATTATGTTCACATTTTTGGATTCTTTTCTCTTCTTGCTTTTCCAGTTGAATGTTGTCTGCTTCTTTATATTTCAAATTTTTTACTTGATTCTTGCCTTTCTCTCGTCTGCTGTTAGGACTCTGTATAATATTTTTTATTTCAGTCAGTGTATGTTTAATTTCTATTTGGTCCTTTATCATCTTTAGTAGGACCTTTTCCATCCCTAGTTGGCTCTTTTGTATCACTAGTTGGTCCTTTTTCATCTCCTCTTGGGTCTCACTAAATTTATCGAATTTTTCTAGCATATTCTTGAAAAACCTTATAAGCGTGGTTTTGAACTCTATATCCAGTTGTTTTTTTTCCTCCATTTCTTTTGTTTGTGATCCCTTCCCTTGTTTCGGCATTTTCACTATGCCGGGGAAACTTCTGTGTTGGATTCAGCTTTATGATGCCAGAGGCAAAGCCGCAGAAGCCTCTGTTGAGCTTGGGAGGGGTGGAGTCTCAGGACTTAAGGGACCACCTTGCCTTCCAGTCGGCCCCGCCCTCCACGGCCCCTGAGTCTCATGTGACTGGGTAATCGCTGGAGCGGTCCTTGTGCGCCGCACCCGCAGTGCCTCTAACCTCTGCCTTTCCAGCTCCCCTGAGCACTAGGACCACACGAGTCTAGGTCCCCAGGGTTTTGCCGGAAACAGGGGCTTAGTGGAGTCAGAAGTGGCACAGTTCGGAGGGTCTGTCTCCCACCAACTCGCGAAAGCCAGCGGCACAATCAGCAATCTGTCCTGCGCGCAGCACCATCCGCGTGCGAGACCAGACCTGATCTTCTGCGACTCCCCTAAATTGCTGTGCACCTCTCCCTTTTCACAGTCCAAACTCCCCCCGTATGAGTTTCGTTGGATCGGGGGTTTAGTGTCGTAAAATAAGGGGTTCAATGCAGTTGGGAGTCTCTGTTTCCCTCCAGCCAGAGAAAGCCAGCCAGGTACTCCGGCACCCGCTCTCTCAGCGCTCGCGTCTCAGTACCTCGGCTTTTTGCAGCTCCTCTGGGTCTCCGTGAGCCCCTCTCTTTCCTTCTAGCTATAGAACTTACACTCCGCCAGCTTTCCTGTGGTTCTGGATGATGTCCGTTCTGTCTTTTAGTTGTAGTTTTGAAATTGTTGTGCGAGGCAGCAGTGTAGGTGTTTACCTATGCCGCCATCTTGGCGAGAGAGTATCATTGATTCTATAGGTATCTTTATAAAAACACTTCATAACCAAGAATTTCTTTTAAAAAGTGGATATTTATGTATGTATATATGTGTTTATATTACATATATGCATATGTTTCTGTGTATGTATACACACACACACCCACACACACACACACACACAGCTCAGCTTCGTTTTCAAAGTGAGGTCTCTGCACCAGCAAAGGGTAACTTGTCAGAAATGCAAATTCTCAAGCCCCACTCTAACCCTGCGGTGGTATTTGCTGTCTAGTTTTTCAAGCCTTCCAGGTGATCCTGATGCATGCTTGTCTTTGAGAACCACTGCAGTTGTTTTCTGTGTCAACATAGGTGACATAAAAATACCCACCCAGGAAAGTAATAAAAAGAATAACAATGACAATTAAATGTTCATGGAACAGGCCTACTGAACTTTATGATAGGCTTTTATTCAAAAGTTATTTAGGCTACAGATCATTTTTACTTCAAATGCTCAGCCTGCATAAAATACTATTCTTCTGAGTGAATTTAAACAAGTTTTAGTGCTTACCAGGTACTAGAAATTAGGGCTTAAACAATTAGATGATTACTATAACAAGAGTGTGAATTTTATGGCTGATTACATATTTTTACTTAAGTTTCCATTTTAAAGATAATTTGAGGTAATTTGCAAAGTGCTCTATGATGATTATTTATTAGAGAATATAGGATTAAAAATATAAGATGTAGGGAAAATACAAAATAAAAACGAATTAGAAAAAGCAAAATTGTGAAATTTGATGAAGAAAGGAATTAGAAAATTATTTAAAGTTAGCTTCATTCATTTTTCATGCATTATAGAAAATAAGATATATTTTGGTCATATCTTAATGGATATTAATAATAATGAAAATGAAAATATAGAAATACATAATTTAAAGTAAATTCTTTAAAAATTTTTTTTGTACTGATTTCAAAGAGGAAGGGAGAGGGAGAGAGATAGAAACATCCATGATAAAAGAGAACTATGGATTGGTTGCCTCCTGCACACCTCCTCCACAACCTAGGCATGTGCCCTGATCGGGATTTGAACCTATGATTCTTGGTCCCTAGGGTGATGCTCAACCTCTGAGCCATGCCAGCCAGGCTAAGTTAAATTCTTTAAAATAAATACTTTAAAGAGAGTTTAAAGTAAATTTTTAGTGTAAATTCACCTATGAATTTCTGGTCTATTAAGTAATTCACCATATCCATAGAAATTCAATTTCCCCCGGTTTTTATAAACTTTCTATCCAAAGTCTGCCCCATCTAATTCTTAGCTCTTCTATTTTTTTTTTAATACTCCAAGTTCTATGTCAATGGTTTATTTTCTGAGCCACCTCAATTAGAATTTTTTTCCTAGTATGCCTCTTAGGTTCTACAGCATGACATGATAAGTACTTTTTTTATACATTTTTCTTTTGCTAGATTGTAAACTTCCTCAGAGTTTGGTAATGTTATCATTGCATTCCCTTAGATCTAGAACACTCTTCTATAAAGAAGTTTAAAAGATTTTTGAGACTTATTTTATAATCTTACATGTTTTTCCTGAAATTTGTTGGAAAGTTACAGGAACTGTCTCAGGCTATTAAAAAATTCTTTGGGTCTCAAATGTTAGTCTTTTGATTACAGCATTGTGCAGAATGGAATGAAGGTCACTTAATATAATGGGCCTTAGTTCAGATATTCCTTTCTTCTTAGTTCATTGTGAGAGGATACAGTTTTGAAAGAACACCTGATTCTAGAGAACCCATTTATAATAAGTATAGATAATGCTATCAACTTATTGGAAACTAGAGGCCTGATGCACAAGATTCTTACAAGAGTAGGCCTTCAAAGCTGCAGCTGCCTCGGCCTTTACAGCTGCAGCTTTGTCCAGAGGTCATCCTGAAGGTCATCTGGATAGTCATTCTGCTGTTTGGATATTAGGTTGATTTGCATATTATGCTTTTATTATTATAGGTAAATGAGAAAAAAATGCTTACTTTGATTCTATTAGAGGTCAGTATTAATATTTGAACAAGTGATAAATACTGAATATACTTACATTAATCAATTCTTACACACTGGGGGCTGATGTTGGAGGCATTTACATTGTCCTTCAAGAAATGGCCAGAGACAGTCAATAGGCTGGCCCCCAGGCAATGACTGATTTCACAAAATACTTCACTTACAAGCAAGATCATTCAGCATGACTGTAGGGGAAAGGTCACCTTGACAATATCAAAACAGTTGCTTTTTCAGTCTATCAACAGATGAGCACTTCTTTTTTCATCATAATTGTTTCTTGAGTAATAAGTATCTGAGTCTCAAATGTCTAGTTAGATCAACTCAGGCATCAAATAAACTAGGCTACCTTGATATGTCTATTGATGATTGTATCAAGGGAACATCCTATCTAATAAGAGTTATATACAAATTGACTGTACCTCTGCTACACCTACAAGTCATACCCCTAGCCAATCAAGAGCAAGTATGCAAATTAACTCAACCAAGATGGCTGCAGCCACAGAGAGAGCGGATGGCTTGGGTTTCCCCAGAAATGGAGGAAGCCAAGCTTTCCGCCTGCCCTGACTGGCCCAGTCCTCTGCTCAAAGCTACAAAGTTTCAATTATAGAAGATAAATAAATCCCAGATACCAGGGCCTCCGCTTGAGTCGCCGGGGGAGCGGGGAGGGAGGAATAAGAGGGTGGTCGTGGGGTGGCTGGCCTGCAAACCACCACAGACCCCTCACCCAGGCTGCCCCATGCCCCAAGGGAACCCCCACCTTGATCCTGGACAACCTTTAGTGCAAACCAGCTAGCCCCCACTCATGCACCAGGCCTCTATCCTAGCTAATCCTATCTAATAAAAGAATAATATGCAAGTTGACTGTTGCTCCAACATACAAGATGGCTGCCTCCATATGGTTAAAGATGACTGTCTCCATGTGGATACAACATGGCCACCACAAGATGGCCAGCAGGGGAGGGCAGTTGGGAGGGACTAGGCCTGCAGGGGAGGGCAGTTAGGAGTGACCAGACTGGCAGAAGAGGGAAGTTGGGGGTGACAGGGCCTGCAGGGAAGGGCTGTTTGGGGTACCCAAACTGCAGGGGAGAGCAGTTGGGGGAAGACCAGGCCTACAGGGGAGAGCAGTTAAGGGTGACCAGGCCTGCAGGGGAGGGCAGTTAGGGGCAATCAGGCTGGCAAGGGAGCAGTTAGTCATCAATCAAGCTGTCAGGGGAGTGATTAGGGGTGATCAGGCTGGCAGGCAGAAATGGTTAGGAGTTATGAGAAGGATTGTGAGAGGGATGTCCTACTTGGATCGGGCCTAAACAGCCAGTAGGACATCCCATTTGAGGAATCCCAGATTGGAGAGGGTGCAGGCTGGGCTGAGGGACACACCCTCGTGACTGGCAATGTATTTCTTTGTCTCCTCATTTGGGCTGCATCCATTTGTTTGTCTCTATGTATTATGTAGAGCTATGATTTCCCCCAGTCTTGGTAGAGTGGCCTTATGTAGTAAACAAAGGACCAAGTAGTGTAGCCTCCCTAGTCTCATAAGCTGGGTTCTCCAAGTGTACCTGCCCAGGTGAACTGCATGTAATCTCCTATTGTAGTTGAGCCTTGATTGCTGGCAACGGGAGAGATTTACCCCAACTTAGGTGGGCTACAAGGACTGGCAGTGATCTGCTGTACAGGGCCTGATCCCACAGACAGGACTCATTTCAGAAGGGCTCTGATGCCTGCTGACTGCTCTCTGTGAGTGTGCTAGCATTGGAGGTGTTTGGGTGGTGCTTCTACATGATCTGAAACTGTCCCCTAGGTTGCTGGCAGTGGGATCTCCCAGGAAGTTCAGTCCAAGGTCAACCATTGCCTATTCCTTGCCCAGGGCCACCTGACATCAGTTACAAAGCAATATCAAGATGGCTGCTACTTGTGCTGGGCTTGGAGTTGTCCAAAGAGAACAAGATGCAAACCAAGGCTGGCTGCCACTAGTATTGGCCCTGAGGTTACTGAGCAAGAGGCAATAGACATGATGAGGACAGATGCTGTTTGCTTGTGGTTTGTGAACCTTTGAGAGATTTAGGAAAGACTGTAGTATGAGCCAAGATGGGCCATTTATGTAGAAAAGCTACTGAAAAGAGATGGATGGTACAGGGTATCAGGGAATCACCAGGGTGGGACAAACATTGTTAGCCAAAGTTGATGGAAACTCAGCTATGTTGTCACCTACTCAGCTTTCTAGGGGAAGAGCTTAGCAAAGTAACAATGGCTTCTGCACTTCTGTCTGGGAGAAAGCTGCCGTTCTAGCCTTTGCACTGAAGCCAGACAATTCAGTTCTTCCTCTGTTCCCAGTCCCTTTTGAGCTGCTTCCTCATTGTTGGAGCTCAGAGTGAGTGATTCCACATCCATATGTATACCCTTAAGAGGAATGCCTGGGATTCCAGGAGCCGTCTGTCTGACTCAGCACAAAACCTGCTGGTTTTCACAGCCAGAAGTTATAGTGACTTCTCTTCCTGACCCTAGAATCCCAAGCTGGTGAGATTTGATCTGAGTCTAGGATCCCTCATTCCTCAGGGGGACTTCTGCAGCCACATATTCATGCTGATTAGTAGGAATCACTATTATAAGAAATTCTCTTTAATTCCCAAGGCTTCTTGTGTACTAGAATCGACTACATCAAAAAAATCTTTATGCAGAAGTTTTGTAATTTGAAGGGCAAAATATTTTATTTTACATATGTTTCTTGATAAGTAAAATTTAATAAGAGAAAAATTTACTGTGTATGTATACTTAGAGATTAGGAATATATCTGTATATATACATCCATATCTATCATCAGGTCATTCTTTATTTTCATAGTTGACTTTTGGTAAAGGAATAGTGATTTTCTATTGACAGACCTTATGACTAATTTGAATTTAGTAATGATAAGAGTATAGGAGTAAATACATACTATGATACATGAGAAATAGAGTGAAGAGTTTACATATATTCAGTGCAAATTAGGAGCCAATAATATATGTGTTATACAAGCAACTAAATTCCTGACCTTCTTCGTTATAAGACACACATTCTAATGATCTCATTGGAGAATTTTCTATGCATAATTATTACAAAAAACATGAACACGTTTTTGCTTTTGGAAGTACCTGCTCTCATTTGTAGGGACATACAGACATCTTTGTAGATAGAAATGTATAATAGATTACTCTATCAAAAGAATGATTGTAGAACCCAATGTCCCAGAAAAAGAGCATCTGGAAGTGAAATAATCAAATACTATAAAAATTAGCCTTGCAAACAGAACTAATGAAAACTTAGGCTTTTTAAGTCCATCAATCCATGATATTAGTGAATGATGACTGTGAGTTCATGAATACAAATTGCTTCCCAAATGAAGGACATATACTATAAAAATAGTTGAAAATAATTTCTCTGAAAGAAGAGAAGGAAACAGATGTTTTCCCCCAGTGCAGTGGAGCATTGCACCTTGACAACTGGGTAATTGAAATATATTAATTTCAAATGTCATAATTTCCATCATATATGGAAAACAATGGTGTTAAAATCACCACTTCTTACATTTAAAATAAAGGGGTATTTGTGTGTACATAATGTAGTAGTTTCTTCTATGGAGATTTTACAGGCTTTTAAGTACTAATTTTAACTAGTTTTAAGTGAATTCAAGGCTAACTCTAAATGTGTCTCTGGTCTTTCATGTGTGCTTTTGAAAGGGAAGGAGGGGGTGAATAATAACTGGTGGTAAGAAAACTCACTCGTCTTTATGGGTTTGCATGTTGGAAAAATATACAGCTATCATGGTGAAAGTTCACTGACATGTTTAGAAAAACATTAATGTAAATATGACATAGTTCATAAAAATGATTTGAGATGAAAAGTTTGATTTTTATTAGGATCTAGCACTGCATTTAATTAGATATTAGTCATCTAGACTGAAGACAGAAGACTCCACAATAGAAGGCAGTATGTATAGTACAGTGATTAAAAGAGTAGATTATGGGGAAATAAAACTGCTTATCACCCCTAAGCACTTTTTTCACTTGTGTGACTATGTGATTATCTAAGCTTTAGTTTTCTCCTGGGTAGACCAAGGATAATTGTATCTTCTACACTCTGTTATTGAGAGGATTAAATCTGATTTGAAAATGAAGGATTTACACAAAGTTTGGCACATAAAAAGCTACTATACAAATATTTTAAAAATAATATTGTTTTTACTTTTTTGTTTCAGTTATGCCATCTGTGATAACTTGAACATAGCTTTTGAATCAAATATATCTAAAAATTACTAGAACCTAACTAAGCACTTATCTATTTTGATATTATTTTTTTCCAAGGTAGGTGCTACAATGATCCCCATTTTATAGAGTGGTACAGCCCTAATTTAAACCAAAGAGGACTGTTACAGAACCATTTTTTAAAAGTACACTTTAGCTTCCTGATTTTAGAGAAGGAAAATAACATTCAAAAGGCACAGTTGCTTGCAAGGTCAGAAAGCTAGATAGCAGCAAGTCAGATTAGTCAGACTTGGAATTTTGATTCCAATTTAGTCATCTTTTTATTCAGTTACATTTTTACTCTATTATCTAAAAAAACTAGTGGAAGTTGATACAACTATCATAGAAATAAGAAGTCTAAGAGAGAACTAGTTCTAGAGTTTGAAATCAAAATTTAAAAAACTGGATTAGTGATTTAATACTCAGACTTTTGGGTTTTATAATAATCAAATGGATTCACCCTAGTCCTCTGTGCATTTTTATAGATTGGAAAAATTTCCATTTCTATTTTCAACACCTATAACCCTCATTCATTGGATTTTTACTTAAAGGTCAACCATTACTGAGTGGGTCATTCATTTGGGTTGAAAATTTTCTCTTTCCTACGTACTTACTTTTTGTGGGGGAAAAACAAATTCTCTCTTTGAGTGATGATATAAGATAATAAGACTTCCTGTAAGGTAGAGAAAAGAGTGTTATCTGGAAGCCACACCGCATCTATAATAGAAGATGTGAAATGAAAAAGGTAAAAAGAAACAGAAGAAAATGAAGCCTTAATTACAGCTTCGCCTAAAGTCAACACTAGTAAAAAGAAGTGCGAGAACACCTGCTTTCCCTGCTTCTTGAGGACACAATCAGAATAATGTCAACACAAGTGAAAAGAATATAAATCCTTAGAAAAGGGTTCAAAATCCAAATTACATCCTTTCTTTCTCCTTAAAAATCAACTTGGTGTGGCCACTTTCAGGAAAGAAAAAATCACTTTAAATCATAGATCTGAATTCTAAAATCCAATAAGAAAAAATCTTGCACTCAGATGTTCCAGATACATTTTTTATAAGTTTCAAATCCATTTTTCATAAGGTCTAAAATGGAAAGAAATCTGTCATTTGCAGAATGTCTCTATTCTAAAAATATTTTTTGGTATTTTGGGCTTTTCACTATATTGCATGCTCTATAATTAAAAAAAATCTCTGGATGAATAAGGGAAATGGAATAGGAAATTATTTTAAAAGCAGCACATTAAAATATGAAAGTTACAAGACAACAATATGATGTAAACAAATTATTTATAATTCAAAAGGAGTACAATGATATTGCATATATAGGGCATTTCTTTTTAAGAATATATTTCTTTTTCACTGGGTCGTGATATCTCACTGAAAGAAATGTGGATATAGTGAAACATGATGCAGTTTTTAAATAATGTAAGTGGAAAGAATTTGGGGAAAGAGACTAAATTAAAAAATTAGCTGGTGACTTATAATAATTAAACAGAGGCATTGCGGGAGGTTGTCTTGGGGGAATCAAAATTAGATATTCTCACCTATCTAGGAGATTCTGAGAAGTATTATGGAGTTTCCCTGTTGTACCCTACCAAATAGACCTTCTTTAAAGGGAATTCTGCCTGCTATCTCAGGAAAAGAAAAACAAGCTGTTTGCAGGGCTCCTACCAATCTTTTAGGAAGTCAAAGAAACCATCAACAAAATGAAAAGACAATAAGAGAACATATTCACCAATGATACATCTGATAAGGAGTTAATATCCAAAATTCATAAAGAAATTATAAAAATCAACACAAAAAATCCAATTAAAAATGAATAAAGGGCCTGATAGCCACTGCATAGAGGACATACAGATGGTCAATAGACCTATGAAAAGATGTTCAATGTCAGTAATCATCAGAGAAATGAAAATTAAAACCACAATAAGATATCTCCTCACACCTGTTAGAATGACTATCATCAATAAATCAACAAACAGCAAGAGCAAAGGGAACCCTCATGCACTGCTGGGGGGAGTGCAGATTGGTGCAGCCACTGAGGAAAACAGCATGACGTTTCCTCAAAAAATTAAAAATGGAACTGTCTTATGATGCGGCAATTCCAGTTCTGGGAATATATCTGAAGAAGCCTGAAACACTAATTCAAAAGAATGTACACACCCCTATGTTCATTGCAGCATTGTTGTTTATAGTAGCAAAGATTTGGAAACAGCTCAAGTGCTCATCAGTAGATGAGTGGTTAAAAAAGCTGTGGTACATTTACACAGTGGAATATTTCCCAGTCACAACAAAGGAAATCTAATCTTTTGTGACAGCATGGAAGGACCTGGAGAGTATTATGCTGAGTGAAATAAGCATAGTCAGAGATGAACAAGTACCATATGATTTCATTTAGTGGAAACTAATGAGTAAAATAAGCTGACAAATGAAACAGAAACAGAGGCATGGATACATAGAACATACTGGCAGCTGTTAGAGGGGAGGGTGTTAGGGGTTGTGTAAAAAGGCGAAGGGATTAAGCCAAAAGAAAAACAATAACTTATAGACACAGTGGGAAAGTGGGGTTGGGGAGTTAGAAGGTAAAATGGGGATAAATGGTGACAGAAAGAGACTTGACTTTGGATGGTGAACAAAATACATTACACAATTGGTGTATTATAAAATTGTACACCTGCAAACTATGTCATTTTATTAACCACTCTCACCTCAATACATTTTTAAAAATTAATAAAAGGGGCAGGAGAAAAAAATAAAAATAACATGGGTGACTGATGAATCTGTGATAAAATATTAAAGCTGCTAGCCCAACTTAGGGGAAGGTTCTCACTGTTACAATTGGGGAACTACAGAAATTAATGTGAGTCTATGAAATCCAGCAGGGATAGAGTCCAGTTGCTTGTTAGCTGTTGAGTTATGAGTGATGGACAGGCATAAAAACTAAGGGAGGAAGAGAAGGTACTCAGAGCATTGCTTTCTGGACTGTACCTGCAGCATGATTATGGAAGAATTCCAGCACTTTCCCAAGCAGCTGCTGCTGTGACCTCCTTATTATTCCTACTGTTATGCTCAATGGCTTTAAAACTATTTTGGGTGCAGTTCCTGGGATCCATCCAACATATATATTTTTTATTCTTCACTGGTATATTGCCACTTGAATGGGCTTAGAGAGTTATGCCAAACAAGCCAAATGGCAGCTGCTTTGGGTTTAAGATACCTTGTGCTATAAGAGACTATAGAAAAAAATAATACAAAAATCTAAACCCAACTGTAAATAAAATAATGTTTAGAAGTGGTCACTATATTTGTTGTATCTAATTAGTAAATCACTCCTAAAGTTCTAGATAAAGAAAACAAATGTTAAGTAACTTTAAAATGAGACTAGATTAGATGATCTTTTAAGGAGGAATCAATAATAATATTTATGCTCATTATCTCCAGGAATTGATATATAATCACAGCTAAAGAGCCATATTTATGTTCACTATCTCCAGGAATTGGTATTTAATCATAGTTAAAAAGCCTAATTTAAGTATTTTAATATGACTGTTTTTTGTCTTTTGCATGGACTGAGAAAACATAAAATTGAAATTCAATTACCATTCTGTTGTAATAAAAATGAATCTCAGATCTTAATGTATACTACTTAGAAAATGACAAATTAAAATTTCAGGAGAAGTCTGGTGAAAGGAGATGCTCTCACAGGTAGCCTGTGGTGTGGGAAATCAGGAGGCTGGGAGTCCGCTTTTGACTTTACCACTTACTGAGCATTTAATCTTTGGGGAATCGCTTAGTCTCTCCAGAAGAATTTGCTAACTGAAATAGACTTCATGAAGAAATTACTTCCTTTTTCTAAAAACAATTTCAAAAGTTCAATTTCTTCTCTATATCTAGGAAGAGTAAAAAAATCAAGGGCTCATGAAAAAAAATACATATACTAAGTTATGAGAAAAGGAATATAATCAATTCCAGTATTCCCACTATACACTTGAGAAAAGAAAGTACTAAGATCTGCAGGACTAAAACCCAAGTCTCCTACACTCTCTCCACTACACTGTCAGAACAGTATTTCCAAATTAATGTTTTATGTGCAACAAATAAAAATGCAGAACGTAGATATCATGCATGGAACATGGAATCAATAACAGGAAGTTTGACTATATAGAATTGATAAAGTGAATAAATATATTTTATGCCAGGTCACTTATAATTAGTTTATATTTGCTGTTTAAAATACAGAGGATACTAGAAAATCACAGGCAAAGAAATAAATGGAAAAATTTTAGATGATGTGAATATGTGGGGATCCTTGAGTCCTAAGAAAATCTTGTAGTTTCAAGAAAAAGGAGATGGCAGAAGCTCATTAAACAAAGAAAGATGGTACCCAAATTGATATAAGAACAAAATTAACTCCTTTTTTTCAGGCTAAAATGTTAAATACTTCAATTACTGACATAATATAGAATTGCATTTCAATTGTTGTCAACCCAAAACCTTGAAGATTAAAAAAACCCTAAGAATTTCGGCTAGGTATTCCAATGGAAATTAATTAAAACATAAGATGCACTTTATAGAAAAGGCATGAATAGTTAACTTAGCTATAAAATATCTAATTATTAAATGATAAGTACTTGGTTAAGTGGAATGGGTACATAATCATGGATATTTATACTAATAAACCATTTTTTCTGTATACAGCTTTAAAAAATTTTAGGTTATAGTCTTGAAAAAAGCTGGTATTTATTATTTTGAGTAGCTTATTCTTTTCTTATGTCTTTGTCTTTTATCTCCAATAAAGAGTTGGAGTCTTGCAAACCTGTATAACAAGATATAGTGTGCCCACTTATCTGGTTACACCAAAGAAACGTAGCAGAAGAATGATATTTGACAGGTGGCATGATCATTCTGTAAAATATCACACTATAATCACTGCAACATGCATCCAACTTCAAAAGTGCATTATGTAGACTTGATTGTACTCTATAAGATTGCCTAGAAAAAATAGTCTGAATAAGTTAAAATGCAGGTGGATAGGAGGAGTGTAAATGAAATGGCATTTAATTTAATTTTAATATTCCCTAGTTATTTTTCATTCTAATAGGTGACTCTTTTAAGTAGTGGTGATTGACAATTGGGAGCACAGGTAATTAGAAAGTCACAGAATCTGGAAATGATGTCCAGCCCATTCCTGAGTATATTAGAAACCAGTAGCTACTGACCCAAATGTCAGTTCATAATGAAGAGGGCTTGGCTCTCAATACCGTCTTTTGCTGGGTGACATTTTGGTTTGTTGGTGAAGATGTTCTTGCTCATGCAATTTTATGTCAGGAAAGGAGAGAAATTCTGAGATAGGAGAATTTTCAGGAAAAATGTTCAACTTTTAATGGTCTAACAAGAAGTATTCAATTTCTAGAGTATTTGTAGTATTTTAGTGAATCTAAAATTAAGATTGTGCATGTTAAGAAAGATGACTTTTGGAAGCATTGGGGTACACTTTAAATTTTCACTATAGTTCTATATCTAGATATAGAGTATAATTATTTTACGGGGGAAAGATGGAGTTTAAAAGCCTACCTGATTTTGGCCAATTTAAACATCCTAAATACCAGATATAGTTTAGGATAATGAGTTGTGTCTAGAAGACACATTCAAGATAATTATCTGGTGATGACAACAGCAATGTAATGCTCAAATTAATCTCATCTCATAATCTTTCTAAATACTGGGGTGACTTACTGATGGTTATGTGGTCAGAAACTGCTGATTTGGAATTCAAACCCTGAATTCTCCTAGCAGATACTAGTACCATACTAGTACTTAATGTATTACTAAATTCAGCCCTTGAAAGGTTGAGTGAGTTAACTAATGTTACATTAGTAGTAATGGTATAAATCTCATCTGGAACTTGACTGTAGTTAAGTGACTTTATACATATCCTACCATCGAATCACACAAATAAATAATGATATTATAACCTAAAATGTTTAGATAGCATTCAAAAGAGAAAACAAGTGAATTTTGGACTAACAACCAAGATCCCTGTGAATCCTAAATAATGAAAGGCTAATATGCAAATAGACTGATGGAACAACCGAACAACTGAACAACTGGTTGCTATAACATGTGTTGATTACCAGGGCCGAGTGCAGAACATGGCGGGTATTGGCAGCAGGCATCAGAGCACAGAACATAGTGGGTGACAGCTGAAGCAGGATGGTAGAGCAGCTGCGTGGGAGCATGAGACCAAGGGAGGAAGCTGGTCACTGTCATTGGGGCGAGCCTCTGGTGATTACTGAAATTTTTTTGCTTCCATGCATCATGGTCCTGCCCAGCACTTGCACCCACTGCCAGTGCCCGGCGCTGGTCTCAAGTGGCACTATCAGTGGGTGCAAGCAGTGGCTGCTGGCTCCAACCACCCCTGAGGGCTTCTTCACCTTACACTGCTCCTGAGGGACAATCAGGGCACAGCCGCTGCTCACACCTGCTGATGGCACCAGCCCTAATCATTCCACACCATCAGCGGGTGCGAGTGGGGCCAGTGCCATCAGTGCATGGGAGCTGCCAAGACCCGACTCTGTACCCACCACAGCCTCTTGGCCCACAGTTCCTTTCATAGTGCATGAATTTGTGCACTGGGCTCCTAGTATAATAATAATGATTAACATGGCTAATTTCCTTCTTCTATTCATGAATTAAATAATTGATTTACTATTTTGAAGCAATAAGCACTTTATGGGGAAAATACTAGTCTATGTAGGTAAAACTGCAGAAGGTCTCCTCACCCTGGGAGGTTTGTTGCTTCTGATATTTTAGGAAGGTGGCTAGAAAAGTGGTGGCTGGCATAGATTACTATTTGGTCCTGCTGTGAGCTGCTGAGAGGACAAACACTGGAAAGGAATTGTAATTTGTGTATTGTGCTTATGATTCTTATGAGATTTTAAAAATAAAATTGTTTCCTATAATCGTGCCCAGCAGGCATAGAAATTACTACTTTAGTGCTTGCTTGAAAACTTTAGTAAGCATTGATTGAACCTTGAGAACAGCCCAGAAAATAAAGAGAGGGTACAAATCTGAACATTATATGCTTACCCATGGGACAAAAAGATTAGCGAAAGGAAATGAAGGGAGATCTCTGTGTCAGATGAGAAGAGAGGCTGTGGGAGAACATGGTTTATGTTCCTCTTCTGAAATAACCCAAGCCACATGGGCCCATAAGCCTAGAGCAGGATTTCTTAGCCTTGGCACTGTTGACATTGAGGATCAAATAACTGTGTTCAGGAGGCTGTCCTGTGCATTATACAATGTTTAGCAGAATTGCTAAATGACAGACAATAGAACCTCTTCCTGCCAGATGTGGTCAAAAATCCAAAAATGTTTTCACATATTGCCAAAAACTCCCCGGGGCAAGATCACCTTAGTTTGTAACCACTGCCAAAGATAAAACCTGTTGGTTTTTTTTATTGTTGTCGTTTTATACCAACACATTCCTCTTCTTTTATTTATAACTAGTAGGTCTGCTCATGAATCCATATGCTAGTAGCTTACTGTCATCCTCCAATAGCTCTCCACCTGCTGCCCTACCCTCCTATAGCTCCCTCCACCACCCCGCCTCCCTCATAGCTTGCTGCCCTGCCCCCTCCTGTAGCTCTCCCACTTGTAGCTTGCTGCCCTAACCTCCTGCTGATCCATGATCTGGTCATTAAAATGCTTCATGGTGTAACACCATTTGCATATTACATCTTTATTATATAGGATAACCATCCTAACAATTTAGTTCAGCCTTGAACTAATAAATGTGATCTCATTGTGGTTTTTAAATTTATTGTTGAGAGTATTGCAGATGTCCCCCATTTTCCCCCTTTCCCCCATTCACCTACCTTGTCTCTAGCCCCAGTTTTCCTTGTGGTTTTGATTTGTATTTCTCTTTACTGATGCTGAGCCTCTGTGAATATATTTGTTGGCCCTGTGCATGTCTCCTGTTCAGATTCTTTGCTCATTTTTATTTTTATATATTTTTATTTTTCACTTACTATTGACATTAAATATTATTTCATATTAGTTTTAGGTGTACAGTATAGTGGTCTGACTATTATATAATTTACAAAGTGGTACCCTGATAATTCTAATACCCATCTGGTACCATACATGTTTATTATTGACTATATTCACTATGCTGTATTATATTCCCATGATTATTTTGTAACTACCAATTTGTACTTCTTAATCCCTTCACCCTTTTCACCCAGCCCTATAAACCCCCCTCTCATCTGGCAACCCTCGGTTTGTTCCCTGTATCTATAAGTTGAACAGTTCCTTTTTATAGAAGACAAATTCCTTCCAATCTGTCTCATTTAGTATGTTCTTTAATAGCTGGCATATCCTTTATAGCACCATTCACTGCAGTAAGAGATAGGTATAAGTTACACATACCGTATCATGTAGTCTAATTAGATAAAATATTTATGTTCTATAGACAAAGATTTTGTCCAGCTTTTATACCTAATATCCAGAATACTGACTTGCATATAATTGATGCAAAATAAATACTTGCTATAACTTAGCCAAAGGATGTGTGATTAACTATTGCCTAAATTCCTGACTTAACAAATAATTATTTGATTCTTATTCTGAATTATTAATATAAAGACCAAGGAACATCAGAAGTTGGCCTACATCAATTAAAGTTGTAACAATATTGTTACTGTAGAAAATTCCAATTTATCATATACATTAAAAGTGTTATGTCCAATACAAATGGACAAATATAGCTGATATCTAATAAACATAATGGATGATTATTAATGCCCTACTAAAGGCACTTTAAATATTGTCATATGATATAATTTCCTTTTAGGTATTAAATTTTAAAATCTTTTTGGCAGGAATGCTAAAAAGGAGTTAACATTTATTTTAACTGAAGTTCAGACCTTTGCTTTCAGTTAGTTAAAAACTCTTGCCTTAATACATATTGGCTCAAGAAATATTGGCCTATAAATATTGTGATATGTATTGGCCTAAGAAATAAAGTCCTAGAACCACATGGCATATAATATGAACCTATCTATATGTGTAACCTATCTATTATCTGTTGCCATATAATCCAAACATACGTAAATATCTATTACTCTTAGACACTATGCAATAAACTTCGCAATATGTATTATGCTATTTTTACAATCCAGGATACATGTCCTTATATTAGGTCTTCCAACTTCTTGTTCACCTAGTGAACTACACAAATAGGTCTTATGGATGAACTTTCAGGAAATAACTAAGTTATGAATTGGGACAAACTACAAAACAAGAGAGAGAGAGAGAGAGAAAGGAATGCTCAGGAGAAAAACTGACAACAAAGTTAATCACAGAAAGGGAGTTCAAAGAAGAAACCAATCAATAGTGCCAAACATCACCATGAGTTTAAGGAGAATGGAAAACATAAGAGACTAGTGGTATTGGAGTTTAGAGGTCACTAGGAATTTTTATGAGCACAGATTTTATAAAGTGGACTCCAGATTACAAGAGTTTGAAAGAGAGTATACCGAAGGTCTCATTTTCAAATAGTGACATTCAGAATTTTGTAAAAATCTAATAACTCAAGGTTAGAAGAGGAAAGAAACTGTCTTTAAGATATAAGAGAACTCAGCATGTGTATAGACAAAGAAGTTGCGAGAAGAGCTAATGGTTGAAAAAATTGTAAGCTAAAGAGGTGATTTATGGAGCATAGCTCCAGAGGAAAAATGCAAGTATGTATGCAGGGGGAGGCATGAAGGGGTAGGATTAGAGAGAAAGAGTGAAAATGAGGATAAGGAAGGGAGGCTAGAATTAGTAAGAACACTAATTGGATGTTCTTGGTTTTCACTAAAGTAAAAACTAAGGTCGTCAGCCAAAAGAGAAGGTACTGAGGCATCAACTTTAGATGTTTGGAGCCTTAAGAAGGACATGGTATTGAGTGGCATGAAAGCCCATTGAGTAACATGATGGGAACCTACGGTGCTTGTAGTCACATGAGTTGGCCTTCTACGCCCAGTGGTTTGGGAATGGGAAATGAGAAATCAGATTGTGAAATCTTAATAACTATTATAATAGAAATATACAGAATCTAGGAAGATATAGGGTTGGTAGGGAGACCAATGAGAGTCCCAGAAGAAAAGTAAGGGATAGGAGATTGTATTGTGTAGAAATTAGCATGTGTACTACATAGATAGTCATACTCTAAGAACTAATGTGATGTACATTGTCATTTTTATGTTGTTGGTACTTCACTTTGTTCTGAATGACCCATATAGATAAATCTCTGAGGTTGCTTCCCACATTAAACTCCCATTGCATGAATTATTTTATTTTGTATTGTTAGTCTAAGAGCAAAACAATCATTAATACTGAAGCTTCAAAATATTCCATTTGTTCAGGTTTTTCTAGTATTATAGTCCTGCTGTATTTCTGTAGTTTCTGCCTCATATAATTTAAATTTGAGTTTAGATACAGGAAGTGGAATAAGGAAAGAGGTATTCTTACCTTAACACTTGTTCTATGAAAAATATTATTGTTTAATATTATTTAAATAATTAACCTGTTACTATATTCAGAGAGAAATTGTAAGAAGTACAATGGCAGAAATGCAAAATAGCATAATGTCTTTGGAGAGGAATTTGGAAATATCTGACAAAAGCATAATCTTGTGTAACCCTTGCCTCTGTAATCCCATTTCTAGGAATGTACCCTAAAGATACACCTTCAAAAACACAAAACAAGTAAACAAAGTTGGTCATTGTGGCATACTATTTTTAAAAACCCTAAATGATAAAGGATATTAGTTAAGTAAATTTTGATATATCCATAAAATAAAGCCATAAAAAATAAAGGATATCTCTATGAACTCATATGGAATGAATTTCAGGAAACATTGTTAAATGAAATACTTTAGTGGTACATGGTTTAAGGACATATAAGAATAGTTAAAAAATCTTATACTTGACAGAATAGATTTGTTGTTAGTTCTGTTATTGTTATGGTAAGTCTGAAACTAATGGTTTGTATATTGTAGGATAGAGCAAATGATACATATATGGATGTTGTTAGAAACCAATGTTCTTAAAGTGAGAGATGGGAGATGTATATATGGAATTAGGAAAAATTTTATGTTAAAAACCAAACAGACTAGCAAAAAACCTAGCTCTATCTATCAAAAGAGTCTAGAAAATGATATTCCAACAAAAGCAAGTATATTTTGGTTTCTAAATACAATTACTCATAGAAAAAAAAAGAAAATAAAAAATAGAACTTGTTTTTAACTCTGTGACAGGAAGGTACAAAAAGGAGCACCTTATTGTGTAAGAAAGTAAGCACAGTCTCCACATTTTTTGGGATGTGTCACAAAGTACTGGAGCTGTGATTCATGGGCTCCTGTTAGTCAAATTTGGGTCAATGTGAACCTGAAAAAGAGAATTATGGAAACAGATTATAAAAAGTTGAATAATAAAAGGAATCTATAAGCCCAAGGTGATACTATGAGACAAAAGTAACAAAACTTTCTTACAGAAGTAATGATAAAAATTAGAAAAATCACCTTTTTTTTTTTTTGCAATCGCCAATAAAAGAAGTGATTCAGACAAGAGTCCACAAATCCACTTCATACATTCTTCATGGGTGAACCATTTAGTAATTCCACACACAAATCCACTTTACATTTTTTTCCAAATGTAAATAAAGTTCAAAAACTATAAAAGTCAATAACAAGGAAACACTAAAAATGCATTTCATGTAAAAGATATTTGAGAGTGAAAAAGAAGGTATTTGAGGAACATGATACTAGTTTAAACATAGTATACCTTTACAGTGTGACTGTCAAGTACATTTTTGGATAATTGTGTAGATTTATATATAGACATTATATTTGATAGATATAATATTTTCACCAATGTTCAATTTTGGGGCATGTGATATTGGTATTGTGGTTATGTGGAGAGTATTCCTGTCCTTACTCCTAACAAACAGACTGAAGTTCTTAGAGGTAAAGAACTTACTACTCATTTTTATATAGTTCAGCTAAAAATTGTATACAGATATGTAGACAAAGCAAATGTGACAAAAAGTTACCATTTGGTATAAGCAAAGGTTACATGTGTGTTCAGTATTCTATTCTACTCAATAATTATTGTAATAAATTTTTTTTCCAAATGTAAAGTTCAAAAACTATAAAAGTCAATAACAAGAAAACACTAAAAATGCATTTCATGAAGTAGATTGTGGAGTTCAGAGTTTAGTGAAACAATTCAGTATTAATTTAATATTTGTAAATAGTATGAAGCACTTAATTGCATGATCAAAGGCAATAACTCATACTTTTCTTGTTTTGGTCATCATCATCAGTTTGGCCATTCAGACTGGGAAGCCTTGGACTTCTTGTTCCCACAGCTCTGAAAAGCTGCAGTGTCATCATTTACATTATTACCTACTTCTTCTTCAAATTAATTTTACATTTTCTGAACTGAAATTAAGAAGTCTAAGGATTGTATGTAAAAATAATCAAATGACAAATGATTCCCATTATTTTCAAGTAGAAGTGCTTTTTGATAACTGCATCTATTTAATATAGTTCAATGTGATGATCCTTTCCCTCTAGGTCTTAAGAAACAATATATGGTATTAATGTGTATGCTCATGGTAAAGGGGTAAACCAAAAGGCCTTCATATGTTCTTCATGGGTGAACCATTTAGTAATTTCACACATAAATGTTGGAAAAGACAATGGGATTGTCTCTACTCTGGCCTTTGCTTCATAAAAAATAAAAAAATAAAGTCACTACATCATGGAATTAATTTACCATGGAGATCAAAATAATGAATTTTCCTGGCAATGGAGAATTTCATTGGCAAAGGTTTGAATGTTCCAAATGTGATGCCTCTAAAAATTGCTATTAAATATACTTTTAAAGAGATGTGCCATAAATTTGAAAGCTGTGCTTTTATAAAATTTTGAGAAAAGTTCCTTCTAATGGCATCTTGATTTATTTTCCTTTGTTAGCAGCCAAATTAAAGTCTCCCAGCTAAATTTACTCATGTGATCTTGCAGACAAACTGACACTAAGTACAAGTCAAGTCAAAGTATGGACAACATTATTGCTATACTGATGAGCACAACCGTGAAGGGTAAAACGCACAGCACCAATAAATTCATTGCAGAAAATATCCATTATTTTCCTGTGATCAACAGGCCTATGTCGCAGATGTTATTTTCCACTCTATTTCTATTAGGACTAAAATTGAATACAGTGTAAGGTCCATTATTTCATGGTTCCTTATTGTATTAATTTCAATAGAAGACAGGCTAAATCATGTTTCCCAGAGCATAACACACATAGAAAACAAGCTGGATGTAATAACTCCATTAGCTTAGAAGTGGATAGCAAATCAAATCCTTCCTATGTGATTTTTGAAGAGATAATAAAATTGTTTTCATAGAAACTTGCTGAAACTTAGATGACTAGTCGTTATGAAATAAAATATATTCTTAAAAAGCAATAGAAAGTACCTGAACAAGTAACCAAACTAACCACTGGATGGCATTGTGACTACATTAAAATGTGTTGGCAAGATCACGTGTTAGTCTATAAAAACTCCCACATTGTTAGCAGCAATCTCCAGTAGGATGACACCAATTCCTGTTCCTAATTTTAAAGTGTTGCAGGAATATAATTTTTCAACATCCTGAAGTAACTTGGCAATACCATTCCAAAGGACTGAAGTTTAAATTATGCCACCTCCTGTATTGTCTATAGTTCTCTGGAGCTTCTTTTTTAAATCACTATTTCCTTAATCCTTGCTGTTGATAATTTCCACATCCTTTTTCCTATGTAAATCACCCTTCTTTCCCAAGTCACTTACACTTTAGCCCATTATGTTATTAGTGTATCACGCATAGTATGTTATTGACTGTCTCATTTTATTCCACCTTGTAATAAAGCCTCAGATCTTTCTTCTAAACCCTTTTTTACCTTTCAAGATCTAATCTTACCCTGATGCCTCCTTGCTTCTTATTTTCCTCCTAAAGGCCCAGTGCACAAAATTCTTGCCCGTGGTGAGGGGTGATCTCCTCAGCCGAGCCTGCACCCTCTCCAATCCGGGACCCATTGGAGGATGTGCAACTGCCAGCCTAAACTGGCAGTCAGACATCTCTATTATAATCTGGGACCGCTGGCTCCTAACTACTCACCTGCCTAGCAGATTGCCCCTTACTGCCTCCTTACCCTCGTGCAAGGCTGATCACCCCTAACCACCTCTTCCTGCCAGCCTGATCACTCGTAACTGCCCCCTCTGCTGGCCTGGTTACTCCCAACTGCCCCCCCGCCCCCAACCCTGCCAGCCTGGTTGCCCCATGCAGCCTTCTGTTCAGTCTTTTAGTTATTCCTCACTAAAACCCCTACCGGCCTGGTCAGCCCATACAACCTGCTGTTCAGATATCCATCTGGTTGTTTTGGTTGTGACGGCCCCTGGATTTTTATAGATTAGGACAAGTCCAGAGAATAGGTCAGTATTTGTTCCCCATACTGCTTCTAGACAACTAACTGCCAGCACCTGCATAAACCACTGATGTTTTCTGTACTATTATATTTAATTCTTCATCAGTGTCACCAACAACCTCCAGTATGGGTGACACCAACAACTTCCAGGATGGCTTGGACTGTATTCTGCCAACATTCTTGAGGCATCCTTAGTGATGTCAACATCTATTGATGACCTTCTGCCATTTAGCCCTCAAAATTCCTTTCTGTATTTGATTTTAATAATTGTCACAATTACCAGGTGTACCAGATAATAATGCAGATTTTTTCAATAGATGGAGTTACACGTGTTGATATATATTCGATTTGATATGTATGCTATTTTGTTGTATTGACACCAAGCTTTAAAACTTCACATGTCAAATTTTCTGAAGGTGTTAACATCATAAATATTTTTATGCTTAAAAATGTTGAATTTCATGCCAAAAATGAGCATTTGTGGAAAGTTTTAATTCATTACTTTATTTTGAAGAAAAGTGCTGCTGAGTTATTGTATACTTTGGGAAGCTTATGGTGAACATGCCCCATCTCAAGATACTTGTGAACGCTGGTTTAAACACTTTATTTATTTATTTTATTTTTTATATTTTTATTGATTTTTTACAGAGAGGAAGGGAGAGGGATAGAGAGTTAGAAACATGGATGAGAGAGAGACATCGATCAGCTGCCTCCTACACGCCCCCCCACTGGGGATGTGCCTGCAACCAAGGTACATGCCCTTGACCGGAATCAAACCCAGGACCTTTCAGTCCGCAGGCCGATGCTCTATCCACTGAGCCAAACTGGTCTCGGCTGGTATAAACACTTTAAAAGTGATAATTTCAATGTGAAGGACAAAGAAAGTCCAGGTCAACCAAAAAAGTTTGAAGACCGACAGTTACAAGCATTATTGGATGAAGATGCATGTCAAACTCAAAAAACAACTTGCAGAAAGATTAAATGTTGCTCACCAAACAATTTCCAATCATTTACAAGCAATGGGAAAGATTTTAAAGGAAGGAAAATGGGTGCCACATTAACTGAACAAAAGACAAATGGAAAATTGAAAAGTCATCAGTAAAATGTTTCAATGGCATGAAGAAAGTCTTTTTTGCATTGAATTGTGACTGGCAATGAAAAGTGGATTTATTTTGCACAAAATCAAGGCTTGTTTCAGGTCAACCATCAACATCAACTGCAAGGCCAAATCGCTTCAGTAAGAAGACAATGCTCTGGGTTTGGTGGGATCAAGAAGGTGTAGTGTATTATGAGCTTCTAAAACCAGGTGAAACCATTAATACTGATCATTACTGGCAACAAATAATCAATTTGAACCATGCTTTGATTATAAAAGTACCAGAATGGGCCAGTAGACACAGCAAAATAATTTTGCTTCATGGTGACACATCATCACACAGTATAAAACCAGTTAAAGATACATTAAAAGATCTTGCCTGGGAAGTATTAACCCAATGGCTGTATTCACCAGATCTTGCTCCTTCAGATAACCACTTGTTCTGATGGATGGCACACGCACTTTCTGAGCAGCACTTCAAAACATACGAAGAGGTGGAAAATTGGGTCTCTGAATGGTTTGCCTCAAAACAAGAAAAGTTCTATTGGGACAGTATCCCCAAATTACCTGAAAGATGGGGGAAATATATAGCTAATGATGGACATTACTTTGAATAAAGCACTTTTTATGTTTCTCTTGAAACTAACATTTTTTTTTATTACAAAATCCACATTATAACTGGTACACCTGGTATAGTTTGGGTTCAATCTCTGGGCATTGCTCCACTTTCCATATCATATACTGCAAATGTTCTCTCTTTCACTATAGCCTTCTGTCTTTTTCTTTTCCCTGAAAATCTTTTCATTATTTTCCTCATTCTCTACCCCTTCTAGTCTGTGACATATATACCAGCTTCATTTGTCCAGCTAATGAGCATGAGCCCTGCAACATCTATTTAATAATATACTATTTCCATAGAATGTCATATCCACTTAAATCTGTGCTTGCTAATCTTAAACACCTTAAAATGACAGGCTCTTCCTGGCCTCCTAAATATTAACAAAATGGTCTTAAATCATTCTGACTATGTTCATTAAAAATTCACTTCAGTGTTAAGTGGGTCCTCATTGAGGATTGGAAATTCTTCTAGTTATTTCTTCTGGATGTTCTTCAGGTTCCTCATGGTAGACCTGTTTGTTCTTTTTGCCTGTCTGATTTATATTCCTCTTTTAAGCCTATTTCTGATACTGTCATCTTTCTGAATTACTTCCTCTTCATTTCAACCATCTGGACTCTTTCTTCTTTATACCCATACATGTTATTTCTCCCTTTGGACAAGAACATTTATTTTTACTTTTCATATTCCCACCGAGTAGGAAAAATTTTCACTGCCTTTTCAAAAAGGAAAAATAAGAAGTAGGAAATGACAGTTCCATTTTTTTTTGGCTCTCTTCCTCCATCCCCCCTCCCCAGGGGAAGAATGCCTGGTCTGATTGAGGCATTTGGGTGGAGTTGTGCATGTTTGGCCCAGGGTATCTGAGGTTCTTACTATTCATTCACCTGCCCAGAGAGGGTGCATGCTATTGGATGTTCAGTGAACTTGCAGGGCTATATCCACATCTTCAGGGTACACTGCAGACTTGAATTTTAAGCTCAATTCAAGGAATAAAAATGAGGCCACAATTTAAGTTCTATAATGTAATTACTTTAGACACCCCTTATCATAATATAGTTTTGGTTTCTGTGGTTTCCGTTACCCATGGTCAACAGTGGTTCAAACATATTAAATGGAGAACTGAGGAATAAGCAGTCCATAAGTTTTAAATTGAGTATGTTCTGAATAGCATGTTTAAATCTCATGCCATGCCACTTCTTGACACCCAGGATGTGAATCATTCTTTTGTACAGCATCTCCATACTGTGTAGACTCCTGCCCATTAGTCAGTTAATGGTATCTCAGTTATTGGATGAATTCTCTCACAGAGCTTGTGTTCAGGTAACCATTATTTTACTTAATAATTGCCCCAAAGCACAACAGTAGTAATATTGGCAATTTGGATATGCCAAAGAGAAGCCATAAAGTGTTTCTTTTAAGTAAAAATAAAAGTACAATAGAATAATATATTTTGATAGCACATTTACATAACTTTTATCATAGTATATTATTATACTTTCTCCACTTTATTACTGTTGTTGTTAATCTCTTACCATGCATAATTTGTAAATTAAACTTTATCATCAGTATGTAGATACAGGGAAAAATATAGTCTATATAGGGTTTAGTACTATCCATATTTCCAGGGACCCATTTGGAACATATCCCCAAGGATAAGTGGGACTGCTGTATTATGCTCCAGAGAGTTATTTTGATAACTCTGCAGAATCTTTATTCTTCCATTTAACTTTCCTATGGTTTTGGACTTAGGAAGAAAAAGATAAGAATGCTATTAATTAGTCTGCTAAAATCCCAAGAGTTTGTATGCCTTTCATGCCACATTATTTTATTCCTTGAGCATCTCTCTTCTTAGATGCAAAACTTCTTTAGGAAGCCAGGAACTTTTACTGATCTGTATTGCAAGTAGTAGCATCTTAACACATGTTCATAGAGTTGAACCATGTTGCTAATGATTATAGTATTTTCAAGGGAAGATACTTCTGCCATAGGCTTAAGAGAAAATGTGTTAGTCTGTAAAAATATGCGAAGTTGCTGAAGAAATCATGGGAGTTCCAGAATAAAAGCTGTTTAAAATGAAGAACTGTAATTAATTAGAAAATTGACAAATTATAAATGGTATGAATGATATTTCTTAGCTCATAAATTTAATTCAGAGCATTATAAATACCATCATATTAGATTTTCTATACATAACTAACCCTGCTCTCTGTAAAAGTATTCTAAGAACTGAGAAAGAAAAGCAAATGAAATAACAAAATAACATCAACAAAAGCTCACAAAAAAAGAACTAATCTTTTCCAATTACCAAGGACTGCATTAAAGTTATCTTAAATGTCATTATCCAGATATTATCTTCATAATTTTCCACAATGATTTTATTCTGTTCTTCTCAAAAAAGTCTTACAACTTAAAAACATTTAAAAATAAGTGTCAATATACAAAAATTATCCAATGTATACATTTTATGATTAAAAAGGTAACATATGTAAAGTTGATAATATTTAGATCAAAGCATCTGGAACCATTTTTCAAGCAATAGTTGCTTAAAATTTAAAATGTCTGCATCGGAACTTATAAATTATTTAGGCACTTGGATAATTCAGTTTAAATTTTTGTATTGACAATATTTTTCTCTATTAGAGAAATCAAAAAAAGAGTCATAACCAGTTTGGCTCAGTGGATAGAGCATTGGCCTGCAGACTGGAAGGTTCCAGGTTTGATTCTGGTCAAGGATATGTACATTGGTTGTGGGCACATCCCTAGTAAGAGGTGATCGACGTTTCTAACTCTCTATCCTCTCCCTTCCTCTCTGTAAAAAAACAATGAAATATATATATTCTTAAAAAAATCAAGAAAAATACAGATTTCTATGATGGAGTAGTAAAGATACTTACAATAATAGCATTTATTGAGCATTTGTAATATGCTAAATACTGTCTAAATACAAGTTCTTGAATAAACGTCATTTTGTTCAACTTCGTTTTGTTAATATGTTGATGAGTAAAAGAAAAAAAAACACATCATTGCCAACTGTGATCACTCTCTGTGTGGAGTTGGCCAGTTCTCCCCAGGTCTTGGTGGGTTTTCTATGAATCTTTGGGTTTCCTCGCACATCCCAAAGATGAACTTGTGATGAATTGGTGTATCTAAATTGTCCCTGTCTAAGTGAGTGTGGGTGTGTGTGCACATGCCTGTGCCAGAAGGGTGTCATGTTCAGGGTGGTGGGCCACCTTAGACCCTGACCTGCCGGGAGAGGCTCCAGCCACCCCAAATAATGAACTGGAATAAGCACATTAGAAACTCATTATTTTAATTGTTTTTATCAGTCTTTCTTAATGTATGTCTAACTCATATATATATATATATTTTCAATCTTTGTTTTGGACCTTTATTTAGAAATTTGGTGATTTTTTTTGTGACCAGAAATATGCCATAGTAACTTAACTTTGGTTTATGTTATTTAGACTATGGTAAAATCTCCTTTTGCTTAAGGTTGGTTTCTAAGAATGTATCTTAGACATACAGTGAGGATTTATGGTACTTTCTTGACACTATATCATTTAATTCTCATTAAAACAAGGAGGAAGATATTATTATCCCCATCTTACAGGTGAGAAGATGAAGGTGAGGAGAGATTAAGTAGTTTATCCAAGTCATAAAGCTGGCAAGGAGGAGAGCTCAGGTCTACAACCCAGGAAGTCCAGCTCCAGAGCCTGTTTCTCATTATTCTGCTCTCTTACCTCTCTCCTGGAAAATCATGTAGTAGTTTTGACAGAGTTACTCTGTATGAATGAATAATTAAATTTGGAAGGAATATATGAAAATAGTGAGTAGGAATTAATTGAGTGACCTATTGTACATATGACAATGTGACTAATATGAAAGTCAATGATTCTTCCTCTTCTATGATTATCTAGTAACAGCAAAATCATCTTCTTTAAATACTGATCTCTTCATGCTACACGCCTTCTAAGAAGCTTATATGGCACATTCCAATAGTCTCCTTTCAGTCACCTGCTTTATCTCAAAACACCATTAGGGCAAATCTGTTGCAGTCTTTGCAGGTGAATTTACCCCACTTTTGGACCTTAAGTGATCCCATCTTCTCCTAGCAAGGGCTTTAAAATTCTATCCTCATAGGCAGTAAATATCAAAATCATTCTGCCCACAGATCCATGTGGTAATAATAAGAGGGTAGCTAAATGAGATTATGTATACCGGGGTGAGCAAAAGTAGGTTTACAGTTGTGAGTATGCAAAACACAGATTATTGTGTTATTATCAATCTACTTTTTCCCACCCCTGAATTTGCATTTTTACCTGCATAATTTTTATATTCTCTTAAGATTTTAAAACATTTCAAAAATGTCATTTTTATTTTTGACTTTTAGAAGTTAGGGACATAAATATCTTTCAGGAGCCCTTTATAGTTAGTGGTATATTTAATGCCCTTTATACAACTTGACAAGTATAGTTGGCTACTTCTCTAAATTGTTCTTGTGTAAATTTTTGGAGCCATAAAAAGAAGAATTATCTATAAATTCAAGGTGCTGGCATTACTGGGTTAATATTTGTAGTTCAAAGAATGACATTCTATTTTAGAAAAACATTTGCAAGTGCAGAAAAAAATCACTGGCTCCCTGCTGTTCCTTGATTCACCCATAATTTCATTGGAACACTCATTTAAAAGTATCTACATTGTTGGAAACCCATTTAATTTTCCATTCACAAAAGCATTCAACTAGTGAATGCTGCAAATAGGAAAAAAATGCTACTCAAGTATTCAAGATGTCTTAAAAAGATGATTGAATGCTTTAAAGATGAGGGAACTAATGGCCCAAAAGGATATGAGGAATTGACTGTTGATGATTGTCCTTGAGCCTAGTTAAATTAGAAAATGTTATCTGCTAATTGAAGCAACCCTATATATAATGAGCCTCTCATTTCATTTTACCTTATACACATTTAGTAAACAATAGCCAGTTGTGACCTCAAAATCACATTCTTAACCTCAAGTGATATGACACTATACCCAAGCTAAAATGTTGCTGAGTACAAAGCTCAGGTTTGAAACACTGGAAAAGTATTTAAGAAATGGGTTATTTTCTAACCATAACAAGTATTGTCTTCATTCTTCTTAGTGCCTTTATAGAAAAAAATTTTAAATGTAAATGTAATATGTAAAATAGAGATGTTTTTATTCTGTAACTATTAATAATTCACTTGTAAGAACTAGCAGTATTCTGTGAGAAAGAGAAATAGTGTGCAATTTACTGTAGTCAATCAAAATATCGCTTGGTGGGATTATTAAAAATAATAATTCCTAACTTATTGAGTATAATTGCTTACCTAGTGAGCGCCAAGCAATTTCCTGGAACAGTTTTTGGTCAATTTTGTTCTTTATAATGCTGAATCCACACAACTAACCCAATGAGTTAGAACTTTTCTCATTTACAGATGAGGAAACTGAGGGTTGGTGAAGTAATTTGACAGCTGCCACTCAAATAAGACTTCACACCAGATTTGGTTGACTCCACTAAGCTCCCTGACTCTTCAGATGTCTAAACAAATTGCTAAATGACTAAGAAGTTAAGTGTGTACCTGTGTGTTAGACCTTAACATAATGTATTCTTAATTCTTTGTTTTAATTCTAACTTATTGGACTTGGGGGAAATTATAGCTACAATTATTTGGTCTTTGACATTTAGGTCCTTGACATTTAGGTCCTTGACATGTAAAATAAAAATCAGCTTCCATAAAGAAGGCTCAATAATTTTCAGTTATTCATTCTGGTTGAAGTCATTTGGCATACATTTTATTCTTCTTTGAATCATAAAAATGTGTGTGTTTATGAATGTATAAGATTATTGAGTGAAGGGAAGGAAACATAGATTTACACTCTTTTCTTGAAATGGTAAGATATTTAATGTCAGAACTTGCCACCATTTCTCTGCCCTCTGCATAGGTAGATGGAGATAGTTATTGGATAAGGAGTCAAATAAGAACTCAGTTCAATTGCCTAGCCTTTATAAATAGATATTTTATTTATTTTTATTTATTTTATTTTTTAAAATATATTTTTATTATTTTTTACAGAGAGGAGGAGGAGGAGGAGGAGGAGGAGGAGGAGAGAGAGAGAGAGAGCTAGAAACATTGATGAGAGAGAGACATCGATCAGTTGCCTCCTGCACATCTCCTACTGGGGATGTGCCCACAACCAAGGTACGTGCCCTTGACCAGAATCAAACCTGGGACCTTTCAGTCTGCAGGCTGGATGCTCTATCCACTGAGCCAAACCAGTTTCGGTTATAAATAGATATTTTAATTAAGCAATTGTAGTTACTTTGTTATAAATGCCATTAGTGTAAATAAACCATATTTCATAGATTAATAACAATATTATATTAATGTTGTACTTCCTTGTTTACAAATCACTTTCAGTATAGAGCTCATTTTGTTTGAGGTGATTTATAAAACAGCACTGTGATAGAAATTATGAGACTTGTTTTACATATAGAAAAGTCAGATTCAGATTGCTCAAGAGAACACACAGATAGTAAAACTGAAATTTTCAAACACTAAATCCAGGTGTAGTTAGTTCCACTGTGCCAAGGCTGTCTTTAGAACCAGCTCCCTCCCCACTTCAAACAAACTTAACACTTGTATAGCATCTGTAGTGCTTTCATTTACATTATTTCATTTGATCTTCACAAGACTGATGGAGGTAGGCATTTTTATATCAATTTTGATGTCAATTTCATTTATACAAATGAAGGAAAACAGTTATCAACCAGTGTCTGGGATTGTCTATGATCTATTAAACACTTACTAGTACCTCACAGAAATAAAATTAAATAACATTTGGACTAAAGAGATGACTTAGCTAGGTATTCAATACTCTAGTTTTTCTCCTAAAATATTCTTCCTTATAATATCATCTTTGTCTCATAGGTATTCTCTGCAGTTCATATATCAGTACAGACAGAGCTTGGTCTTTCTTTGCATAGAATGTGAAGTGACCAATATTAAAATCAGTTGTTGAATTCTGTTCTATGCATTGAGTTAAACTTTTATGTTCAGTATTAATGTATTCTGTTGCAATTATTATGGCAGGAATGACCAGAATTGAATTTAAAAAATAATTACCAGCAGAACTTTTTACTGAGTTTGAGAACTAGAAATTCTAAGTTGCCTTCTAAAATATCATAATGTTTTACAAAGCATGGCACTTAAGTTTCAGGTGACAGAACAGGTAAATTTTTTTTCTATAGGTACTGTTCCATGTTTTGTGCTATAAAATATTGGAACTCCCTAGTTGATGAATCCAGTATAATATTCAATTTAATTATTGTCTAATGGTTCTGCTTTCCATTTAAAAAGAAAGGATAATGATATTTTGTAAAAAATAATACGTTTTCATATAAGAAGTCAGGTAATCAAAATGAAAAAGTAAGGAAAACAATAAATTCAGTGGGTAAATTTTTAGTCAATTAAATTTTATTCTAAAGTAGCTAAAGAAAATATTTTTATAATTATTTAGAAGACAATGTGCTTTAGTGTTCATCCTATTATGTACATTTAATATATATTTTTATAAACTATGGAGAAGGTTGGCAATTTCTTTCCCAGTTAACATGTACTCATTAACTCATAGAATAGGCCAGCAAAAAATAAGTTGTATTACAAGGATTAAAAACAAGTGGATTAATACTAGCTTATTTAGAGATGAGAGTCAGATCTTCAAATAGCAAATGCTTCATGATAAAAGCTCTTGGGTTATTATAAGGATAAATACTTGTTCAAAATTGCTACCTTCTACTACAATCAAGATGAATTTCTTTGGCGTCTGCTCTAAGGAAAGATTTTCATTGAAATACATTTTAATAGAAGAGTCTTCACAGCACATCCAATCATAGATAATCAGCAACCATATATTCCTTAAAGAATACAGACCATCTGCAATTTTTGGAATAAGTTTAGTGAATAAAACCTTTCTGAGTTGGGATGGTGCCCAGCCCACAAAAAAGCTTTTATTTGTGAAGAATCCTCTTAAGCTACAAATATGCATTAAATGGGGCTAACTAAATAACATGTAAGTTATATAATTAACAATAGAGGTTTTTTAAAATAACTTTTCAGTTAAAATTTGGAACCACAATTGACATAAAAAATAGTTTCTAAAGATAAATTCAACAAAAATGTCACCCAGAAAAAAAAAATCCCTTAAATAATCTTAGATAATATTTGTCAAAGGAAAATTTTATTTCTAAATGCAAATGAGAGATCTTTAAGCAAAATATTGAATATGATAATAAAAACCCCGCAAATGTTTGTTATTTCTTTTCTTCCACTTTCACATAGATTCAGGTACAAGATTCCTCATTCCCTACTTAGTGGGAATTGTACCCCTGAAACCTATATAATTTTAGTAAGCAATGTCAAGCAATAAATTCAGTTAAAAAATTTGTGCCCAGCCTGGTCAGTGTAGTTCACTGGTTGAACATTGACCCATGTTCCAAGAGGTCACCAGTTCAATTCCTGGTCAGGGAATATGCCTAGGTTGTGGGCTTAATCTCCAGTAGGAGTCATGCAGGAGGCAGACAATTGACATTTCTATCTCTCTATACTATATATATATATTATTTTAGCCAAAAGAAGGGGAAAAGTAAAGCATACACTAAATTTTCTGTGAAAACTATTGGTGGTTCTCCACAGCAGTATCTTGGCATACTAAGAGTTGGATTACGGTATCTGCAGGGTTCGCATCCCAAGACAACCAAATGTGAATTGATCTGTGTGGTTGGGCATCCATGGATGTGGAAGGCTGACTGTATCTATGCATTGCTCTATGCAATTTTATATAAAGGACTTGAGCATCTGTGAATTTTGGTAACATAGAGGTCCTGGAACCAATCCCCTGGGGACTGAATGAAATACTGGGGTATGGATATAATAATCCCATTACTGATGGTAATGTACCAACATTTCTGACTTACCTACTTTAAGAAATATATCTGATTTGATGTTGTCCCTGTGACAACATCTTGCTTTAGTCCCTTTCCTGCTAATTAACTTTTTATTTTTTGGTGGAGAAGAAGTTGCAGATTCGGAGTGCAGTGGGCATTGTGAATGTGGTCCTGATGTGTATGGCATCATCATCTATGCCATAGTTTGAAAAAAGGTAGACATTAAGTATTACCAACAACTTGATTACAGAAGTGAAGATGTGTTTTTGTGCACTAAAGTATACACCTAACACACTGTTAAGGACTTTTATGTTTTAATAAGTTCTCCCCTTGATTTGTAAAGATTACAAAGCATGGGCCTAATAGCAGACTAGCAGGACATACCCACTATAGAGTTTGTTATCCTCATGCCAAATAAGCCTTAGTTTTCTATAGGACTCAGGGCTCTTTAGTGATTGTGATTGCCATTATCCAATTGTCTATATTGAAGGAAAGGCCAGATAATATGTCTAGAAATAAGAACAACAGCCAAGCGCTGAATTTTCAGTGCAAACAGAAGGAGTTGAAAAATTGACCCTCACAATTAATGACTGAGGTTACTCAAGCTCTTTATGTCTTAGTTCCTTGACTGTTGAGAATGTATAAGCCTTCTAAACATTTATGTTAATGAGTAAAGGAGGTGACACACATAATATGCATGGCATAATGCTTAGCACTATCCTTAAGAAGCATGAGCAGCTATCATTATTGATATGAGAGCCTTGACTAGTTTAATGAAGAAAACCATGTAGAGTGCAATGCCCCAATTGGTCAGATTAACTCATACTCATGGATTAGTCCTCTTCAGAGCATAGGAACAAGAAGAGAATATTCTTCAATGTATGATCAAAGGTATTTTTGCAATTAAAAGCAAGGATTTTTTAATCAAGATAAATACAGGAGGTAACTGACAAGGTAGAATTCTGGATAATGGCAGAAGAAACCAAATAGCTGAAGTCATTGAAATCTTGCCCTATGAGAAAGCTGATGTGACAATCTATTTGGTATCTCCTCACTCATATGAAAAATTCAGGAAAATGCAAACAATGCTATGGTTATTTGTAGGATACTGCATAAGTGGGGTCCTTAAGGTGATTTATTTTCTAATTATGGACCTTTCTGCTTTGGACCTTTGAAATTATGCACCTTGATGGACAAGATTTATCATGGACATTCACTGTATCTGAGAATAGTCCATTGAGTGAATTTCAGGTCTTTATACTTAAAACTGTGGAAAAGGTAGATGAGAGAACTCTGCCTGAAATCTATACTAACAGCCCTTCCCAAATAAAATAAAATTTAATAGGGAAAGCATAAAGTTTTACATTTAATCTTAAAATTATTGCAAGTATAAAATTTATCTTGACAGTCTATGCAAAATAACTATAGGTTTTTATTGACTGAAACTCATTAGGCAACAATAAAATGATGTACATGCCAATAAGAAAAGTTCATTCAATATTAGATTGCATTAGCATACACTTCAAGGACAAAAACAGTCATGGAACCACTGAAATGTGAAAGGATCAAGAAGAAGCTGCATGACTGTGTAGCTCTAGTTTTCTTAAGTGATGAACACTGAGAGAATAGATTCTGTTCAAAGGGGAGTAAAGTTTTGTAATTCATGCAACACTAAAGAACTAGAAATATAAAAAATAAAAACAAATATAAGGCATGGTGCTATCTTCCATATTAATGGTTGTCATATGGTTACAAACTGGCACCATTTAGTGTATAATTTTACTCACAGAGAATTTTTTATAGCCTGCATGATGTTTAAAATAATGAGTCACATTAAAAATGAAAAGTTTCACCTAACATTTTAAGCTCCCACCTTATCTTACAAAATCTGATTTATCAGCATAGAACTTTGTTGGGTTGCCACCTTTTTAGTTGGGCTTTACCCTCTATTGTGCCACAGTTCTCACCATTCTCTATTGTTTTCAGTACTGAATTCAAGCATCTTATCACATTACATTGTTGATTTCTTATGGTACAGAATTAACTCTTTGTTTCCATGTTCAAATCAAAAGCCAGAAAAATGAATGTAGATTAAGATTATCACATGTTTTAAGAAATCCTTTTTACTTTCTGGTAAACTTGAAGACTACATTTTCATAGTTAAAAGAAGGGTGTCATTACAAAAGCATACATTTCCAGATCAAGTCTCTCAAACACATTCCTATGTTTTCTATAAATATTTATTTGTTACATGAGGTCTGTAAAGAAGAGAAGTATTATATGACATTTTCAGGAAGATGGGCTTTGTGTAGGCTGAGAGTGCATTAGGAAGCTCTAAAGCTTTCAAGCAAGAGTCTTTGGTTCAAATCCCCACTCAGTCATTTACTAATTGTGTGACCCTAAGAAAGCTACATTACATCAGGTTTTGCTCATTTTAAAATGAAGATTTGAGTAGCAATCATGCAGTTATTTATAAATATTATAAATATCAGATGTACAATGTCTTGCACATATAAGCCTTCAATAAATCATACCATAGTTGTTTTAGTTTCTTATTAAGTAGTATTATTTAATATAACCTAGAGGGACTATTCTACCTTCTACTTACTTTAAAGTTATATTGTTGATTCATTTCTACTGTTCCTTTATCCTTCTTTTGGCAACCTTTTATGCCCCAGTAGCAACTTTCACTATGACTATATGTGTCTCAAATTTATACATTGTCAACTATGTTTGGGTCATTTTTATTTGCATATCCTAGCAGCACTTGCCACACAACACATCTAGAATTGATAGTTTCACTCCTCCTCAGCTATACTTCTTAACTTCCCATATCTATTAAGGAAACAATCTTTCTTCCAATCCTTAAGGATGAATCATTGATATCAAGACTGAGAAATGTTATCTTTATTGTATGTCTTGAATCCATCTCCTTTCATTTATTCCTAATGCTTTTCCCTGGTTCAAGCCAACATCTCCTCTTGCCCAGACTTTCTGTTAGGAGAGTCCATTCAATTTAATTGACCACATCACTCGGATGCTTCCTAAATTAATTACCTGTCCTATTTTCTGATCAGGGGCCTGGAACTTATTCCAGCCACCTGCTGACATATGCATATCTAAGTATCCTCAGCATATCCAAAGCCAAGATCATGATTTCAGAGTCCAAGAGACTTTTCTTCTTGTGCTTTTGGTCTTAAAGACCTCAGTTTATCTCAGACATTTAAATGTATCCTTAAAGTTCTCTCACCATCTGCATTCAACAGCACACAAAGATATATAATTATAATTTCTAAATATCTTGTATTCATGTCATTTCTTACCTCCCAGTCACTACTGCCATCTATTTTCAACATGTGTTATTTTTCTGTATATCAACATTCCATAAGTATTTCTTCAATTAATGTATTTTCTAATTTACTCAGTGACTAGGGAAGTAATTAAACCTACTTTTGCTTGAATTATTATACCATATATCATATATTCTAAGATGTATTTATTCCTGCATTTTTACATCTATGAAATGGGAATGCATCTTATTATAGTGTTTAATTTGGAACCTTTTTATTTCTTAGTGGCTTTTAACATCATGGGCTTTATAAGATGACATTAATAGATGGTATCCTGAATTGCTAATGTTTTTCTGAATGCTTTTCCAGCCTTATGACTTATGTTTCTTCTCTGAATCATCACTCCCAAGTAGTTTTCTTTGTCAGTAGCCAGAACAAATCATAGAAAACCAAGTGCTGAATGTAATATGTGTGTATAATCTCTAAACCTTCCTAATGTCCACATTTTTTTCCATTTTTGATCAGAATCCACCAGCCTATAACTTAATGTTTACCTCTCCCTACCTGCTTTGAATTTTTTTTTTATGGTTTCTCTTTTGTTTTAGAATAAAAATCCAAATTTCCCCAGCATAACATAAAGGGCCCTTTCCCATCTAGTCCTAATGTAATTTGCATGCCTTTCTTCATTTCTCTCCACACTTTAAATACCATTTTCACAGACTTTTTCAATGTTCCTTGAACAGATTGTCATGCTTCAGACTGTTCTGTATGTTTTATTTTGAAAGACTTTTCTTTGACTAACTTCAAGTTATCCTTTTGAGTTTAGTTCTAACATCATCTCTCAGAAGTATTTCCTGGATCCTGTGGAGTCACTCTGTACTTTTTTGTGTTTTGTATTTTAGCAAGGTGGCTAAAGTCAGGGTCTCTGGAGTTTGACTGCAAGGGTTTGAGTCCCAGCACCTGCACTCAGTAACTCAATAAATTACTAGTCATTTAACTGCTCTTTGCTCCTTTTTTCCCATTAGTAAAATAAAAATAATAATAGCAATTACCTGAAAGATTGTTGAAATATTTACATAAGCTAATACACTTAAATCATTTAGGAGAGTTCTAAGTGCATAATTATGGTACAGTTTTTAATATAATGTTATACAACTGGTTGCCTCCCTGATTAAAGAGCAAGTCTTTCACTGACATGGACAAAACAACCCCCAATCTAATTCCTGACACATATCCACACTCCATAAGTATACTTACTGAGTGATGCATCAGATATAGTCCAACAAGTAAGTTATTTTTGTTAGGTTCTGTGTACACAGAAAGTTAAACATATTTAGAACTTCATTTAAGGTAGATTTTTGTTTGGTCACCTACTTCTTTGAACAGGAGGTCTTAAAATAGTGGTCTGACTGAAGCTATATGTAAACTAGCTATTTTTTTGTTCACCTTATGCCAGACTGTCTCTTGCTTCTTTTTAAATTGTCCATGGAGCATAACTTGGTGTCATAACTCTAACCAGCCACATCAATGCAAAAGGTGAATGATAGTCATGCCTATAGTCTATTGTGCTTTTAAAGGTCACAGCTAAAATGTTCCCCTGCAAAAGCTGCAAGCAGTTCACTTTGTCTTGTAGAACAAGCTTGCCTGACAGTGCAAAGGACAGTCTCCTAAGTGGACTGGGGTGCAGAGATGACAGGAGGAGGAATGGTGTCTGAGCCCCATCATCAGACTAATGATCCTACTTGAACACTTCATCTTCCATTCTCAGTTGCTTTCTCTCTCACCACTTCCTTTTCTTCCTCACCATTCACTTCTCTCACCTGTCTGAGCCAATCCAGGAGGTGACACTTTTGGATACCATCTGCCTGTTAGTGAGGGGAAGGTGACCTGGAAGTGTTGGCTTGTGCAATTGGCAGCAATGCTTGTCAAGAAAGGCCCTTTTCTGAGTGATGTCACTGAATCTAATCAGAATTTTAAGTTGTATTAAATTTTTAAAACTATTTTTTATTAAATGTACAAATAAATCTAAAAGTTTGAACAGTCTGTATTTTTCAAGCATTTTGAGATAAGCATAGCCTCCGATGACCAACTACATCAAAGTATTAAATATACACACAGATAATTACCCTGTAAAAGCAAACTGTCAAATGAGGACCTAGTGATTTTCCCTAATAAAAATGAGATGGCATGGTCTAGTGTGCTGATCATAGGCTTTGCAGTCAGATGGACTTACCTGATTTAGCTTCAAATTTATGCTACTTCATTTTGTAAGATCCTATTGAGTCATGGTTTTTGTCATTTATAAAAGGAGTAACAATAATACCCATCTTGCCCAAGGTTGTTCTTAGTATGAGTTCAGATATCTAACATACTTTCTACCTCATGCTTAATGCAGGTGTGTAATGGCCAAATATTAGACTCAAATGGATTTCAATATATGGTTCTTCTAGGAATACTGGTTAGAGACTTAATATATGATTTAGTAATCTGTTCCATATATATAACAAAGGTGATTAGGCAACCAGATCATATATTGAAATTATATAATTTTTATCAAATTCCCATAAAATATTAGAAAAAACACTTGTCAAATTTTACTCTGTAAGGAGGGAGTATTCAGCCCTGGCTCAGTTGATTCATCCTGTGCACTTAAAGGTTCTTGGTTCAGTTCCTACTCAGGGCAAATGCCTGGGTTGCAGGCTCTGTCCTTTGCAGGGGTCATGCAGAAGACAACTGATGGATGTTCTGCTCTCACATCAATGTTTCTCTTTCTCTCTTTCTCCCTATCTCTTCCTCTCTCTCTAAAATTCAATAAAGATTTTTAAAAAGAGAGAAAAGGGGCCTGCAGGCAACAGAAAAATCCCTTTTACCCCCTCTCTGAAATGGATTCACCACTAAAAGTTTGACAGAGAAAAGTTTATTTCACTTTAATACCCATTTAAAAAGCCAAACTGGATGTTCACATGTTTGGTTTGCTGATGCCACAGAGACAATTATTATAGCTGAATATAATTTTTTATATTAGTAAGATTCTAGGGATTTCCAACTTTTAGACATTTGAATTTTTAATAAGGCTGAATACCATCATTTCTGATATTCAGAAACAGAGCCTATATAGTCTCTCAAGACAGCCCATTCTAATATTTTATTATCATTTTGATAAAACAATTTTTGATATAATGAAAATTTACAATCTTTATTTTCTTATCTTATGCATTTATGTAGTCCATCATGGCAATGGTTATAGTTCTTTTTTAAAAAATATATTGTATTAATTTTTTACAGAGAGGAAGGGAGAGGGATAAAGTTAGAAACATCGATGAGAGAGAAACATTGATCAGCTGCCTCCTGCACAGCCCCTACTGGAGATGTGCCCACAACTAAGGTACATGCCCTTGACCAGAATAAAACCTGGGACCTTTCAGTCCGCAGGCCGATGCTCTATCCACTGCACCAAACCAGTTAGGGCTGGTTATAGTTCTTTAGTTATGTTCCTCAGCAGGATCTCAAATATTTCAAGTAGACCAATTTCATTTTTTCATTAACTTAATGGTGGCAGACTCTTAATTTTTAAACTTGGTTCATGAATTTTGTCAAATATTTATCTTTACTTTTTCTTGCTTATCAGATCCTGAGAAGTTCTCAGAGGAGTGGAATGTGGTGCCATTGCAATACAACTATTTTACGTGGGGGTAGAAATTAAATTTTTAAAAAATATATGTTTTTATAGGTTTCTGTGAGAGGGAGGGAAAGGAAGAGATAAAAACATCAATGATGAGAGAGAATCGTTGATTGGCTGCCTCTTGCATGTCTCCATACTGGGGATCCAGGATGCAACCTGGGCATGTGCCCAGACCGGGAATAGAACCCTGACCTCCTATTTTGTAGGTCGACGCTAAACTACTGAGCCACTAGGCAGGAGTAGAATTTCCTGGCTCTTTTGTAAGTTTGCTGGTAGATAGATGCAATACTGAGTACCCCTAAGCATACAGTGGACCTTCAATGTTACATGAGCAGTAATTTTCTCCCTTTGCAATGATTGTTGGTGGTTCAAGTTCTCTCCCCATTATCACTCTGTGGTCACTATGTTCCAATAGCAGCACTTTCTCAATGCTTCACTCTTCAAAATTATTTATCTTCCACAAAAGTGAGCTATATAAGTACTTATTGGATCAAATGTTATGACCTTTCCCCTTTACCCCTCACCTGTGAGTGGTGTACAGCATGGACTTTGGAGTCCAATTTCTTAACTCTATAGCCTAGCTTCAAAATGTACTAGCTGTATGACTTTGTATTTCACTTCTCCTTCCCACAGATACATCGTTTGTTAAAACAGAAAAAATAATGTACCTTATCGATAGAGTTGTTTTGAGGATTAAATAAATTCCCACTTGTAAAATTCTCAGAGTAATGTGGTAAGCACTCAAGCAATTTTAGCTATTATTTAAGGCAATATTGAAGTGATCTGAAATAATAGTTTTGGGGAACAATTTCTCAAATCTTATCTCTTCAGTGATTTCTTACTATGCCTCTGAATATTTTAACTCTGATTTATGCCATAGAAATTTAACTTTGAATCAGATTAATATTAATACAAACTCAAAAATCTCAGTCAAGCTTCCTATAAATGGTTAACAGGAGGTAGTTGAAGATTGTATAGTCATACAGTGAGGACATTATTGGCCTTGAATTTTATATCAGGGACAAAATGCTCAGATTTGCCATTTAAAATCCTCTTGTATTTCCAAGCTCTTCAACCTTTCTGAACATCAGTTTCCCTTACTGTAAAATGGAGACAATATTTTTAGCGACAGTGATTTTCAGGGAGTACATCTTTTATATTCAATTGATACACTTTAACTTGACTTAGTTTTAGAACTTCTACTGTCTATACATGGGTAGATAGACTAGAGCCAAATAGCACCATCATAATTTTCAAATTTCCTAAGAGATTGTGGTAACAATGGGATAATATTTCATGTCAGAGAGCATATCATCTGTGCCCAATGAAGTAAAAGCATTTGAAAATAACACCATTTTGGTAAAAGAAGAATTACCAGTGTTACACAATTTGAATCAACTTTCTATTATGGCAGGATAATTTGTATATAAAACATATTATGTTTTGTTTGCTTATGTTTATTTTTCTAGTCATAATTAATGTATCCCTATTGTTCACAAATTGAGTTTTTAATCATAGTCATCCTATAACATAGATGTATTAGGGTAGCCTATAAATCATTAAACATTATAGCTCAATTTTTCTTTTAGACAGTAAAACAGAACTGAATTTTCTTGTGTGTTCAATGGATTTTGCCTCCATCCATAATTTCTGTAGAAAGTTGGCCAGTGATATAGGTTTCCTGAAGCCAGGAAAATTTAGGCTGGTAGGTATCCTGTTTTAGGGATCTAGTTTAAATTTTCCATTTGTGTGTGTATGTATGTGTCTATATATATTATTGATTTTTTACAGAGAGTAAGGGAGAGGGATAGAGAGTTAGAAACATTGATGAGAGAGACATTGATCAGTTGCCTCCTGTACGCCCCCTACTGGGGATGTGCCCATAACCAAGGTACATGCTCTTGACCGGAATCGAACCTGGGACCCTTCAGTCTTCAGGCCGACTCTCTATCCACTGAGCCAAACTGGTTTCGGCTAATTTTTCCATTTGTACAGAGAACAAAAACTGAGAAACTTGGGAAATTAAGTAATGTGGTTAATCCCAGACCCTGGCTGCAACCTAGTCCCATCTCCTCAACTTCCCACAGGAAGGCTTCCTTTTGCATTTAATGCAGGATAATTCATGTTTAGTGTTAAGTCATTGTTAGAGACTGGGAAATGGGTGTTTGTGGTTCATTGCCCAAATAAATGTAGTTTCACTCTCAGGTCTTGGAATTATATCTATATCTATATCTATATCTATATCTATATCTATATCTATATCTATCTATATCATCTATATCTATATTATCTATCTATATCAAGAAAAAGATTAGTAAGTCTAGAAGAAGGTGAAGCTAAGTGCTTTTTCAAATCATTAAAAAAACTTGATTTTTCTTTTATAATTAACAACCCCATGAAATTGATCCACCAAAACTCTTTTCTTCCCTATCTAAACTTTTTGTGGGTTTCCCTATATTGAATTATTGGAGCTTCCTCAGTATTTTTAAATTCTGGTTTTTTATTTAGATTTAAACTGGAAAACACACTGATGCTCTTTTAAACTTGATAAATATAATGTAATACAGTGGTACCTCGAGATACGAGTTTAATTCCTTCCATAACCTTGAGGCATGGGAAACTATGAGATAATCAAGTTGCAGTAAACTGGTGGGTCATGTGCAGCCGGCCGATCAGCGCGATTACTCCTATCTCAAATGTTGCTCATATTTCAAAGCAAAAATTGCTCGCTCGACGGCTCGTATCTCAAAAATCTCGTATGACAGGGCACTCGTATCTCGAGGTACCACTGTATTTCATATTTTGCCTAAAATCAGGAACATATTTTCCTTTTATAAGCTTTAAAAAATAGGGTGGCCTTGGCAGGTATGGTAGAGCATCAGCCCATGCACTCCAAGCCTGTGGGTTTGATTCTGATCAAGGACATGTACCCAGGTTCCAGGTTCAGTCCCTGTCTGATCGAGAAAGTGTACAGGAGGCAACTGATAGATGTGTTTCTCTTTCACATCAATGTTTCTCTCTTTCCCCCTCCTTTCCTCCTTTCCAATTGTCCTAGAAATCAATGGTAAAAATATCATTGGATGAGGATTAAAAAAAAAAATAGGGTGCACCAAGAGTACTTATAGGAAATGGTAAAACAGGAAAAGGCATTTTATAATTACTAGAAAAAAATAAAAACACAAACAAACATGTAACTCAGTTTTAGACATTAATTTCATGCCAGAAATTAAATGAGGAAGCTATTGTTCAGCAGTCAATTTCAGACAAAATTGTCCCTAAGAAAATACGTATAGTCTAAGAGCAAGGCAAGATGGCAGCCAGCAGGGAGTAGGCAGGGAGAATGTGTGAAAGTGTGAGGGAGAAATAGAGGTGTGTGAGGATGTGGGTGGGTGTATGTGTGAGTGAAATAGGGACAGTTAGATCATGCAGTTCTTCCAGGGAGCTGCCAATCCAGGCAGTCTTAGATGGCAAAACCCTGTGGCCACCACAAACACTCTGGGAAGGACACCAGCAGCACAGAGACCATGCCATCTTGAAGAACAGAACTGCTTGGGACTAGGATCCTACCCTCACCACCACCCAGTCTGGTCTCAGAAGCAAATAAGGACCCTACAGCTGCTCTGATAGAAGACCTGCCACCACAGCTGCTGACCCAGAAACATCAGGACTCCAGGCACCTGGCCACAGATTTTTGTGTCACAAAGTTGATCCCCCTCTCCTGCCACCTGTGCAGCAGCGACATAGAAACTACCAGACCCCAGCCACACAATAAGGCTTTCTGCACACACAAAGCAGTGGGAACTCTGCCTGACTTTGAGCTTTGGTGTCAGACACAGGAAGTTTGTTTCCTGTGAATAGTCTCCGTTCCCAGAACAGGAAGACTGAGCCAAATTCCAGCCTAACTGTTCATCTCTAGGGAACTGGTCTTCTGTGACCAGATCCCACACCCACACAGGGCAGGGAGACAGCACTGAACTTGAGCTTGGTCTTGCGAATTCAGGGATATTTGTTTCCTGGGACTTGCCTCCACACCCAGACAGGAAGGCAGTCCTGAATGTGAGCATAGCTGCACAACCTTGGGGAGATTGTTTTCTGTGACCAGATCCTACACCCACGAAGGGAGACAGCACTGAATTTAAGCCTGGAGGTGCAAACTTAGGGAGTTAGTTTCCCATAACCAGACCCTGCACTTTAGCAGAGAGGCTGCAGTGAATTTGAACCTGGATGTGTGGTCTCAGGGAGTTTGTTCCCCACAACCAGACCCTGTGTCTACACAGGAAGGCATGCTGAATTTGGGTACATGGACACAGGGAATTTGTTTTTCACAGTGCACACCTGCATGACCAGACTCCACACCCACACTAAGTGACAATGCCACCTGACTTTGATTTCAGGGTAAGTTCACACAGAAGGCTGTTTACCACAGGACAGAAGTGGACCTCCTATCAACACAGTGTGACTGAGCAACTTGGTCTCCCTAGCACATCAGGGACCCTGAATCTCCACACAAGAGGCAGCATTGACCACCAGTGACTAGACTCCATTCCGCATTACATGCACCTTAGATCCCTGATTCTCAGTATATTAACACTAAGAGCCAGTGACTCCAAATCTTGATGCATGTGCACACAGGGACCTGATTCTCAGTGTGAGGTAGCACCAAGAAACAGAGACTCTAATACTTGATTCTCATATTGGCCACAGGGAGCCTCTGACTCCTGACATGCAATAGGGGACTTTGATTTTTGGCACACACCAGTGGGTTCTCTGTTTCAACATGGCACAGGCAGCTTCCCTGATTCTAGGTGCATACACGAGGCCACACTAAGTAACGGTGATTCTGACCCAGGGCAAGCTTGGTTCCCAACAACCCACAGCAACTGCATGTCTTGGTATCAGACTCTTCAGTGACACTTGGGGGTGCAAAACTCCTACTGCACATGGTCCAGGTCCCCACAGCTCTACATCTGAACCTTCTCGTGATAGTCAGAATGGGAGACAACAAAGCAATCCCCAGATGAAAGAAGAGAAGGAATTATCAAGTAAGGAAATAAGTGAAACAGAAGGATACAACATGACAGAAAAAGAATTCAGAGTAATGGTCATACAGTTCATACACCAGATGGATGAGAAAATCAACAACCTATACAAAAATAAGGAAGAAATGAAAAATGATATTGCTACAATCAAAACACCAAGGAAGGCTTCAATAGTGGACTGGAAGAAGCAGAGGACGGAATCAGTGAGTTAGAAGATCAGGTGCAGAAACAAGCCCAATTTGAACAGCAACTAGAGAAAAAAATTAAAAAGCAGGAGGAGAGCCTAAGGGAGCTTTGGCATAATGCAAAATGAAATAACATACGTGGGATGCCAGAAGGACAAGAAGAGCAGCAAGGATTAGAAAATTTATTTGAAGAAATAATGACAGAAAACTTTCCTGGTATGGAAAGAAAAAAGTTACTCAAGTACAAAAAGTCCCATGCAAGATGAATCCAAAAAGACCCATACCAAGACATGCCATAAGTATAATAGCAAATGTTATCAACAAAGAGAGAATTTTAAAAGCTGCAAAAGAGAGACAGAGTGTTAGCTACAAAGAATCTCCCATCAGATTATCAAATGATTTCTCAACAGAAACACATCAAGCTAGAAGAAAATGGAAGCGATATACAAAGTGATGGAAAGCAAGGGATCAATCCAAGAATACTCTATCAGCAAGATTATCAATCAAAATTGAAGGGGAAATCAGGAGCTTCACAGACAAAAAAGACTAAGGGAGCTTATCACTACTAAAGCAGCAATGCAAGAAATGATAAAGGGAATGCTGCAAAAAAAGAAAAAAAAGTAAGAAGAAGCACAGTCTCAAGAGATAAAAATGGCTATAAACAAGTACCTTTCAATAATAACTTTAAATGTAAATGGATTAAATGATCCAGTGAAAAGACATCGAGTGGCTGAATGATGTTGATTCTTCTGTGAAGCCATCTAGGCCTGGGCTTTTATTTACAGGGAACTCATACAACTCAACAAAAGGAAAATAAACAACCCAATCAAGAAATGGGCAATGGACCTAAATAGAGATTTTTGAAAAGAATACAGAAGGAAGGCCAAGAGACATATGAAAACATGCTCAAAGTCACTAATTATCTGAGAGATTAAAATTAAGACGACAATGTGGTACCATCTCACACTTGTCAGAATGTCTATCATCAACAAATCAATAAATGACAAACGTTGGCAAGGATGTGGAGAAAAAGGAACCTTGGTGTACTGCTGGTGGAAATGCAGATTGGTGCAGCCACTGTGGAGAACAGTATCGAGTTTCCTCAAAAAACTAAAAATGGAACTCGCATTTGACCCAGTAATACAACTTCTAGTAATATATCACAAGAAGCTAGAAACATCAATCAGAAAGGATATATGCACCCCTATTTTCATAGCAGCACAATTTACCATAGCTAAGATTTGGAAACAGCCTAAGTGCCCATCAGCAGATGAGTGGATTAAAAAAACTGTGGTACATTTACACAATGGAATTTTATGCTGCACTAAAAAGAAGGAATTCCTACTGTTTGCAAGAACATGGATAGAACTGGAGAGCATTATGAAATAAGCCAGTCAGAGAAAGATAAGTATCACATGATCTCACTCATTTATGGAATATAATGAACAACATAAACTGATGAACAAAAACAGTTTCAGAGTCAGAGAAACATCAATCAGATCATCAAACCTCAGAGGGAAGGTAGTGGAGGGTGGGGGTAAGGGGAAGAGATCAAACAAAAGACTTGTATGCATGCATATGGGCCTAACCAATGGGCACAGATAACTGGGGGGTGAGTGCATGAGTGGAGGGGATAGGGGCTTATGAGGGAATAAGGACACATATCTCATACCTTAATCAATAAAGAAATAAAAAAAAGAAAATATAGTCTAAGACAGTGGTAGGCAAACTCATTAGTCAACAGAGTCAATATCAACAGTACAACAACTGAAATTTCTTTTGAGAACCAAATTTTTTAAACTTAAACTTCTAACACCACTTCTTCAAAATAGACTCGCTCAGGCCATGATATTTTGTGGAAGAGCCACACTCAAGATGTCTAAGAGCCGCATGTGGCTTGCGCGCCGCAGTTTGCCAACCACAGGTCTAAGGGAATTCAAAAGGCAGTGATATCATATGCTCCAGAAGCTAAATAAACTGTTCATAAAATGATCCTTGTGTACTTGTTAAAAACAAACAAACAAACAAACAAAATACTGGAGTAAAAAAGTTCTCTAGAATGTGTTTATTGAGGTATATCTTTTTTAAAAAAAGAACTAAGGTATGAGTTTTCACCATGACTAGGGTGCTTGAAACTATAAATAGTTTCTAGTTCCTGAAAACTGAATGGAAGGTAAAGATGAATAGAAAATGATGGACTTAGAAGTTTGTACACATGTGGAACAAAGGGGAGGAGATTTGGGGGACTGGATGAAAGAAGGTGAAGGGATTAGCAAGACATATATACATACATATACATAATACAAGTATATATTACAGGTGAATACAGACAACAGTGTGGTAATAGTGGTGAGGGATGAAGGGTAGGTGGAGGTGGGCAAAGGGGTGTCAATGGAGATGAAAAGATACTTTTCTTGCAGTGATGTGCACATGATTCAGTGTGCAATTGGTATTTTGTTGAGTTGTACAGTTTAACCTATATGGTTTTGTGAACCAATGTCACATAAATAAATTTAATAAAATAAAAGCCTTAATATAAAACTTAATGTAGACTTAAATATAAAATTCCAAACTATAAAACTCCTAGGAGATAATATAGGAGAAAATCTAGATGACCTTTGACTTGGCAATGACTTTAGATACATCAAGAGCTTGATTTATGAAATAAATAGTTGATAAGTTGGACTTCATTAAAACTAAAAACTTCTGCTCTACAAAAGATATTGTGAAGAGAATGAGAAGATAAGAGAGTCAGAGAATATAGCTGCAAAAGGCAAATGTGATATAGGGCTGTTATCCAAAATACATAAAGAACTCTTAAACTCAAAGTCAGAAAACAAATTATTTGATTAAAAAGTGGGCAAAATCTCTGAACACCTCACCAAAGAATATATACAGAAGGCAAATGAGCCTATGGAAAAAAATGTGCAACATTTTACATCATCAGGGAATTGGAAATTAAAATAACAATGAGACAGCACTACACACCATCAGAATGTTGGAGATCCAAAATATGATGATGTAAGATGCTGTCAAGGATGCGGATTTCTATTCATGGGTTGGAAGGAATGCCACATGGTACAATCACTTTGGGAAGACAGTTGGGATAACTTACAAAATTTAGCACCTGCTCTTACCATAGAACTCAGTAATCATACTCCTTATTATAGGGTGTGCCCCAAAATGTATACACATACATTTAAAAAAATATTTTATTGATTTTTTTTTACAGAGAGTAAGAGAGAGAGATAGAGAGTTAGAAACATCGATAAGAGAGACATGGATCAGCTGCCTCCTGCACGCCCCCTACTGGGGATGTGCCTGCAACCAACATACATGCCCTTGACCAGAATCGAACCTGGGACTCTTGAGTCCACAGGCGGACGCTCTATCATCTGAGCCAAACTGGTTTTGGCTACACATACGTTTTTGATAGCTTAATTGATACTTCTTTATTTTCAGATTTAACTCATTGGAATTCAAAATTATTCAAAGTCTGTACACATTTTGGGACATCCTGTATTTATGCAAAAGAGTTGAAAACTTATTTCCACACAAAACCTGCACATGATGTTACAGCAGTTTCATTTGTATTTGCCAATATCTGGAAGAAACCAACAATCCTTCAGTAAGTGAATGGATAAATATACTCTGGTATATTCATATGATGGAATATTATTCAATGATAATAAATGAGCTATCAAGCTATGAAATGGAGGAGCTTTAAATGTATGGTAGTGAGTGAAAGAAGTTAGTCACATAGTCTATGATTCTAACTATGAGACATTCTAAAAAAGGGAAAATCTATGGAGAAAATGATCAGAGGTTGCCGGAGGTAGGGGTGGGTAGACAGAGCACAGAGGATTTTTAAGGCAGTGAAACTACTTTGTATGATACTATAATGATGTGTCAATGTAGGTTCATCAAATGTCCCATGCTGGAGTAGGTAGAAATCTTGATAGTGGGGGAGGCTCTGCAAGGATATTTGGGAAATCTTTGTATTTTCTGATCAATGTTGCTGTGAGCCTAAAATTACTGTAAAAAATAGTCTATTAAAGAAGTCATTTGGAGGAAAAATAACAGTTTGTACACATGGCTGCCAGGCTCTGTGTGCTCTGCTGATCTTGCAAATTAGGCCTCCTGGTAAATCTTTATGTATCAGGAAGGCCATCTCTCAGGAGGCAGCGGCAGGAGTGAAAAGTCTGGCCTGGCAGTGAGGGGACTGGCGAATTGTGCCCCTAATGTGCTTTGGGGAAGTTGCTTATCTGTCAGGCCTCCAGTTATCTTCTATATAAATGAGTAGAGTTCTATGGCTGCATGAAGTCTAAGGTTTCTTCTAGGTTTAAATTGGCCTTATTACTTTTGGCATTTTTTCCTTTTTATAAACCACCATCGGTAAATGTACTTCCATAATTTAGGCCCAAAGGAAAGCTTTTTGCTCTTAGAAAAAATTACTATAATCATCCCACTTATCCCCAGTCAGTTTCCCCTCCCACTCTGTTCTTCAAATATTTACTGCTCTCACTTATAAATTCTGTCTTCCTGTGTCCTCACTCACAGCAGACAATTCCTTTCATGTAATAGTGATTTCTCTACACAATTCCCCATAGAATAGACATAATAGATATTTAGGAAATATGAGACTATATAAAAATAGATAATTTCTTACATAATAGTCTTCACATAATAGAAAATTTCTCTCACCTATTTTCTCTCAGAAAAATAGAGGCAAGAAGACAATAATTATTTCCTGACATTTTACACTTTTCATCTACTTCTTCCTGTAAAGATATGAAATTATTCTGATTTCAAAAGGATTCTAACTTCCTTCCGTTCTGTGTCTATTTGCGCCTTGTCCTTTTCTACCGCCACAGGATACCACTCCTATATCCTTCCTTTATTTTCTCTTCAAATTCTTTTCCTCTACTTTCCCTCCATGACTTCCTCCATACAGACTCTTCAAAGTTCTCACCCATGAAGCAGCAAAGAACAAGATTACTCTACTTCCTTGATGCTAAAATCCACACTGAGTCCTGCATGTCTATCTCCCCTCTGGTCAATTTCATTATGTATCTATTTCATCACCTAGAATTTGCTTCTTGTGTCATTGAAGTCCACACCCTTTCCCACATCACAACATTCTTTCTCATAGGTCTTCTAAGATCTCACATTCAATATCTTCCAAAATCTATTTTCCTTCCTAAATGTTTTTTGTTCAAATTCTTTAAAATTCATTTTAGTAGTTTGGCTTTTCATGACATCTGACCCAGTTGACATTAACTCCCCTTCCTGAAAAATTTCATTCTAATTTCTTCTGTGAACTCTTTCTCTTCTGTTCTTCTAGCTTTCACTCTTCCTCAGCCATCTTTCTCAGCTCTTTTAATAGTCTATGCATTTCCTGGGCCATGTCTCACATATATGCCTCAATCTTTAACTTTACTATGAGCCCCCAAATTCTCTCTCCTGAGCTCCAGATTGTTTTCTCCCTTTCTTTCCACAGTACTCCTCTCACCAGCCACTACCCATTTTTTTTTTGTACAAATAGTAACATTATACCTCCTTCCCAAATCTTTCCTCTTCTCTCCCCCAGGCTAAGCTGAAACCTGGGAATCATCTGAGATTCCCTTTCTTTCACATTGAATATCTAGTCAGTATGTTTTTTATGTGTGTCCTAAATATTTCTCAGCTCATTGATTCCTTTCTATTATTATAATATTAGGGTTGGCTTGACTTTATTACTTTTCATACCTGGTCAACTTCCCATTCATCTTTTTTATTATCCAATCCAAACTTTTATTGCCATTAGTGTTATGTTTATAAAATTTTTATAATTTCCTTGATAGAAAACCACAAATGGCCAACTCTCTTCAGAATCAATTTCAAACTTACTAGCTTAATATATGATATATGATGCCCTTCAATAAAATGGTTCCAACCTAACTCCCTTGGTTAGGTAGAACACATAAATCTAAAGTTAAAAATAAAAATAAATATTTCATTTAAAAATTTTTATGAAACAAGATTTTATTTTAAGAAGGCAAAGTTTTACTGCCAAAGATTAATAGTGTTTTTTTTTCTTTTTCTAAAATATATTTTTTATTGTTGATAGTATTCGAGATATCTCTCATTCTCACCCCCACCCCCTTTTACTCTCATCCTCCCAGCTCCTATCCACCTCTTAGAATTATGGAAGTTCCACTGGTCATAATTCATTTGCTCAACCTATTCACCCCTCAGATGCGCAATATCTCAGCCAGCATGGTCTCTCAATGTGTTTCTCACCTCAGTGGCTCTCTTTTCTCATTCCATGCTTTTGGCACAGGAATCTTTAGTGAAGCTGTGGATTTTGTGTTCAGGGCACAGTCATGATCATCCAAAGATATGACAAACCAGCTCTCATGATTTGTGTCAATGAATCTCTCTTCTTACCCTCAAAAACATGCTTCCTTTTATGTTCCATTTTCTGGACACTAAGCATATATACCTAATATATTCATCTTATCAAAATCAATAAGTACCACTGACTTCTACTGTTTCTTTTTTCTTCCCTGGAAGGAAAATCCCTGTAGGCAAGAAATGAGTTACTTGCTTGACATGAAGGAAAGTGTTAAGTTGAAAATAAAATGCCTCAATAACTATTCTGCATCATTGTTATTTCACAACTTCTACATATGTTCTAGCCATTCTAGAATACTTGCCATTGATTTTACCTGCTTTGTGCTCTTTCTCATGCCTGTGCTTTTGCATGTGTTGTATCTTATCTTTCATACTTTTCCTCTCCCCGTTCTTTGGACTTAGCTGAGCTCTCACTTAAAAATGGTCCCATCTGGGTTATGTAACAGGACATCCTGTTCATAGCTTTCATTCATCCTTTCATTTATTGATTCACTCACTCACTCTGATTCATTAATTTATTCAATAATAATGTATGAAGCAACCATGTTAGACATAGTGCTGGCACTGAAAATACTATAGTGAACAAGGGAGAAGACATGGGTGTTTATCAAGTTTATAGTCTATCAGGATAACAGATTTGAAAAGGTAATTGCCAAATAGGATGTGGAGTATTTTAACAGGGGCAGTTCAGTGTGCTAAAGCTAAGGGGTATAACTTAATTTAGCAGTCTCTGAGGCAGGGGTATTTCAGTATCTCCTTAATATCACTCATCATACTATTTGTTAATTTGCTACTTGTCCATCTTTTTCATTTGATTATGGGTTCTTTAAGGGCCTGGGCAAGGATTTCTTACAGATATAAAAGAACATGCTGTATGTTACAGTGTTCCAAGAGAAAGTCTATTTAGAAAATTATATTTTGCTACTTAATTTCAATAGAGATATTTTAGAAAAAGTATATGAAAACCTTGAAAGTGTCATGAAAATGGGTCATTTTGCTCACAGCAAATATATATGACCAACAAATTTTGGTAAGAAACTACTTCATTTTTGTTGAATTAAAAACCTTTGGCAGGAAAAAAAAACTCGTAGTTTAGTCATTTAATTTGAATCTCACATCTCTACTTTTAAATAATATATTCAACAGCAATAAGACCAATATTCACTTTCAAAGATATAAAACAAACAGACATATTTTTTTCATAATAATATCTTTTAAGGTTAGAAGGGGTCTATAACTCAAAAGGTCAAATAGAAAATGTTAATGAAAGCAGAATGTAGTCAAGTCAAATAAGAAAATAAGCCAAGATGTTGCTTCAGGCGTTGCAAATCTGATTTACACAGCCTTCTTGCAAGATTAGAGTTGTTATTTACTAAAATGTAAAGAGTAATGTTCTTAGACTTATTTACCAGGAATTCATAACATCAGGATGTAACATTCTCCCAAAGGTAATTTATCGGAAATGATTTCATACGTAAGAACTAATTTAAATGATTACTGGGTAGCTAATTTAAAAACCTGGATTTAACATAATAGGTAAAAAAATGTTATGAAAAGAGTAATTACAAGTAGTTATTAGGAAAACCAATAAGTAATTATAATATTAATGTCTTACAATCAAATTACAGACATTTTAATAGTGATTGAACAAATCTATGAACCTTATTGTTTCAAAGCTGTAGGAATTAATTTAAGTTTCTGCAAATACAGACCTACTGCTGCTACATGTCTTTGGAAACTACAGTTCATCATTTACAATAGTCAAATATCAGTTTCTGTAGAATAATGCCCACTTATGTTCCAATGTGTACATTGTTATTTATAGAATGTTTTTTTGGACCCATGATATTCTCAATGTTATGACACTGAGAACAATATAATACTCTTTATCTTCACGAAATTTTGTTATCTCTTTATTAGTTATCATAAAAACATATGCTTATTAACTGATCTTTACTTGGATGGGTCAAGGATGATTTTGGAAGGACTTCTCCTGAAATTAAAAGTGTCAATAGCAAAATCAGATAGCAATTTAACACTAGAATTAATTTTGCACAGTTTTACAGAAAAACATTTATCACTGAAAAATATTTCCATTGTCAGTCCTGAGTTGATTATTTCTATCTCAGAGTCTCCAGGCTTTCATAAAGGTTTCAACAGAAGAATGGAAGGAATTTACTGCCCACTCATGATGATGCTTTAAAAAAAAGCTTCTTCAGAATGGATCAAAGGCTGTAATTTCCATGCCATTTGTGTCTAATTTTCTTTTCTCCTGTTTTCATTTTTTGAAATGGCTATGATTGCAATCCAATTTTGCCCACACAGCACTGCATGCCTAAATGAACCATTTAGCACAAACTTTTGGTCTTTTTGATGCTTGAAATTTTATTTGCTTAGAAATCTGTCTTTTTCTCCCCATTAATGTTTACCACTCAAGCAGCATTAAAATTACCTCCAATAATTACTAACTGTAGTGGCTTGCATTATTCTATTCTCCAGATGTGAGGTCAAAAGTCCCTTCAAACCTATTACACATGAGTGCTGGAAGTCATTGTTGCTCCACCAAATTAAGATTCCCGTATACATCCTTAAAATATTTTTACTTTCATCTCTACTTATGAATTCTAAAACTTCAAAATTCCTAGGATTGATATTTCATATTAATATAATAAACTTTCATGAACTCATAAGGTATAACCAGCTGTTTCTTTGCATCAGTTGACATAGCTTAAATCATTGTGATGGGGCAGTTCAAATTAAATACTGTAGTTACTAGAATATGGAATGAAAATGAAAATTTTAAGGAACAGTTATTGGTGGACAAACTTTTGTATTTAGGGTATTTTAATATTGTTTAATTTCACAAAGGCTACTTAAAATTGTCTAAACCTATGTTATAGTCATGGCAGTGGACATCATAAGCTATTTTCCCATTGTCAGTACTCACAAAGATATGAGAAATATACTTATTAGAATAAAGCAGGTGCAGACCTCAATGTATACACACCTTAGCTCCTTTCTTTGCCTTTTAAATTTCTTTGGAATCTGCAACTAGGGGAACACTCAAAGACCTTTGTTTTCTTTTTATATAGTTGGGAAATAAAGGAGATAATTTCTATGAATAAGAATGATAGTAGCTAAAAGATACAGGAGGGTACCAGTTTAAATAGTAATTTTTGGTAATGGTTTTAAAGATTCATTTTATAAACAATATTTATGTTCCAGAGGTTTATATATTTTTAAAGTAGATATATGCTATTTAGCCTATGTCTTTTACCTTGTAGACATATATCACAATTACATTTTTGCATAAATTCATGTCAGATTGAAAAACACACAGAAAATATTCTTTGATGATTTTCAACAGAATTGCTGAAGTAGAGCCATTTTTCTTTTTTTTAATTATTATTATTAGTGTCTCATACTGGGTCCCATAGTGAGTCTTTGGAATATATTCGCATTTCATACTACCCAAGGCACTGTCTGTCTGTACGGTGGTGTAATGGTGCTGCAGGCTTGGACTCAGAACTTAGTTTATTTTTTTAAGTTTTTAATTTTAATTTTTTAAATTTATTTTTTATTTATTTTTTCCCCTATTGCCCTCCCCACTCCCCAGTACATGCCCTCATCCATTTCCCCTTCCCCCGTCCTCCCTCATTGCCCCGTATCCACTGGCTATACCTACCAGAACTTGGTTTAAATTCCAGCTTGTTCATAATCATCTATATGGTCCTCAGCAAATTATTGAATTTTAAAGCTTCGGTTTTTATCTTTTGCTGCAGAGGAGAACTGAGTGCTGCATGAGATAGTATTGGAAAAAGGCCTGGCATATATAGGGTGTTTGAAAAAAATTTATATGCACTTTGAATAATTATAAAACTGTTTATTAAAATACATTTCATTTTTAAAATTAAGCTATCAACTGTTAAAGTGTGTATACATTTTTTAGGACACTCTGTGTTTATAACCTCTGTACAGTACGTTAGTTCTATTCCTTTAAATGAAGTTTCCTACAAAAAGGTTAGTTGATATTATTGGTAACTTGATTTCTTTTTACAGAGTGTATATGGTGTATGTAAAAAGTGTATTGGCTGTGAGTGTATAGATGAGCACCCAATCTGTCAGAATTTTTATGGCCAGCAGGGTGGTTATGTATTTGGCTGTAAATTCTCTCATGATTAAAAGCTCTTTGAACCCTGAAACAGTTTTTGTTTTGTTGTGGTGGTTATTTGTTTTTTTATTTTTATTTTTATTTTTTGCAATTTCCCTTCCTCTCTATTGGGCCAAAATTATTAAATGTATAAAGAGAGGCATGGTAGATTTTTAAATATTTAAAACTTGAGATCTGGAATCCAAATATAAGGTGTGGCACGTGTAGGTTTACCATCATTTGTATGGGAAATAATACAATAATTAACAAATAATAATGCAAGGTTATACTATATTTGAATTTAAATCATTGACTGTGTGATGTTGGGGAAGTTACTTAAACCTGTTGTGCAAAATAGTTTTGTTGATAATTATGTCAATCTCATTAGAGTTTTGTGATGAGGAGTAAATTTTAATACATAAAAAATTAAGACAGCATCTTGTATACTGTGAACACATGCACCTATTAACTATTACTGATTTTTGAATAATTTATGTTCAGTATAGTTAAATAATTCTTGCTATAAAAATTATTTTGTTTAGAAACATTAAATGAATCAGATAAAACTAAAA
>JAAGEH010000304.1:21320210-21415323 GCA_011751065.1 Lasiurus cinereus | reverse complement strand
GAGGAGATTGTTCCAGACAGTTTGAAATCAGTGATTAGTAAATTGATGAAATAAATATTGAAAAGAGAACTTAAAAAATCTATGGTGCAGAAGCCACAAGCAACTTGACCATTGGGAAAAAGACAAAGAATAGCATACCTGCTGCTTCTAAATGTTGAATTTATTACAGTATAGGCACTGTCATTAAGCCAAAGACATGTAACAAGTCGCATATTAAACATTTTATGTGTTTACTGGATAGTGACTATGACTAGAACTTTTGTATTTAAGAAATTAAGCTAGTGAAAATTTTATCAGAATAAAATTGTGTTCACCCTTTCATTCATTTTTTCACTATTTCAATAAGTGTTTGTTCTATAACTATTAAATGCCAGACATTATGCCAGGCACATAGCAGTGAGTGGAGATAGAGATAGCAGTGAGTAACACAGATATAGCTATTACCATGATGGAGCCTGCAATTTAACAGAAACCTCAGACATTAAACAAAAAAAAAAATTACTGCATACCTACTTTTGTAATGGAATATAGGAAGAAAATATATAAGGTCTTATTAAGGTATTAAAAGGGTGAAATATATGCAAAATAATTCATAGAATTATATATATAGCTCATTAAGTAGGTTTATTTAAAGATCTAAAATATTTATCTGGAAGTTGACATGGGAAATTCGCTAAGAAATATTCAGTTGACATTGAAGAGTAATACCAAGGCACTTGCAAGACTATTTATGACAAATGGTTTTAACAAAGTAAGAAACAGAGTAAGAAAATGAAAGGGTAATTGAAATGGAGAAATAAACAACAATGAAAGAATAACTTCTGTGGTATGGCTTGTAGATATATTTCAGCTATGATGAAAATAACTCCTGGTGATTCCATGGGAACTTAGATTATTTTATTACTTTTAATCTTGTGACTAGCTTTTGTACAGCAAAAGTGGAGTTTAATTGAATCTCACTTATTCATTATCTCAGATAATTTTTTAATTTAAGAAGTTCCTTTAAAATAGTCATTCTTTATTATATTTGTTACTAATTTAGTAAAATTTACATTACCTTCAAGTCCCAAGTAAGTATTTATTTTATTCCAACTTGCTACATTGCTGCATGAGAAGAGAATTCAATATAACATTTATTGAGCAACTACTATGTGCAAAATAGCTTTGTTTAGATTGAGGTGTAAAATAGACTCATATGATATGGTTTCTATTCCAAAGGTACTTTGATACAGGGCACAGTGTGCGTGTAAAAAGTCCTCTTGTACATATCTATGAGGATCAAAAAGGTGTACATACAATTGAGAATTATATAAAATAACTAAAAGAGGTGCAAACACTGAAAGGGATAAAGCTAAATTGTTTTTGAGGCAAACAAATGAAAAGTAGGAGTTGCAAACTTTAGGTTAGTAAACGAAGGAATTAAAAAATTTCATTACAAAAGATGTAAATTATCAGACGTGCTTTAATCAAATGAGAAAAATTAGTGGGAGAAAATCTTGAGGAAATCATAAATATGAAAATATGTCTAATTTGGTCATCAGAGGCAGAATTACAAAGCTTGGGAGTACTCTGGGTCAGAACTAAAAATAAAAATATTGAATGAATGAAAGTACAAAATTTGGTCAGGTTTCAGTAAAGGTCTTTGATAGTAATATTTATTGATTATGAGCAAGTTTTTTAGGGGAAATAAGAACATTTTCATCATTTGGGACTTTCAAAATGAAAACTAAGCAAAACCCTAAAGGCCAGAGTCTGGGCTAGCAGAATTGATTACTTGTTAGGCTTTTTAAATTTCTGGTTTCTAAGACTTTATGATTTTCTGCATGGTACTACTTGAATTATGATTAACAAATGTTATCATTGCCTCTCATGACAGTATTTCTTTTTTCTTTTTACCAATATATTTGCTGTTACAGTGGCATTTCCTTTTATCAAGTTTGGAAAACATCAACCTAGAACTTGAATTAATTTTAGATTTCAAAGTAAAAGATCCGTAAATGATAGTTACAAGATCAGTGGATTTTAAAATAAACCCAAGTAAAGGGGACATATGTAATAATTTCAACAATAGAGATTAAAATAAAGAAATAAGTAAAATAAAAATAATTAAATAAACACAAGTAGAAATGATCACATTAGGGATATCAGTGTAATTCTCTTCTTAAATTTAATTGGGAATTCATATATTAAACAAACAAATACGTTACTGAATACCTACCCTTGTAATGGAACATAGGAAGGAAAATTATAATGTCTTATTAAAGAATTGAAAGGGTAAAATCCATGCAAAATAATTCATACAAGTACTCATTAAGTAGGTTTATTTAAAAGGCTAAAATATTTATCTGGAAGTTGACATGGGAAGTTTGCTAGAAATATTGACATTGAAGTGCAGTACCAGGGCATTTGAAAGACTGGTTATAACAAATGATTTCAAGAAGGTAAGAAACAGAGTAATGTAAGGATAGACGCTCCCAACCATTCAAGAGTTATTATATTCCAGACTAGAGGCCCAGCACATGAAATTCATGGACATGTATGTCTCTAGGCCTGGCCTGTGATCAGGGTCATTTTCTCTGGCTGCCTGCAGCTGGCCCCACTCCCCACTGCCACACAACCCTGGTTCCCCATTTGCCACTGGTTGATCGGTGACTGATAGCCAGGGGAAGGGTCTGAGAGGTCAGCTGTTCCTGCCCGCTTGCTGCCTATATCCCCCGTGGGTCGCACTCTGTGTGTGCGATGACTGGTGGAATGGGAGCCTTGGCCCGGCGCTGCCCATGTCCCCCACCACCCACCCAGGGTTCTCTGTTAGCCATCAGATGATCGAAGCCTGCCAGCTGGGGAAAGAGACTGAGAGATGGTCAATTTGCCTCATAGTGACTGGTCCAGTGGTCATTCTGGTCATTCCGCTGTTAGGGTCAATTTTTATATTACCCTTTTATTATATAGGATGCTATCTACCTTTATGTGCATTATTTAGTGTAATTCTCATTAATGCTCTAATACTATGGAGTAAGATTAAACTCTTCATTTTCTATATATGGAATCCAGCTTAAAGAATAGATGGTATCCATGTTCTTTGTCTTTCTACGATGACTGTAGGTGTAGAGCAAGTTGTCCAGGTCAAGGTCAGATTCTAATACACTTGATTATCAAGAGTATTAAGTCCTGAATCTGATGGAAAACACAGCCATGGTATAAAATTTACAAAGTTCTTTTAGGCCAGAGCTAAATGGACTAGAAAAGTTTTTATTTTTGATTTTTTTGGTGGTGTAGATACACAGCTATTTCCACCTAGAAAAGGTAAAACAAAATTATTGTGAATTTAAAATGAAAGCTTATTGCAAGCTTATCCCATGACTATTTTAATGGGATATAAGATTTCAAAACAAAATAAACCAGGGTGTAAAGAGGGTATCCTGGTGTTCTCAGGGCTGGGTCAACAGTTGTCATGACTGATCCAGGTGAAGGAGCTTGGTTGAAAGGGTCATCTCTCGATGGTGTCTACTTCAGTCATTTGTAAGTGGGAATTGTGTCACCTGAGCCATAGATGCCTGAAGTCTGGGTGCTTTTGAAAGTGTCCTCATCCAGACAGTCAAAAGTCCTTTTCTCTCATCTCAATGTGAGCTGAGGAGATTAAGCCAAACCCTCCTGGCCAGTATGAAAAAAGTGTCTCACTGAGGAATGTCAGAAAAGAGAGTCATTTTCTGGGGTCTATGTCTCTTCTCTATATCACAAAGGCAGTTTTTGATGTATGCTGTTTGGTGCATAATCCTTATTAACAGGTGTGATCAACTGCTTTCCTCTCTGCCTTTGGAATTCTGAGGAAGTAACTGGTTCCTGACAGTATATTGCAAGTTGCAGTAATAGATATAGCATATTTTGTTGATAAAAAATAGAAAAGTCATTGATGTATATCAAGATGAATGAAGTAATTTGGGAGGGAATAGTAGGTCAGGGAAGTGTTGATGAATGTTAAAGTAGCAGAAGCCTACTGTGGTCAAGTGAGAGGTATTTTATCCTCTTCAATACATCTCTCAAACTCCCTTGTTGCAGAATTCAGGAAATCCACAAACATTTGCACCAATTCATGATTGTGACAGGGGATGCTTCTCCCAAGATGTTTTCTGGAAATGTAACACTTAAGTCCCAAATTCAGAGTTCAAAATTTTGGTTTTAGAGACTTCTGTAGTCTGAGCTATGTAGTCTTTGAACAATAAAGCAGGTGTAATGTAGTTTTATTAACTACTAGAGGCTTGGTGCATGAAATTTGTCCCAGCAGGATCAGACCTAAACAGGCAGTCAGACATTCCTCTCACAATCCAGAACTGCTAGCTCCCAGCGATTTGCCTGCCTGCCTGTCTGATTGCTCCTAACCACCTCTGTCTGCCAGCCTGATCACCCCCTAACCACTTCCCTGCCAGCCTGATCAATGCATAACTGCTTTCATGCCATCCCAATTGCCCCTAACTGCCCTCCCCTACCAGCCATCTTGTTGTGGCCCTCTTGTATCCACATGGGGCAGCCATCTTTGACCCCATGGGAGCAGCCATCTTGTGTTTTGGAGTGATGGTCAATTTGCATATTACGCTTTTATTAGATAGGATTCTTTTTAGGGGAAAAGTAAAGGATAATTTCCCAGAATAGCTTGAATTGAACTGTGTTCCATTTGATCAGTTTGTGATTTTAGTAAAAAGTCAGAAAATACATGTTTTAAGGAATGTAAGGATGGCCACTTGTTCTGATTTTGTGTTTTCAAGTAGTACTCAAGAGAAAATGACTGGATCATGGGTGAAGCATGACTTCAATGTGCACTAGCACCAATGTTTTCCTTGATTTTCTTATTTGATTATGGCAGCCGAGGAGGTTCTGAGCACCCACCCTGCTGTGACTCAGAATTCCAAAGAAAAATGACAGTTGATCTCAGAATATTTTTTCATATACTGAAGAATGACAAAACTTCAATGTAAAAAAATAGTGAAGATTAAGCCAATAAAAGCTAGCATGAGCAAATGTACATATTTGCCTAAGAAGGATTAACAAATTGTACTATACACACAAATGTTGCAAAGGACAACAGTATAGAATTCTAAAGCTATTTTAATTACTTTTCAGGTTATGTGCTATGTATGCATAAATGATGCTTACTAGTGCCATTGTTCCTATGGTAACTATTCTCCTAGCAACATGAAAAGATCTTAACAGGATTTGCTCTTAAGAATCCATTTTTTTGAATATGATCAGAGAAAACTGTATATTACTCTGTATATCTAATCATCCATTTTTTAAATGTAGGATTTTCTCAAAATCATAGACCTCTATGGTTATGTGAAAACAATCTAGGGCTTGAAGTTTTGTTATTTTTGTTTCTCACTTGTCCAAGAACAACTTGAGTTTGACCTCTTAAAATGGACTTGAGGCATAGGAATATATCACATTTAATCTATTTTAGTTTTCTGTAAGCAAATGTGATATTCCACAATCTTTCAGGGGCTGACACAAATGAAATAAACTATTCTCTGAGTTAGGAACCCTGGATCATGGGCTCATATGCAGGCACATTCAACAAGAGGTAGAACTCTGAGAGGAATTCGAGTTCTCAAGTGATTAAAAGCAGTGATAGTCATTTTACTATGCTGCTCAAAAGACAAATGAAAATTCCTATTAAACTGTGATGCACTTATTGTGTCTTATTTCTCTTCATTTAACTAATGTTCACATTTGATTGATTACATTTTTCTTGACCTCCAATGCAAACATCCCATTCTATCTATTTTAGTAAGTGATAGTTTCCTTGCATGTGAGATTAATAATAAGATTTATTGCTAAGTTTCTCATGGTTGGTCTATAGCAGTGGTTCTCAACCTTTTCTAATGTCACGACCTTTTCATACAGTTCCTCATGTTGTGGTGACCCCCAACCATAAAATTATTTTTGTTGCCACTTCATAACTCTAATTTTGCTACTGTTATGAATCGTAATGTAAACATCTGTGTTTTCCGATGGTTTTAGGCTCTACAGCAGCGGTTCTCAACCTGTGGGTCGTGGCCCACAGGTTGAGAACCGCTAGCAGGGTCGCCTAAGACCATTGGAAAACACAAATACATCACGATTTATAACAGTAGCAAAATTACAGTTATGAAGTAGCAATGAAGATAATTTTATGGTTGGGAGTCACTACAACATGAGGAACTGTATTAAAGGGTCGTGGCATTAAAAGGTTGAGAACCACTGGTCTACAGGAAGGTTGATTTGCTTTTCTGCCCACATTTTCTGTTTATTCACCCATCCAGCTAAGTATTTATTTCCATCTTTAGTAACTTCCAGAAAATGTATATATATTAATCTCCCTCACAAAAAAAGATGAGTAATGTAAATGTTCAAGTAGAAGAAGAAACAGGCCTTAAATTCTCAATTATTTTTCAGTAGTAACTTCAGACTTTTTAGGATGAAAGGTGGGATGCTTATCTGCTTAGGTGTTCTGTAACATGAATGAGCTGAGTCCCCAGGTGCAACACTGCCCTGCACTATCTGTGTGTTAATCACTCAACGACATTTCTGAGGACCTTTGCTGACATACCACACTAGGCAGAGCCATAGAGGATTACTGTTTGATGCCTGGAACCTGCTTCTCTTTGGTTCTCAGCAATTCTGCTCAGGCCTCACACAAGGCAGCTATTCAGGCACATTGGAGGGCATTCCTTTATTTCATTTGTGCTAGTTCTGTATCTTGAATTGTTGGTAGCTAAGCTGGGTCATGATGTACTTAGGGAACACCCTGAAGAAACCCAAGTCAATGCCATATGCTGTTTAATGTAATGAATTATGCATCCTAATGTGATGTGCTCTTATGTCCCCATAATACTCCTTAGGAAATATGGGACCAATAAACTACACAAGATCTTGCAAACAGCAAAAGCAATGAATATCACATCCTGGGCTCAACCTAATTATATCAAGTAGAATATTTCTGAATAACAATTTATATATTTTTAAAGATACTTATTTTAGAGTGGTTTTAAGTTCACATGTGTTTTATAAAAACTAGTAGATAATATCTAACCTTCCACATCCAAATAATCATTACTAATATGAATATTTTCAATCTTTCTCACAGAAACACAATGATCTCTTTTCATTGACAATACAAGAACAGTGGATTTACTTGTCTGATGCTAAAAATTGAAATAATTTAACTAACATATATTCTTCAAATGTTCATGTGTTAATTTATATAACCACAACAGTGTTAAGGGAAGCAACCAAATTGCTTATTTTAATTAAACCATCCATTGAAGGATGTCTGTCTAACATCATATGTAATATTTCATATGTCTAAATAATAATATTCATAAATAGGAAAGATATAAATATACATTATCTGTACATTTTCAAAGGAGTACAGTATTAAAGAATTAGGAAATTCATAGAATGTCACAACATATTAAAAGATAAAATGCCTTAGGTCTAAATTAGGAATAATGAAAAATAAAGAATAGATCAATGTACCAATGTATAGATTAGATCTAATCAGATAAAGCTGATGGATGGGAATGAAGCAACATTATAAGGGGGATGAAATAAGTATATGTTGCTGAATGGAACCATTGTAGAACTCTTATATTTCAGAGGAATATATTCAAAGGAAGCAGATGGGATATATGCTTGGTTCCATGGATAAAAGTAGTCTTTGTTTTAACAGAATTCAAGATGGAAGATGAGGGAAAAAAAGCTTTTTTCAAGATGACTACTTAGGAAGAATACTCTCCTCGATTCTGTGGCGCCCTGACTGCCAGCTTATTCTGAAATGGGCAGGCTGAACTCAGGTTGGGTTAGTGACTACAGTGTACTGAGGCCGAGCAGCCATGTGGTCTCTTAAAGAGAGGTGGCAAAGAGCAGTTGTCACAATGGTGCTGACAACAAGCTTCCCAATGGCATCTCTCCCCAAGACAAGCAGATTCCACATCCTAAAGGAGTCAATGCAACCAGGATGTAATTCAGTGTCGCCCAAGCTTTCGTGGGCATGAGTCCATTGGGAGCATATGAAAATAACAGTTCCTGGCCTCCATCCCCAATGGTTATGGTTTAGTTGTAAATCCCAGAAACCTTGCATTTGAGAAGCATTGCTGATGACAGCGATGCATGATGGTGAAGCACACTATCTGCTATAAATGAGGCAGGCCTTACCTCAAACCCATTCCTTTGCTCTGAGAAATCAACCAGCACTTAACCTTTCATAGTTAAGAACTGAATCTATCCCAGAGAAGTTAGTTTGTTGCTATCTTCAGACCAAACTATTTATTGAAACTGCCTAGTAAAAGTTACTGAATCTGTATCTAGCAGCAATCAGCTAGAAAATGCTTTTTTTGAGACCCAGAATTCTAGAGGCAGATACATTGTAAAAAGGAACCTGACTGCTTGCTGTACTAGAATGGAATGGTGGCTTCACGGTGAGAGTCTGTAGAAGAACCCATAGAGTCTAATGTTTGGAAATGCTCCCTTAACCAAAACACAGGGGTTATTGGACTCTGGAATGGTGTCGTATGCCCCATGTTTGAAAGACTGTGGCATAGCCAAAATGTGACTATATTTTTAAAGCTAGCAGGGCCTTCCCTAGGTGAAGTGAGTTTCTGGCAGCTATGTATCCCTCAGGAAACCATGGTAAAGAGTTGTGCTGCCTATCTGCTCCCACTGTGGGGAGCCACCTGATTTCCATTAATTTCAGCATGCTGGTTAAACAAACCCAGGGGGTCTGTAGGTTCATATGGTCTTTCCTGCCAATTCATATCCCACCTGAAAAGCTGTGTACATGGCAATAATAACTGCAGATCTGGTTTGTGCATAATTTGGTAACTGAAGTGCTGTCACCCACTCCTGCTGCTCCATTGCCTGGTAGTTCTGTTTACTGGGTTAACCTACTGCTGATACAACTCTTTCTCTAAGGCCCATGTGTGTCCCTGTGAGAGAACCAATCAAAACCAAGGAACAGCAAGCACTCTAACTTGGTCTCCAATTTTGTTTTGATAGAGGCTTATTTAAATATTTGGGAATAGGTACAACATGAAATAATAGAAAAATATTATCAAAAGAGATTGTAATTATTCCAAATTCTCAAAAACACTGTTAAAATCAACCCCATACTTATATATGCTAAGTACTTAGATAACTATTAATCACCAAGGCCCTTTTTTCCAAGTCCAATGAAAAGAAAAATTATTGAGAGCCTATATGCCAGGTATTGTTTGTTTTATATATATTAGAGGCCCAGTACACAGAATTCGTACATGGGGGTGGGGGGTGGATGGGACGCTGTGTGTCCCTCAGCCCAGACAGCACCCTCTCCAATCTGAGGCCCCATGTAGGATCTGGCCTAAATGGACAGTCAGACATCCCTCTCACAATCCAGGACTGCTAACTTCCAACTGCTCGCCTGCCTGGCTTCCTGATTGCCCCTAACTACTTCTGCCTGCCAGCCTGATCACCTCCTAACCACTCCTCTGCCAGCCTGATTTATGCCTAACTGCTCCCCTGCCAACCTGATTGCCCCTAACTGACCTTCCCTGCAGGCTAGTCACCCCTAATTGCCCTCCCCTGCAGGCCTAGTCCCTCCCAACTGCCGTCCCCTGCTGGACATCTTGTGGCAGCCATCTTGTGTCCACATGGGGGCAGCCATCTTTAACTACATGGGGACAGCTATCTTGTATGTTGGAGTGATGGTCAATTTGCATATTACTCCCCACCGGCTCCAGCATGGCTCTTGCCACACTGCTTACCCCAGAATCATGCACTTATTGAGAAATTAGTACATGTATGCCAGGTATTGTTTGTTTTCTATATATTTCTATACTTAAATATATCATCATATATTTGCTAATATAGTATATAGCACATAATATATATTTTCTTGTGTATATACTGACAAATATTCTATATAATATGGTTGGGGGCCAGCTGGTTTCCCTGGAATGGTGTCCCAGATCATGGTGGGGGTTACCCTGGGGCATGGGGCAGCCAGAACAAGGGGCCTGTGGTGGTTTGCAGGCTGGCCATGCTTCCCAGCAACCCAAGCAGAGGCCCTGGTATCTGGGTTTTGTTTATCTTCTATAATTGAAACTTTGTCGCCTTGAGTGGAGGCCTAGGTGGGCCAAGGTGTGCTGAAAGTTTGGCTTCCTCCATTACCAGGGAAACCCAAGCCTCCTGCTCTCTCTGTGGGCACAGCCATATTGATTGGGTTAATTTGCATACTCACTCCTGATTAGCTGGTGGGCATGGCTTGTGAGTATAGTAGAGTGATGGTTAATTTGCATATTATTCTTTTATTAGATAGGAGATATATATGTATGTGTATATATACATATATATACATATATGAATAAATGTGTGTGTGCATACTCACACACACACACACACACACACACACACACACACTCCTAGGGCCCAGTGCATGAATTAGTGCACCTTGAAAGGAATCGTGGGCTGTGAGGTTGTGGTGATCATGGGGCGGGTCTTGGCCCATCCTCTGTGCCCCCACCCGGCAACCCGCCATGGTCCCTTATCTGCCAGCAGCCCTGCTCTGGCTACCGCCACTACCATGCACTGATGGCATTGGCCCTACTCACATCTGCTGCCAGTGCAGAGCAATTGGAGCCAGCACTATGATCAGTGTGAGCAGCAGCTGTACCCTGATCACCCCTCAGGAGCATGGGGAAGCAGAGAAGTCCTGAGGGGCAATCAGGGCCAGAAGCTGCTGCTCACACCCACTGACAGTGCTGAGCAATTGGGTTGGCACTGGTGCCAGCAGTGAGTGTGAGCTGCAGCTTCAGCACCACAATGAGTGTGAATGGGGCTAGTATTGGCAGCAGGTGTGAATACCCAACCGGATCACTGCGTGCGGGAACAAAGAATTTTTAGTATCCACCAGAGGCTCACCCTGATGGCAGCCACTGGTGCCCCACCTTGGTCTGGCACCCCTGCTCACCTGCTCCACCATCCTACCATGGCCAATGTTTGCCATGGTCTGCACTCTGCTGCTGGCTGCCAACACCTGCCATGTTCCGTGTGTGCCCTGTGGTGGTCAGTGCACATCATAGCAACTGGTTGTTAGTTTTCTGCCTTTTAGTCTATTTGCATATTAGGGTTTTATATATATATATAGACATTTCTTTACATAAATATGTCATATAACATGTATTTGCTGATATATTATTTAGCACATAATACATATTTGTTTATATATATATGATATATATAAACAGATCTAAGATAAATTAGCCCTTTATTTGGTAATTCTCCAAATCATTATAGAAACATGGGTATTTATTCATTGCCATGATCAGAAATAATTCTTGGATGAGGAAGTTGAAGTAAAATGGGCAAAGAGTGGTGCTTTGGCCTTTCACCTCAGCAAGTTCTAGAACTGAAGCTCTCACAAAACCAGGTCTCTGTGGCTCCCTGGGCCTGCCCATCTTTGTCTTTTTAAGTTCTTGGTTTTTACTTCAGCCTTTATTCTGATCTCCAATTTCAAAACCAATATTGCCCTCTCCTAACACTACATTTTTTACCTTATCATTATGCTGCCTCTAAAAGACCTTTGAAAGGTTTAGAACTCTCAAAGCCTCAGGCTGGGGAAACATAATGGGTCTGTGAGCTACCTCAGGAAGAGGCCCAGGATTGAGGATGCGGAGCTAGGGTCAAAAGAAGGTAGCAAATGAAAGTCAAAGAGAGAGTGATTTGCTTGTACATTAAGAAATTAAGCCATAAGTACTAATAGTTAACTAGTTATTAGAATTGTTGCATTTAGAAAATAAAATAAAATATTTTCACATCTTTATTAAAGAACAATATTTCCATCTCTCTCATTGAGATTGATGCTGAGAATATGTTTCTAATGATATTTTTTTAAAATCTTACAGATGTTTTAGTTTCCGTTGATTTCTCATTTGTAGTTTAAATTACTGCTTTTTAACAGTTCTTTTTGTGTACCCCAGTAATATTTAGTGTGATATGAAATGGAAACTAAACATTTAAATGTCAGAAAGCTTCAGAGATATTACTTTACTAATCAATACTAGTGAAAGTTGTATGGCTCCGAAGCACGATTGGGAAAATCAATATTAATTATCTATGTTGCTCTTCTGGTCATGAAGAAATAAATATCTATGAATATTGTGATGGTTAAATCAGTATGTGTGGAGGCTTGGAAAAGGACATGAATATCTAAGACATTTTTATGCATTACTGCTTGTAGAGTGGAATAAATTCTGCTAACAGCATGTCAGCAAAAAGATTTGTTCAGAGATAAAGAAAGAAATATCCACAGTCAATACAAAAGTAGGTCATATACATAAATACCAGTGCTGGGAAAGGTCAGCAATGCTAATAAAGGGTTGATATGATATTAAATATCCCAAGAAACAAATTAGAGAATTATAGTTAAATTTAATTTTTATTTACCTAAGATCAATGCACATGTTTTAAATGTTTATGAAGTACAAACTAAAAATTAAATGAGCTCAGATCTTATTTTTATACTGAGGGTTTAATTTCCATACTTTCAAAAGTATCTTGGAGGCAGCATAACATGGTAGAAAATTTAATATTAGGAGGCAAGTTATATTGGTTTTGAAAACAGCTTTTGTCACTTCTAATTTATGACTCAGGAGAGTTATTTAACTTTTCTGAGCCACACCACTGTTGTATAATGATGGTTAAAGATAGCTTTCTTATAGGATGATCATGAATAATAATACTATGTAATGGATATAAAATGCTAAGACTAAAAGTGTTCCAAGTACAGTATCTGAAATACTAGTCAGTCAAGAAATGATAAAGTTAACTATCATTGTTATTGATGTTTTTGGATGCAAAAATATAATAATTTGGAAAATACATTTTATATAACCTACAGAAATGACTACCTATACCTTTCATACATGGAATAATGAAAATAATTGATAATTTTCATTGCTTCTCAGCTAATACCTGCAAAATTAACAATGAAGAAGAAAATCAATTTTAATATAAAGAAGAGACCTATATTTGCCATTATAATTAATGAAAAACACAAGAACCATGATTTTTTCTCTAACTATAAGAGATTTACCTATAATAACCTCATTTAATATATTTTTTCTCTTGGTTTAACAAAAACAATAAGTTATTGGGTAAGAAGAAATGTTGAAGCAAAAAAAGCATTAGATAGAATATTAAAAATAAAAATTATAGAGATACACTAGCCAACTTCAATAATAATTGTCATTAGGTTTTATGTATGACTAGAGACCAGTGCATAGAATTCATGCATGTGTGTGTTTGTCCCTCAGCCCAGCCTGCATCATCTCCAATCTGGAACCCCTTAAGGGATGTCCAATTGCCCATTTAGGCCAGATCCCAATAAGATTGGACCTAAATGGACAGTCGGACATCCCTCTCACAATCCAGGACTGCTGGCTTTCAACTGCTCACCTGCTGCCTTCCTGATTGTCCCTAACTTCTGCCTGCCAGCCTGATCAACTCTAACAACTCCCCTGCCAGCCTCATTGATGCCTAACTTCTCCCCTGCCAGGCTGATTGCCCCTAATACCCTCCCCTGAAGGCCTGGTCACCCTAATTGCCCTCATCTGCAGGCCTTGGCCCCACTAACTGCCCTCCCCTAAAGGTCTGGTCACCTCTAACTGCTCTCTGGAGAAGGCCTGATCACCTCTAACTGCCCTCCCCTGCAAGCCTGGTTACCCCTAACTGCCCTCCCCTGCAGGCCTGGTCCCCTCCCAACTGTCCTCCCCTGCAGGCCTGCCCCCCCAACTGCCCTTCTCTGCAGGCCCACTCACCCCCAACTTTTCCTCTCTGCCAGCCCGGTCACCCATAATTGCCCTTCCCTGTATGTTTGATTGCGCCCAACTGCCCTCCCTTGTAGGTCTGGTTCCTCCCAACTGCCTTCACCTGCTGGCCATCTTGTCGTGGCCATCTTGTGTCCACATGGGGGCAGCCATCTTTGACTAAATGGAGATAGCCATCTTGTGTGTTGGAGTGATGGTCAATTTGCATATTACTCTTTTATTAGATAGGATAAAGGCCTGCTGCATGGGTGGCAGCTGGATGGTTTGCCCTAAAGGGTGTCCTGGATCATGATGGGGATTCCCTCGGGGCAGAGGTCTGCTAGAGCAAGGTGCCTGTGGTGGTTTGCATGCTGTCCATGCCCCTCAGGGAGCCAAGTGAGGCCCTGGTATCTGGAATTTATTTATCTTCTATAATTGAAACTTTGTAGCCTTGAATGTAGGCCAGGGTCATCCAGAGTGGGGGGGATGCTTGGGTTCCTCCATTGCTGGGGGCAACCCAAGCCTTTGCCTGGCTTCAGCTCTGTGGCCACCACCATATTTATTGGTTTAATTTGCATACTCACTCCTGATTGGCTGGTGGGCATAGCAGAGATATGTTAAATTTGCATGTTTCTCTTTTATTAGATAGAATTAGTGGCTATGGATATAGTATAATAGGAATGTGTATTATAAAAGTAATTGGAGACTAGAGATCTGTTTGCAGTCAGGAACCAATTTACCTAGCACATTCATATGTAATACCAGATGCTCACTGCTGGTCAAGATTGGCCATATAGGGTGTTGGTTAACAAAATGACTTTTGGGTCAGCATGTTTGGGTTCCAATTTCAATCTCATCTCTTGTGAGCTGATAATCTGAACAAGTTACTTAACTTCTCCCTATCTTTTTGTTTCTTTGTAAAATGGGATAAAGTATCAATCTCATAATGTATTAGGTTTAACCGAGATATGCAGTTAGCAGATAGATGTCTAGCTGTTTATAGGAGCTCAATAGATAAAAGATGAAAGGATGTCTGTTAACAAGAATGGAACATTTGCATTTATAATAATAAAACATAAGTGATTCTCTGTCTAAATGTTAAATTTAAAAGTTCAAAATCTATTCTAAAAATAGACATATTTTCCAGACTAAGCTAAACTTAACCCAACTCTTTTCAGGCATTCTGGAAATGTCGAGGCAATGCTGTTTTGGCCTATGCTCCTGTGCTTCAGAGCAGTGACATGACTTGATGTGAAAGCTTGCCACTTTGATTTGCTACCCCCAGTGCAGAAAGCAAAGCTTTTAATTAACAACTTATTTCAATTACTCTTGCTAGGACATCATTTGTTTAAAAGCTTAACCATGCCAAAGGACACCTGAATCCCAATCCTTCTACTTCTACCAATAGAATAAGCATCTGCTTACCATCAACCAACCCATCCCCTGTGGCCCTGAATTAAGTAAAAGCATGGAGATGGACAGGCCAATAAGTGCCTCTTTCAATCAAAAGCAAGATGCTCATGTCAACCAAGAAAATATTTCCACCAACTCTTTCCTCTATCACGGAATGAAATGCTAACTATTATTTTATATGTGTACAATATTGCCTTCCCAATAGACTGTAATTTCTTCAGCTTAAACTTCTATAATATTCATGCTTGTGGGAAGCATGAGATAGATACTCATAGAACCCCTGTCACTTATTTATTAGTATTTGAGAAAAGCTTTCAATACTTTATATAAATCTGTTGATTCAAGGGATCATATATGATGAGTATACCATATATTATAGTAGCCAAATAACACATTATTAAAGGGCATTATTAAAAAAAATCTGGGTGATAACTAAAGAAGCATTCTAGCATATTCTAGTATAGGTGATCTTTGAAGTTTATTTCCTTCTTTCATGAAGTCACAATCAAATCTTGCTATGTTCCAATCTACTGAAGTGAAAAATCTTCACTGTTTCCCTGACATTCTTTGTCATTTAACTTCTGCTGAATATCCAGTCAATTTTCCAACACTCAGAAAAATGTTCCCCCACATTTACCTTGTCATTCTTTTATGCTACACATCCCTCAATCAAACAGGAATCTCCAGGTCTCCTTTTCTTTTATGGTAATTCAAGAATGCCTTTGTAAAGCTGAATTACTTACATTGATTAGTAAAAAAAGTTTATTATTATTTAATTCATACTTTCATATTACCATATTACTCAGGTGAAGGAAGAGGTAATTTTTCAATTTACATATATACTGTTTACAAACACTGTTTGTAAATTTTTATATTTAAAGTTGAGGTGCATTTGGGTTTGTCACCTGCAAAAAGGAAAATGGTGCATGATATTTGAGGCAATTTACTGAGTCATAGTGAAATCAGAATGTGAACCTTTTATTGGAAAGAGAGGCAGAAAATTGTCAGCATGACTGGCATTTCCAGATTCAAGAATAACAGACAATTTGTGATATCTGAAGCCTGTAATCTATAGACATAGATGACTACCACATCCATAATTCTAGCAATGTTCTCTCCTGAGTTCTGGTCTGTTCATTGTAGATTTATACCAGATGGTCTGCTGTCTCTTCAAACTCCAGCTTTCTAAAATTGTGCTCATAATTTTTCTTTCAAAACACAACCTTTCTACCGTGTCAAAGTTGCCATCATTTTCCAAGTCAATGAAATGCAAGAGCAATGACTAAATCTTTCTGTATATGAATCAGACATTGAATTCTGCATTTCTTCTTCCCCACTGCCTTCTATACATATCTCTTTTCCATTCTGGCCGGTTCCTTCCAAGTTCAGCTCCATCATCTCATCCACAGAGGTAGCAATACCAACCCACAAACAAAAGACAATCTTTTATTCAAGGAAGCCTTCAATACTGATTTCCTAATATAAGTAAAGCTACTGTATAAAACCTACACTCTCAATTATTGCAACATTCAACTAACTATCTGACCTCAAAAGAAACAAAATGGGATACTCAACTCAATAGGAAAAAAAATCAACTAAATTATAATAGCTCCATTCATATAGACCTAGCTTCCTGCCTCTACTTTTTTCTCTCTTTATCCCAATTAATTATACTCCCTTTAATCAGGCTAATATTCCTGCAATTCATATCCCTGACTGATAAAATTGGCCTTCCAAAGTGATTTGTTGTTTTTAACTCCCAATATAAATAAACTTGAAAGAAATATTTTAATAGTGCAGGCCTATTTCAGAAATGGGATTGGATGGCATTTGCTAAACACAAGGAATTTTATTTGTGGCACAGAATGAATATATGCTAGCTCATTGTTGGTCTTTGTGTTAGCACTTGGCTTATACATACTTGAGTGTCCATACTATTCAGTTATTTTTTAAATTACATTTTATTGATTTTTTACAGAGAGGAAGAGAGATAGAGTTAGAAACATCAACAAGAGAGAAACATTAATCAACTGGCTCCTGCACAACCACAGTGGGGATGTGCCTGCAACCAAGGTACATGCCCCTGACTGGAACTGAACCTGGGACTCTTCAGTCTGCAGGCCGATGCTCTATCCACTGAGCCAAACTGGTCAGGGCCATTCTATTCTGTTTTAATTAAAAATAGGAAAATTATCTCAGTAAAAATTTCTATGAAAATTAAATCAAGCATTTTGGAATACTCCAATCTAGTTTGAAGAATGCTAGGATTTATCAAAATATAGTTATGGAAATCTCTAGAGTTGATCATCTCTACTGCAAACAGTTTCTGTACTTTTAGTAGTCTGTGATTATTACATTACTACATGTAATGTAGTAATTATGTGGTGGGCAGGGTCATGAGACATAGTGAAAGAGTTACAAATCCAAATAATTTAGAGTGAGAAGGCCACCTCCCTCCCCTGCCTAGTTTATGGATGAGGAACCCGAGGACCAGATTAATTCATGATGTAATTTGTTTGGAATCACTCAAAATGTTGTAGCCCAGTAGAATTGCAACTCATCTCTGGACCCCTGTCCAGTGCCCTTTCTAGGACTTAGCTGGATTAAATATCATTATCACCATGGTTATGTATTCTGCCCTGGGCCTATGAATGCATGTTGAGAGCAATGAGGATGCTGAGTTTTGTTCTACTTGTAAGTTAACAAGTTAGCTTGCTATAAATTCATAGATGCTGGCAGAAGACATGAGGCTCTTGGCCCAACGACAAAGGAATTTTATTTGTGACACAGGAAGAAGCATTGAGCTTTATATTTACCCCAGTTTATCCTCCTCAACATCCCAAATACCACGAGGGTTATGTGGCACGGCCTGAGGGGAAATGTGTGCATATATAGTGGGTTTGTGTCACAGCTAGGGAATCCCAACACTTTGAAAGCCCGAATCTTTCATAATGGGTTGCAAGCAAAAAGCTTTACTTTTGCTTTAGATCTCTAGTTTGCTTCCAGAGCTGTTTGCCGTACAAACAAGATGTGCAGAAACATGACTCTCATGAACTGTCTTTGTCATTTCAGAGATGGTGGACCATGCAATGCATAGGATGACAAATGACAGTCATGTAATGGTTGTCATTCATAGAGTAACCATGTGCTCCAATCTTCCCATGGCAAAGGCTGGTGTAGATCAACTAAAATCTCTGTTTGTTTTAGCATCTCCTCTAACTCTTAAAAATGTCTCACTTTAGTACAAAAATTATATAGTCACTTAGTTATAGCTTATTGTAGAAAACAAACAAACAAAACCTAAATTTTTGAAAAAGAATCTTTTTTAGATGATCATAAAAATTCTTCTTTGGTAGCTATGACTGCATATCCAGGAATTCCTGGTGAGTCTTAGCAAATTTACCATAAATGTTTCATTGTAATTCCTTAAGTGACAATTCTAGAATATTATAAAAACACTTTTAAAAGTGTTATATTCTTATATTCTCTCTCTCTCTCTCCCTTCTCTACACACACACACACACACACACACACACACACACACTCATACACATACACAGAAATTATAAAATGAAGATATAAACTATTTACTTGAAATGTGCTGATATTAATTTTTGCTAGTCTCTGAGAGCTAATCCGGGCCTTGCTCTTCTAAAAGATCTAGTTCCTTAGCACTCAATCACTTAAAGTATGACTGAATTCCTCTTTCATGTCAGACAGTAGTGAATAAAAGAAAGTCTTTGGTCTCTTGGAGTTTACATTTTAATGAGTAGGAATGATACTAAACAGACACTAAACACATGGTGACAAGTGCTCTGAAAAAAAATAAAGAAAAGGATGGATAAAAAGGGCAGGGAGTGAGCACTGCAGGATTTACTGCCCATGAGGAAGTCAGGAAACACATCCTTGAGAAGTTGGACTTCGATCAGAGGCCAGGAGCCTTCCTGTTCCAGGAAGAGTGAGAGTCCCTGATTTAGGAATATGACATTCCTACTAACAAGGTGGTATTGATATTTAGCAGCTGAGAGAACAATATACATTTTTCTTATTTTAAATATTATATAAAGTATTCAAGAACTAAAAACATTTTTGTTACTTTACAAGGTCTACCAAAGGAGAATGCCGTCCTGAGCTAAGAAAAAAATTATTTTAATAAACTTATGTAGTTTCTACCCATTTTTTGAGGGCTCTGTGGTTTAACTTTCTAAGGTAAAGTGGTCTGCTAAGCCCTAAGACACACCAATGAAAAGATGGATTTCTTTTTATCAAAAATTACAAGAATCACATATGCATGTATGAATGCTCTATTGTCTAAAAATAAATCACACAAAGACAGAGAATGGAGAAGAAACACCTATAATATTTTCTTTTATTTTTTCATCCCAATAATCTTTTCCTTTTCCTTTTCCTTTCTTTCCTGGAGTAACCTCTAATCTCCTTCCCTGTCCCAGATTCCTTTGGAATGAATTAAGAACTTTAATTTAACTCAGACTACTTCATATTTAACTTTTTAAAACTCTATGGGCTAGACATTTGATTGGTAACATAATAAGACTACAATTTTCTAGTCATCAAATATAAAATTACAATAATACATAGTCATTATATAGATAGATAGATAGATAGATAGATAGATATACTATACAACTACTACATGAAGGATTCCCATGCTCTGTCCATTTACTACTCATTTTCTTTCCAAAAGATCTGAGAATATACCATCTAATAAAGGAAATGATGATGATGATGATGAAACCGATATTATACTATTACATCTCTTATTTCCAGGATATCTGTAGGTTATCTCAATTCTTCCTCATGACAATCTCTTGGGTTTGGTATACTTTTTTAGAAAGAATGAAAGTACTGAGATGAGCTTAGGTACTATCTCTAAGATCATATACAAGAAAAATCGCAAAAAGAACATGCCAGCACTGGGTGTCTATGCCATTCCCAATATATCATAGTGTTGTAGAACTCTTCCTTAAGGCAGGTTATACAACCGTGAAAGGCAATTTGTTCCTGGTTGTGCTTAGGGTAAAATCAACATGTGTGAATTAGAGATTAGCTTTTAGAGAGTGAGTTCCAACAACTTAATTGTGACTTAGTTCATGAGAACCTCATGGAGTTGTGGCAAGCACTGAATACATAGCTGCAGTTCTTGTCACAGTGTCTGGCACATGGCATGTGGTTGGTAAATGTTTATCTAACAATATGACAAGAACAACAACAAAACAGAAGCAGTGGAGGGAACACCATTCCTCCCATTGGTGTCTACAAAAGTGCTTAGCCTCCTCTTCACTTAAGGGGAAGAAGCAAGCTATTTTTGACTTTCCCCTCAATTTTTGTTAATTTACTGGTCCAATCATTAAAAAAACCTTTAATTCATTAACTTTTAAAAAGCATTCCCATTTATTTGTTTCTGGTTTACAAGAAATCACTAATTTGAGCTCATTGAGTTCTGACACCAAAAATGGAAAGCTAAGCCTTTAGACACCTGCTGGCAATTAAGGAAATGTAAAGAGCTTCAATTTTATTTTAGCCAGAGAGAAAAAAGGATATGTGCAAAGGAGCTGGATTTATGCAGTAAATGTGTTGCTAAAATGTCAGTAAATAAAAGTTGGCAATATAAAAATGTGATGCTGTAGTTAGTCACAAGCACAGGCTTGACCGAGGCACTCAATCCCTATGAGCTTCAGTTTTCTTATCTATAGAATGGGAATGATGTTAGTACAGGCATACTTCATTTTATGTGTTTTACAGATGTTGCATTTTTTTATAAGTTGAAAGCTAAGATGATCCATTACGGCTCAATCTACTGTGCTCCTTGCTTTACTGCTATGGTAAAGTTGGAACTGAACCCACAATGTCTTTAAGGTATACCTGTGTATAGAGGATCACATGAAATAAACATTAAGAGTTATTTTTTGTAATGTAATTACCTATTTTGTTTTCACTAAGGTTCTCTTCCTTCCTAATATCTGAAGTGACAGCTAAAGAATTTGAAAATCAATGCATTAATTTGTTAATGGGACATTTATTTTTTACTGTTTTCTCTCTGCAGCTATTCCCCCCTACCCGCCCCCCCACCACACACACTGCTTTGAGATGGGTGCCTTTACTTTTTATTTTATTTTTTAAAATATTTTTTATTGATTTTTTTAGAGAGGAAGAGAGAGGGATTGAGAAATAGAAACATCAATGATGAGAGAGCCTTACTGATCAGCTGCCTCCTGCATGCCCCCAACTGGGGATCGAGCCTCCAACCCAGGCATGTGCCCTTGGCTGGAATTGAACCTGGGACCCTTCAGTTTGCAGGCCGACTCTCTATCCACTGAGCCAAACCGGCTAAGGCTGAGATGGATGCTTTTAGAAATGATGGAGTGACCCAAAGGATTGAATCTGATGACCAAAATTGCAATGCTGAGGCACCTACCTAAGCCACATTTTTTGTTTTTTTTAATAAATCTTTATTGTTTAGTTTATTACAGATGTTCCTCTTTTTTCCCTTCCATAGCTCCCCTCCACCTGATTCCCCCTCCACCTTACCCCTCGCCATTGTCCTCATCCATAGGTGTAAGATTTTTGTCCAATCTCCTCCTGCACCCCTCACCCCTCCTTTCCCCTGAGAATTGTTAGTCCATTCCCTTTCTATGCCCCTAATTCTATTATATTCACCAGTTTATTCTGTTCATCAGATTTTTTTTTACATCTTTAATTTTTATCCATATAGCAAATGTTGAAATAGTATTTCAGAAGATTACACAATTTGAAAAAGCCTTGTTTCAATTGTCATTTTATATTAAGATGGTAGCATTAATTACAAATTTAAATTATAAGTTGGTAGTCTTTAGTCAGGTACCAAATTGTAGTAAAAGGAAACTGTTGATTCAAAAGTGATCATAGAACTCAAAATGCAGAGCAAGAAGGACAATAAACATCTCACTGGCCAATAGATTGTTTTAATTCTCTCACTAGAGGAAACTCATGCTTTTCATTTTTAAGTGGGGTAAACTGTAACTCCAGCAGGTGGCGATGCACAAAGCTTTTGTCACAGCCTAGTTTCCAGTCAGTCGCTCAAGTGTTTCTCGCTGTCTCAGTTGGGAAAGATGCATTTACATAACTGGCTGTGCTTGAGCCTTCTTTGCGAGCAGCTTTAGATCTGAAATGCACTTGGCAATGGTCTCCTTTTCCTGCGCTGCAGAGATGCTCTGTACCACATGCTTCTCCACCCACGCCACCATGTGCTCGTGTTCCTTCCGACGCATCATATTCTGCCCAGAGATATGATAGTCCAGGCGACTCTTGACCTCCTTGTATACTCTATGCAGCCGTTCCCGGTAAGCAACCTCCAAGGCCATAGCAATGTTATTCCTCTGGATATCAAAAAGGTAATGGCGCTTCTGAACCAGTGCCTGCTGGGATTTCTCCAGATCAATTGCAGCCTGGATGCCTTTGATGGTAGCTTGTTTCGCTTCTTCTAGTCCGGCAATTTGTTGCTCATTGAGTTTATCAATGAATTCCGCAACAGAGCCACCAAATTTTTTAATGACACAGATAAGCAACCCTATTGTTGATACAGCAGAGATGGTGTCTGGAGTAACCACATATATTTCTTTGGATAGAAAATATAAGATAAGCCCAGTTCCAAGCACATAGGGTCCTGTTACACGGGTTTTAGGGTAAAGAAACTGGAAGAATTCCTCAGGGATCAGTCCAAGACGAACTTTTCCTCCATATTCAGGAAGAGGTGGTACAGGGGCAAGACTTGGCTGCCCAGTGTGAAAGATCCGTGTTGCTTGCAATGCCCCGGGACCGAGGAGGGCGGCGCTCTTCAGAGGGGGGCCGCTGCGGCGGCGGCGGCGGCAGAAACCACCACCCGGGACAGCATGGCCAGCGAGCAGCAGGCGCGGCGGTCTCGGCGCCCCGGTGACCTCCAGCATGTACAGATGCATATTTTATGCCGCTATCTTGGATCCTTCTCTAAGCCACGTTTTTTGCCAGATGGAAACTTGAGGTAAATTTCCCTAGGAATCCACAAGCTTCTGTCTTGCTTAGTGTTAGAGTCTATTAGTAACGTGGATTAAATGCCAAAGTAATTTGAAGCTTTTGAAAGATAGTTTGTTCTTTTCATCATAACTGAATTAAACACACATTGCTGTGGCTGGCTGCAGAAAGTTGTCGCCACAAGACAGGGTAAAATCTCTTTTATAAAACCAGGCTCTCCTCTTATCATAATTCTTCATTTTTAGTCAAACTGCTTTTTAAAAATGACAGATGTTTATGATAATCTTATTTAGAAGGTATCATTTATTAAAATGTAGAATAAGTTGGATTCATATAATTATTAACTTTGAGGCTTAAGCCATAGGATCAAAATAAACCATCACCTTAAGTATCATTATGCTTCAAATATTTTCATATCTCTCACTCAAACTTATGAGACTTAATTTATAAGTAATGAAATGAATGGAGCTTATATATGACCAGAAAAATTTGCTTTACTTATCACATTTGGAACCTGAATTAGATACATTGAAGTTGAATAATAGCTCAATTTATAGAATACTTTTTATAACTAGTTAATAATTCATACACTTATTTGGAGCATGAGTCTGTTTCACCTTTTTCAAAGGAATCTTATGTAATGTCTATAGTCTTTTCTATCAAATTATAATGACTGATGATGAGTTTGAGAAAAGAGAGTGTGCTTAAGACACATGCTATAGTTCTGAAATTTGAAGGCTCTTATGAATCTTGCCAGGAAACATGACAGAAAATATCTACTTCAGAAAGTGCTGAAAAGCAATGAAGAAAGAGGAATTGTTTCATTAAAAGGTGTTGTTAAATGCAGCTTTTTAAATTCCCCTTTACCAGCGGGAACAGGACTTTTCATTTTTTGTTTATATGTCTTGCTATCATGTATTGAGATGTCAACAAGTGCTACTTGACTTGAATGGCATCTACCATGTTGTATAGTGCTCAGTAACTTGACAGGTAATTGATAAGCAAAAACAAGGTTTTTCTTTTATATAATGTATGTCCTCGGGGCATTAAAACTCTTCTTGGACTCCAGAAATAGTTTTGAAAGTAGCCAATTAAAAAAACAAACATTTTCTAGTTTTATCTCAGGTGGCTCACTGCTAGTTAGTAGTTAATAGCCTGGCCTTATACCTACCCCAAGGCCTACCTAAGGGATAGGAACTGAAGTAATTTGTGGGTGTTGGTGGAAGTGGTGATAAGGGTGTGACTCTCTGTGACTAGTGAGCCCTTAGTGGGGAAAGAATAGAGAGTAAAATTGAATATGCCATTCTGAAAGCAATCAATATCAAATAGCAGTCTGTCTTTCCTTTTAGCTCTATTTGATGCCATTTGAAAGTGACTTTACATTTTATTCCATACTAGAGACCTAGTGCAAGAAATTTGTGCATGGGTAGGGAACCTAGGCCTGGCCAGCAATCAGGGCCAATCAGGTTCTCTGCCTCCCCACCTTCTCCTTCCCCTGGCTCCCTCAGTGCCCCACCACCTCTGTTGGTTACCCACCATGTTCCATGCCACCTCCCGGTCGTCATGGGCATCATAGCAAGCAATCGAACTCCTGTTCACCTGGTGGAACTCCTGAGGGGGACACTTTGCATATAAGCCATATATATTGTTTTAGAATATGAGAAAAACCCAAAAGACAAAGAAAGCTTTCACCTCCAATTAGCATATGAGGCTGCCTGCTATTACAGACCATAAACATTCATATGACAAGTCCAGGAATGCCTGGAAAAGAGGTAGCTTTTAACCCCTGTCTTTTGATAGCTCAACTCAATCTTCACATTCTGGGAGTCAGGTAAGGTAATGGGCAATGTGAATGTGAACAATGGGATCCTCATGATTTGGAAATGGGTTTGCCAGGGGATAAGAAAGGAAAAGAAAGGCTAGGAGTAATTTCAGGGAAAAGAAACAGACCTCAACCTTGAGCATATAGAAAAACAATGTGAATTATGATCCAAGGTGCCACTATTCTGTAAAGGATAATTTGTGGCTACACATATTATTTTTGCTTTTTTGAAACATTATAGCTCACTCCTCTGAATATTGGCTCACACTCATAAATAATTACTTTATAAAAAAAGGGGGAGTTTTCAAGGTGTATTGGATGAAGCTTCCTCCCAGGTCAGGGGACTTGGATTCAAGATGTTGTCCATACAATCATCAGTGAAATACTGAACAGTTCCATGCATTGGATTTTTAGCTATAAAGCAAGGGATGTGACTCAGCTAATGACTGTATTCCTAGATCCAACTATAAGGATGAACTGTTTAAGGAAATTCTCTTAGAATTTAATTACATTAAATATAAAACGTCTTCATAAATATAAATTTGTATATGGAGTTCTTCCCCCCTCCCCTCCACTCAGCTAATGTATGTGGGTGGATAAATTGTCTTGGAGGACACTGTGTATAGGCATATATCACGTAAGTCCAGCTTTACTGATAAATTAGTTATTTTGAACAAGCTATATATTATGATTATAAAACTGAGAATACTGAATGAAATCCAAGCACCATGAAACTGTTGTAAGCAACTCCCTTTCTCAAATGTTGTGATTCATATTTTAAAAATAACATAAATTAATTGTTCTGTTCTGAATTGATTGAGCTCACATTACCACATTAGACATAAGGACACTCTGATTGGTTAAATCTCGTTCTCCCCGAAACCTAGGCCTATTTCTTTGTGCGGTAGTATTTCTCATAAGCACTAGAATGGGGAACTGAATTCATTGCTTCTGGGGAGTCCTTTGGATGCAAATGTTAAGCTTGGTTGGCTGGTCCAGTCTCTTAGATGCTACTGCTCCCCAGCAGGCCTTTAAGAGGCAGATGGGATTTTCCCCACATCTGGTTATATGAGGGATTAAGAAAAGAGTTAGGGAGATGATATTTTTCCCATCTGTGCCTTGGAGGAAGTCTAATTAGTTTCGGTTCTTACTCAAGGGGAGAATAAAGCTTTTTAGGTAATTTAGCTTAGAAAAAAATGCTTACAAGTTAATTCAGGAAGTAAAGGAATCTTCCAAAATTATTTAAAGTGTTCCCCTTTATTTGTTCAGCAAGGCTTAGGCTTTTCAAGTCCATTGCTAGCATATATTTCTGCTCTCTAAGCTCAGCAAAAATGATTTCAATTCAACTCTGAAGATATTCAGTTAACAACTTTCAAGTATAAATCCATCATTCTGATTTTTGTAAGATTGGGTCAAAGAAGGATTTAATGTGATAGTGACATTTACTGAATCTTAAAGGATAAAGAGGAGTCATCTAGAAAAACTGAGGGTGCAGATATAAAGGAACATCTAGGCTGAAGGAATATTATAATCAAAGAAAAATCACATTATGTGAAAAAATATATAAGAAGTTGGGGTTCCTGGAGAATAAAGGAAGGGTTGAAGATGAAGAGGAGGAAGCTTTATGGAAGAAAGAATGAACCCGAGCAAGTGAGTCTTGTTAATGGTCTCAGCCTGTTTCCTACAATAAATTGAAAGCCACTGAATATTTTTAAAAAGGAGAATGGCATATTTGCACTATTTGAATAGATTTCGATTTCTCCAGTAGTCCTGAGCATGTTAAAATGGAAGGTCAAGGGTCCTGTTAGGAGTCCAGGCAAGAGATGATAACAGACATAATAAGGAGATGTTAGTGAGGGTAGAGAGAATAGACATAGATTCCCTCATTGAGCTTACATGATATTGAGGATACACAGTTTAGAAGATGTCAGGGTAATAGAGAAATATAAGATTCCCAGTCTTCACATACCCTGGCTGGATGGTGGTACTAGGAAAAACAAGAATTTAGAGGACAGAGTAGAGAGGACAAGGAAATCAGTAATGGATATTTGGAGGATAGTGACTAGGACAAGGAAAGGGAGATATGTAACAGGCAGTTAGATATATGGGTCTGAGGTTTAGGAGGAAGATCATAGTGAGAAATAATGGACTTAGGAGTTACTAGTGTAAAAAAGGAGCAACTGAAACTATATAAAGAGATAAGAGTACCCAGGGAAATTATGTACCATAGAAAAACAGAGTGCTCAGGTCAGAGACTTGTGTAATTACACCATTTAAAGAGCCAGCAGGGTACATTTGGTAAATTACTTAATATCCCTGAAACTCAGATAGTACCTATCTCATTTTTATGCTGTGAAACTTAGAGGCGATAATACAAGTATATTATTTGACTCAATGATGAAGTTCACAAAATACTTGCTCTTCTTCCTAATTTTTATACTAGGCTTTGTTACATAGTGAAGATGGTAAATTTGATTATTATTTTATTTGGCACTGATGTGAACAACGGCAAGAGAAGAAATGCAGTATGTTGTTTGTTCTTGCCCCAATACTAACACATGAAAATTGCATGTTGACTTGTATGAAATAGCTTTCCTAGTCAAATTGCATGAAAACATTTTGTGTAATATTACATTTGAAAAATGTTTAGCCTTATGATAGTGTACAATCCAAATTTGAAAAACCTACTCCAATAGATTGTTGGGTGTACATTTATAGAAATATCTAATTCTGGAATAAAATCATTATTTTAGTTGGAGTGCAACAGTACATAACCGATAATTCATGAGTTCACATGTTAACTAGAAAAGTGGCTTATTCTGATGTGTTATTCACAAGTGCAATGTAAGGGAATAAATGATAATGTCATTCAAGAAAAAAGAATCTTGCCAAATAGTCAGGTTAACTCATTTCTATAAAAGATGAAATTATTTGATGCAATCAGCATATAGAGAAAATCAGAGACAAGATCTGGGAGGCAAGAATGGATGAAGGGCCACTTTTATTGGCTCCATGCTATGATTTTCTACCCTATGTGTCTAGTTCAGTACAAATTTATTTAGTAAGTACTAGCTATTTTAAGTTGATGATAGCCATTTGAGGAAAATTCTCTGAACATTTAGGCTTTCACTCCTTCATCATGAAAATTAGGAGTCTTAAGTTGTTACCATAAGAATTCTATAATTTTTTCCAAAGGTAAACATAAGCATTTATACTATCTAGCTATCACCAACTATGTTGTAAATATGACTTAGCTTTTATATGGGATAATGACTGGTTGGAAAATTTTCTCTCTGCAACCTATTTCTTTTCCCTTACATTTACTACAGTTATTTTTTAACCTAAAAAACCCAGCCCTGTGCAAGAGGCAGGCAAGCTGTCTATAGTTCTGTACCCCTTGTATACAAATGGCCTGAAGCTGTGTGCCAGGGGGCTGAACACATCCATACCCAAATGCAGAAGCTTTTTGCTTGATGCGAGTTTATTTCTGAAGAGTGATGGTGTGGAACTGCAGTCAGCAGTCATCCGCTGTGGAGTTGGTTGCTCCTTCTGAAATTGAAATAAATTGGCTGAGGGAATGTGCAGAACAGCAGTTGGTGAATTTAACATGGAGCAATGTAGGCCCACATGGATAATGACTGCACCATATTAAAACAGAGAAAAACAAAAGGAAAACCCTCTTAAAAATATTGTATTTCTAAATACATATCAAGGCATCAAAAAGGTAAACAGACTTTAAAAAAATCTTTATTGATTAAAGTATTACATATAGAATTACACTTTCTTTTTCTTTCATTGACCTCTCCCTGGTCACCCCCATCCCTCAGCACATGCCCTCACCTCCCTAGTGTCTGTGTCCATTGGTTATTCTTATATGCATGTATACAAGTGCTTTGGTTGCTCTCTTACACCCCCCTTCCCACTTCTTCCTGCTGAAGTTTGATGTCTGTTCCATGTTTCTCTGTTTCTGGATCTATTTTTATTCATCGGTTTATATTGTTCATTATATTCCACAAATGAGTGAGATCATGTGACATTTATCTTCCTTTGATTGGCTTATTTCACTTAGCCTAATGCTCTCCATGTCCATCTGGGCTGTTGCGTATGGTAAGAGTTCTTTCTTTTTTACAGTAGTATAGTATTTGATTGTATAGATGTACTACTGTGTTTTAATCCACTCATCTGCTGGTGGGCACTTAGGCTGTTTCCAAATTTTAGCTATCGTAAATTGTGCTGCTATGAATATAGGGGAGCATATGTCCTTTCTGATTGGTGTTTCTTATTTCTTGGGATTTATTCCTAGAAGTGGGATTACTGGGCCAAATGGAAGTTACATTTTTAATTTTTTGAGGAAACTCCATACTGTTTTCCATAGTAGCTGCACCAGTCTGCGTTCTGGGAGAATGCCTTTTTCTCCATGTCCTTGCCAACACTTTTTTTTAAAAATATATTTTATTGATTTTTTACAGAGAGGAAAGGAGAGGGATAGAGAGCCAGAAACATCGATGAGAGAGACATCGATAAGCCGCCTCCTGCACGCCCCCTTCTGGGGATGTAACCAAGATACATGCCCTTGACCGGAATCGAACCTGGGACCTTTCAGTCCCCAGGCCGATGCTCTACCACTGAGCCAAACCGGTTTCGGTTCAACACTTGTTTTTTGTTGATTTGTGTAAACAGAGCTTTCATATTTTAATTATAGTAAAACTAAGAGAAGAGGAAATTTAATTAGCCAATGAGTGATTTTACTAGAACCTCCATCTCTTGCTAATATGTTCTTAAATATTGCTGGTAAGTCAGCGATTTTTAACCTTTGTCATCTCCTGGCACATCTAAACTAATTACTAAAATTTGAAAGCACACCAAAAAATGTTATATTTTCTGCTGATTTTACAAAAATATGATTTTGATTCATTCACACTGGCCAGTTATTATTGTGTTGGCTGTTACCATTTTTAAAATTAGACAATCTAAAAGAAAGGAGGTCAGTGTCGAGGACTAAATAATAAGGTATTGCATGTTTTAGAAATTCTTGGGGTACACTGGATGAAAATCACTGTTTATATATCAAATAACAGGACTTCAGAGGAACAATTTCTAAATTCAAGCATTTATCCTTAGTCCAGATCTGAAAGGTTTTAAATTTTGTACTCTGGCTTCCTCACTAACAAGGATGTTTCCTCATTTGCAGTGGTGCTTGCAGATTCTAGAAAAGTCCAGATAAAACCCCAACTCTTCTCCTTGCTGGACCACTCAGCCTGTGGATGTGGCATCAGAACAAGTGAGGCCTTGAGACATAAAGATGAATAAGATATTCTCTTTGATCTCCTAGAGTTCACAATTTAGTAGAAAGAGATAGAATACAATAAGTGACTATGCTATAATAAAGTGAATATAATATACAATAGGATTTCAAAATATGCAATGACTAAAAGGCCTCTGGTTGAGTAGCTGGGGAAGAACATGAGAAGGACTGCTGTTCTAAAGGCAGAAGGTAAAGCATGGTATAAATGGATAAAGCATTGACTTTGGACTTAGAAATCCTAGTTTAATCATGCTGGGAATTTAACATTAATACTGTAAGCCTTTTGTTCATTGTCTACAAAGTGGGATACTAATAAGAGGTTTTCTCCCTTTATCAGAGATTATGTGTTCATCCTAAGTCAATACCTCAGTTCCCCTTAGAGGAAATACTTTGTCTAAATAGCCAGGTCATTTTGACTCTATTGCACATTGTATATGTCTCCGCCAGCATAAAATTCCAACCACTTCTACCAGTGAATACTAATCCTAATCAAAAACTTCTTCATTGAGCTTTTGAGATGTTAGAGAGTGGGGATTTTTGAGCATGTCCCATTCCAGAGAGGCCGTGGACTATCCCCCAGATAGAGTTGTCAGTGCTGACATTAGGCCAGGCCTTGAGATATGGTCTCATGGCCCCTTCCAAGACACTGTCAGCTTTCTGAAGAACAAGATGACCCCTTCTCCAAAAAAAAACAAAAAACAAAAACAAACCAAAAACAAAAGCAAAAATCCTTAGAATGTGTCAGTTACCCAGCCTGCACTTAAATCAGCCAATCGGAATCTGTCTTTGTGTAACTGAACCCTAGCCCTCACCCAGCCAATCGGAATCAGCCAACTCAGTGATCTTAGCATCACCCCACCACCTGACCCCAAGCCCTATAAAATTGCTGTACTTCTGAGACTTGAGGGTCTTTGCATCCTGCTGCTGCATTGGGGGAGGCAGAGAGACCGAGCTTGAGCTTGAATAAAGGCTCTTTGCTTTTGCATTGGTCTCGTTCTCTGGTGGTCTTTGGGGATCTTGAAATCTGGGCATAACAGGGACTTTCATACTTTGGAATTTCCAATTGAAAGAGCAATGTTACTAATAACAAAAACATCAGCAACAATAGAAACAGTGACTTCAAACATCGACTGAGAGCCAATCTGGACATATAGTATTTGTTTTCCGCAAATTATCTCACGTAACTCTTAATGGAAGATAGGCATTATTCTTCCATTTAAACATGGGACCTGAAACTCAAAGAAGATAAAGGACATTTCCAAGGTTAGCTAGCTAGTCAGTAACAGAACTGGGTATCAGAGACCTTTACAACCTTACAAGCTGTGTGCTGCCCTTTTCGTGTCATTGGACTCTAGTTCTCTCCCTTGTAATTTTCAGAGTGTGGGGAGGAGAAAAACTTTGTAAGAATTTAATACATATTTGATAGGCTGACTAGTGTGTGATGTCAGAACTGTTCTAGAAATCCTGAGAATAGCCCTGAATTGTGGAGGACAGATTTTAAAAGGGAGCCTAGATGGTACCCTCAGTGATAAGAAAAGTGATCTGTGTGAACATTTTGCAGAAGATATCTTGTATCTGTCAGATTCCCAACATAAGTTTATAATTATAATTTTAAAATATTACTTATATTATGTATCAGTGGAAGAAGCCGTGCTGCTCACTTTATTTCTGTATTTCTGTAGGAAGAGCAAAATGTTTTTGTGCAAAGGCTACATTACCCTACCACTCTTAAAACACTTGATATTTTATCTACAGTTGATGAAATTTTTGTTTAGTCAATGCTGTCTGGTAGACAGAAATAGAACATCAAGGCAAAGCAATGAAAAGGCTTTTCAAAAGTTCATGGAGTAAAGTCATTGATAGACCTAATTATTACTTAACTTTTGTTGTTATTCAGAGACAATTCAATTGTGTGGTAGAATATAAATTTTTAAGAATTTAGTTGCCTGTGAACATAAGGAAACATTAAGAAAAGTACCATATGGAAAAAATATTTGTCTCTATATAAATGTAATTGAACCCTGTAGCTAACAAGAATAATTGTTGTATCTTCTCTTTAGAGAGTTATTTTTCTGGAATTATTTGCAATCCAGTTGTGCCTAGAGGCAAGAAAAATGAGCTAGACATGTTTTGAAACTCTTTTCAGAGTTATAATTTTTATAATATTGTAATACATTTCAAGTTGACCATAGGGAGTCTGTTGTTCTACATAAGCATTTTATTGCTACTATGAATTTATAATAATTGGAAATAATTTACTATTTTATGAAGCATAACATAACAATTGCATCATTTTCAACTATAAAGAGAAAAGAGTGGGGGTGGTCTGGTCAGGATGATAAATTATTTACATTTTCCTGTGAATGTTTCTTTTTGAAAATATAGAATCATTGCATGCAATAGCATTCTCCAGTTTTTCATATTAAAAACATTTTAATCTTCATTTTATTATAATGTTGCTACTGTAGTGTTTTTGGGTTTGTATGAATAATGCTGACTTTTTCAATTTTAGAAACTTTACTTTTGCATACATGTGACATACACATTGATTTATAGTCCAGTGGACCATCTCTACAAGAACAAATCAATGTTTTGACAAGAAGTTAGCATATCCACATATGTCTGGCCATCAGTATCCTAACATATTCCATATTTTGTAAACATATTTCAAATAGCTATATTCTGTCTCAATGAAGTGGTGTTTCTGGCCTTCATTTATGGTTGCAACCATAGAGTCAAAGGTGGCAGGAAGGAAGTGTCTAGGTTTAGATAAAACTACAGAGGAAGTTCTGAAGGAGGAGCTGTTATGCTCTTTGTAGCTCTGGACTTACTAAATTATGGGGAAGAGGAGAAAGTCCAGCGTCAGCCCTTTATCTTGAAGTAATTGCAACTACCTAATCAAGAAACAGTGGGCCAAATTTTAAATGGTACAGAGCCATCTCCTCTCACCTTTGGATTATCCTACATGTATCAGGGTTTGGTTAAGGTTTCTAAGATTTCCTGAGAAGGGAAATGCAGTAAGGTAATGACTTTCCCTTGATGTCCATACTACATGGGGGGAATGAATTATTGTACTTACTTTTCTCATAAAAGCCATGTTCTACCACACCAGGGGCTGCCCTGAATTTTTTTTTTTAATCTCTCACCTACTCATTATTCAGATTTCAGTTATTTATAGGACAACCTTAACCCACCAAGGCAGTATGGGTGCTCCTGATTTGTGTTCTTACCGTGAGAGGTATCTTCCTTAGCAAAAACACATCAGTCTTTTCCATTGTCTTTTTTCCTACTAAAGCAGTTGCTTAGTGAAGGTGAGGACCATGGGATTCTGTTTACTATTTATCTCCAAAATATATCATGCTTACTCAGAGAGTAATGGATGGAAGTAGCAGAGATGGGGAAACAAAGTAATCAGAGATACTTTTTTTTCATTTTTGAGGCAGTACTACATAGGACTCTGGAAATCCCATGAGCATCTGTGTCAAATTTGAACCCTTATGGGTTGACTTAGTAGCAGTTTTTTTTGGTAAATGAGGTTAGTGGTGAGCAGATCTTTTATTAAACTTACTATTTTCATGGTATGTAATGCTGTCTTCTTTGTTCTCTGGTAATGTTTCCTAAAGTTAGCATGGACTGTGAATAGATATTAAAAGAAACTAAGCAGATTATGTGGTCTAATAAGTTTGAAAAGCACTGAGTTGAATTAAAGTAAATAGGGCTTATTTTTTTAAGGCAGAATTAATCATATTTAGCAGCATATACTTAGTATTAATACAATTAAAACTTACACATAACAGGAAATATTTTGGCTACACATATGTGGAACACAATTATTCTAAATACTAGAGGCCAGGTGCATGAAATTTGTGCATGGGGGTGGGCGGTGTCCTTCATCCCAGCCTACTCCCTCTCCAATCTGGGACCCCTTTAGGAATGTCTGACTGCCTATTTAGGCCCGATCCAAGAAGGGCCTAAATTGGCAGTTGGACATCCCTTTCACAATCTAGGACTGTTGGCTCCCAACTGCTCACCTGCCTGCCTTCCTGATTGCCCCTAACTGCTTCTGCCTACCAGCCTTATCATCCCTAAACACTCCCGTGCCAGCCTAATTGATGCCTAATTTCTCCCCTGCCAGCCTTTTTGCCCCTAACTGCCCTCCCCTGTGGGCCTGGTCACCCCTAAGTGCCTTCTCCTGTAGTCCTGGTCACCCCTAACTGCCTTCCTCTGCAGGCTTGGGTCCTCCCCAACTTCCCTTCTCTGCTGGCCTGGACACCCCTAACTGTCCTCCCCAACAGTCTTGATCACCCTCAACTGCCTTCCCTTGCAGGCCTAGTCCCTCCCAACTGCCCTCTCCTGCTGGCTTGATTGCCCACAACTGCCCTCCCTGGCAGGCCTAGTCTCTGCCAAATGCCTTCCCCTGCTGGCCATCTTGTGGTGGCCATCTTATGTCAACATGGGGGCAGGATTTATTTTTAATATATTTTATTGACTTTTTACAGAGAGGAAGAGAGAGGGATAGAGAGTTAGAAACATCTATGAGAGAGAGACATTGATCAGCCGCCTCCTGCATGCCTCCTACTGGGGATGTGCCAGCAACCAAGATACATGCCCTCGACTGGAATCGAACCCGGGACCTTTCAGTCTGCAGGCCGACGCTCTATCCACTGAGCCAAACCGGTTTAGGCAGGGGGCAGGATCTTTTGACCACATGGGGGCAGTCATCTTGTGTGTTGGAGTGATGGTCAATCTGCATATTACTCTTTTATTAGATAGGATAGAGGCCGGGTGCACCAGTGGGAGCCAGCTGGTTTGCCCTAAAGGATGTTCTGGATCAGGGTGGGTGTTCCCTTGGGGTGTGGGGTGGCCTGGGTGAAGGGCCGATGATAGTTTGCAGGCCAGCCACGCCCCCTGGCTACCCAAGCAGAAGGCCTGGTATCTGGGATTTATTTATCTTCTATAATTGAAACTTTGTTGCCGTAAGCTGAGGCCTGGGCTGTGGAGGGTTTTTGGAAAGCTTGGCTTCCTCCATCGCCAGGGGCAACCGAAGCCTCCCTCCTGCTTCTCTGTGGCTGTAGCCATCTTGGTTGGATTAATTTGCATACTTGCTCTGATTGGCTGGTGAGCATGGCTGGTGGGCATGGCTTATGGGTGCATCAGAGGTATGCTCAATTTGCATATTACTCTTTTATTAGATAAAATAATAGAAGAGTAATCCAAAGTGACTTGACTTTTTCTGTGGAATAACTCTTGGAATTGAAGGATATCTGGGTTTGCTCATTCAGCAGCAGGCATCATAGACAAATTCATTATCTCTTTATATACTTCTGTTGGTATTTGAAGATGATACTAAAGAAACTCTTTTATTTAAATGCCTTTTCTTTGTCTGCACTCTGACAGGTTAGATGTCACCTGGAATAACTATGAAAAACTACTGTGTACTTTATGTTCCTTTTCTTTTCTAATCTGCAATAGAGTTATCTATAACTACCAAAGGGAGTTCAGTTCTAAGAAATAACAAATCTAATTTAACTGTACTGAGTTGCAATCTCTCACCCTAATAGGCATTTTGTTTAGTATAAAAACTTATCTTTGGGGACTCTCTCCAAATTCTTTCATCTATTGTAGTGGGGGAAGGGGAAGCTTAAAGAATTTGTTTATTTTAGATTACCTAAATATTTTCTGTAATAAAATGGTGTAATTAAATGATGCTACTTCATCATAGTTAGCTTTGAAAACTTGAGTTTCTTACTGCATCCTACATGCACCTGATGAATCTTTGCAGATTCCAGTTCCCATAATATCATTCTGTTTCTCAGAACTCTCAATGGCTCCCCATTGCTTTTTAAATTATGAATTAATTTCTTAGGCTGACATTTAAGGTCTTAACATTTCATTCTTATTTACCCATATTTTCCTTATCATTCTAATTAACTTGTTTCTCTTCGAAACACACCCCAAATATCTGTAGCCTTATAGCTTCTGTTTATCTTTTTGTTTAGAATCTTTATTGTTGAGATTATCACAGATATCCCCTTTTATCCCCCCATTACCCTCTCCACCTAGTTCCCATCCTATTCCAGGCCTTCACCATCCTATTGTCTGTGTCCATAGGTAATGCATATATGCATATAAGATCTTTGGTTAATCTTTTCTCATTTCCCTCCCTCCCTTCCCTCAGAGGTTGGTAAGGCTGTACCCTGTTTCCATGCCTCTGGTTCTATTTTATTCATCAGCTGATTTTGTTCATTCATTTTCTTGTTCATTTTGATTTTTATATTCAATTGTTAACAGATACGTTATAGTACTTATTGCCATTTTCTTGTTCATAATTTTTGTCTTTTTTTCTTCTTCCTCTTCTTAAAGAATCCCCTTCAACATTTCATGTAATACTAGTTTGGTGGTGACTTTTTCTTGTCTGTGAAGCTCTTCATCTGGCCTTTCAATTCTAAATGGTAGCTTTGTTGGGTAATCTTGGTTGCAGTTCCCTGCTATTTATTACTTTGAATATTTGTTGCCACTCCCAATTGCCTGCAAAATTTCTGTTGAGAAATAAGCTGACAGTCATATGGGCACTTTTGTGTAGGTAACTCACTACTTTTATCTTGTTGCTTTTAAGATTCCTCTTTGTCTTTAACCCTTGACATTTTATTATGATGTGTCTTGGTGTGGGCCTCTTTGGGTTTCTCTTATTTGAACTGTTTCCTGGACATGGAAGTCTATTTCTTTCACCAGGTAGGAGAAGTTTTCTGTCATTATTTCTTCAAATAGGTTTTCAATATCTTTCTTTTTCTCTTCTCCTTCTGGAAATGTTGATATGCTTGAAATTGTCCCAGAGGCTCCTTATACTATCTTCATATTTTTGAATTTTTATATACTTTTTATTTTTGCTCTTCTGATTGGGTGTTTTTTGCTTCCTCATATTCCAAATATTATCTTAATTATCAGAATCTTCTACTTCACTGTTGAATCCCTGTAAATTATTATTCTTGATTTCAGTTTGTGTATGCTTAATTTCTGACTGGTCCTTTTCATGTCTTTGAAATTCCCACTAAGATCCTTGAGAGCCTCATTAAGTCTTTTGAAGCTCTCAATAAGATCCTTAAGCAACCTTAGAACCATTGTTCTGAACTCTGTATCTAGTAGTTTGCTTGCTTCCATTTCTTTCATTTGTGACATGTTCCTTTGTCTCCTCATTTTGGCTGCTTCTCTGTATTAGGTAGAGCTAATATCTCTCTTAGAATTAGTAGAGTGGCCTTGTGTTGTAGGTGTCCTGTAGGGCCCAGTGGATCAGCCTCCTCAGTCACCTGAACAGGGCACTCTGGGTGTAGGTCTGTGTGGGCTACATAATAGTCTTATGGTAGTTGAAACTTAATTGCTGTTGTCACTGGGAGTAATTGACCTCTAGACCAATTGGCTGTGAGGACTAACTGGGACTAGAGTGGAAGAGCTGCTGTGCAGGAGATACTCCTACAGCATTCACTGAGTCTGCCCCTTGAGTTGTATGTGGCTGTGTAGTTTTAATCTGGTAAGGTCTGAAGATGTACACCAGATGCACTGGCTCTGGGGCATCCCAGGAGCTACAAAGTCACTTCCTGGAGCCACCTGGCAGGAGCTACAGAGAGATCTGCAGAATTATGCTACTTTTATTGAGTGTAGAAGTGCCCAGGCAAGGCCCAACTGTGAAGCAAGGCAGGCTGGTGTTAGTGCTGGTTTTTTGTCCTCTTATTGTTAGGTATGGGACACATTGATGTCTGCTGCTGTTTGTTTAAGAGATTTTAGGAAAGTCTAAAGCCTGAACCATGAAAGGCCATTCATATGTAAAAGTTGATTCAAACAGGTTGGATGGGGCTGTAAATTAGATGGAGTGGTGTCTCAGAGAATCACAAGGGTGGAGTGAATAGTGTTAGCCAATATGATGGAAATGCTGCGATGGAGGTAAGTTCCAGCACAGGAATAATAATCCCTTTGAGCACTCAGTCTGGGAGAAAGGTACCCTCTAGTTCCTGCCTTGATGCCAGACAATCCAGTTCCTCCCTGAATGTCCCAAGTTGCTTTCAAGCTTCCACCACAGCATTGGAACTTAGGGGGAATCTGAGTAAGTCCAAGCTCTGACCCTGTAAGAGGAACTGCCTGAGTTTCCAGCAGCCTCTGAGTCACTCAGCCATAGCCTATTTTGATTTTTACAGCCCAAAGTTATGGGCTCTTCTCATGTAACCATGTGATGAGGGGTCTGGTGTGGGCATTGCTCCTTACAGGAGGCCTCCACAGCCATGAAATCTCTCCCAATTAAAAATAACAACACCCACCACATATGGGTGTCAAATGAGCCTGTTCTGTGCCTCCACTCCTCCTACCAGTCTCAATGTGTCTTCTTTTTTACTTCCCTAGTTGTAGGACTTCCATTCAGAAAGATTTCAGGTAGTTCTAAATAATAGTTGTTCTGTATTTTAGTTATAATTTTGATGTGGTTGTGGGAGGTGGCAAGTACTGGTATTTACCTATTCCACCATCTTGGTTCTCTTAGCTTTTGTTTAATGTTTAATGTCTCAATATCTCCCCAGAATGATCACTCTAATACATGTTCTTTGAAAGTCAAACAGTTCTTTGAGCTTCTTCTAAGATTGTCCCTTTTCATGAGTCTGTTTTGAATTTAGCCCTATGGATGAAATCTCTTTCATTAGGGAGCTCACCACCGTGTTTTTAATCCTCACATACCTAGTAAATTCACACCAAGCTTGGCACCTAGAATTAATTAATTAGTAAAGATGTGTCCAATAAACTATTGAATCATTTGTAGCCTCTCTTTCTTGATTTGAGTTAAAGTTATTTCTATTTTTCTCTGATCCTTTCTACAAAACTTTGTTTTCTCAATAGCAAAGACTATAAATATTATTTAATAACACTATGCTCTGCAATAAACAGTTACTGAATTGAAAAAAAATACTTATTTTGTCCATTTAACTTGAAATATAACATTTAAAGTTTTCTGTGAATGCTACCACTTCAACGTAGTAAAAATTTTCAGAGCATGAAATCTGGTATCCTGGAGGTATGTTTTGCAATTTTCAAAGGCAGTTTCTTATCTGAGTTTTAAGAAAAACCACTCTGGACATAGAGTCCAAAGACATGAATTTGAGTCTCAGTTTTTTGTTGTTGTTGCAGAATATGTGACCTTGGATAACTTTCTTAACTTTTCTGTCTTAGATTTCTCATTATTTAAACATAAAAACATTATACTCAACACACAGGCTTAATATTGAAATTAAATAATGTAAGACATGAGAAAATGCATTGCAAACTATGAAATACACTGCCATAAATTCATTCAACAAGTACTTTTTTGAGTGTTTAGTCTGTGTTAGGCATTATAGTAATCAATGAAGATAAAATAATAGTCATCTTTTAATGTTATTATTTATTACTATATTAATATGAATGAAAAGCTCATTGTCTCTTTTGGAAAGGACTTGATAGTCTAGGAGAGGCCAAACTACAAATAGAGAATTAGAAAACTGTGTGTGTGCACACACACACACGTACGTGATAGGAAGGAAGAGGCAGGGTGTTAATAGCAAAATAAAGAAAGACACCTAACAAAGAAGTGTGGGGATAGGAAGACTTTGTGGAGAAAGTAATATGTGAGTAGAAACCCTTAAGTGTGGTAGAGGCAGAAAGGATATTCTAGGAAATACTATGTAAAGCATGAGAAGGAATGGTGAAACATTCTGAATTGAGAAGTGGGGTAAGTATAATATAAAAATACCCATTTTTGTTGTTGAAAAACCTCTAAGGGTTTTTCTCTCTTTCCTCCACTGCTTTCTATCCCAAACTTCTTTAGGAAAACTACTCTAGGATCATGAAGACAGATACAGATTTTTTTTTTGCAGTGAAACTAAATTTTTGTCCATTATAAGTGAGGATGATTTGGATGTAGAACATTCTTCATATTTCATTGCTATACTATATATAGTGAATATTGAAAAAAATAAATAAGTGGATGTTACCCATGGTGTGGATGAATGGTGAGGAGCACTGTAGAGTTAGACCATTGGGTGCACAGTCCAACTTCACTGTTATATGTCTTTGGGAAAACCATGTAATCATTTCACTTTAAAATAACAATGGTATCCTACATAATAAAAGAGTAATATGCAAATTGACTGAATGGCAGAATGAACAGTTGCTATGATGTGCACTGACCACCAGGGGGCAGGCACTCAATGCAGGAACTGCTCCATGGTAGTCAGTGAAGCCAGGCTAATGGCTGAGGAGTGCAGTGACAGTGGCAGGAGTGGCAGGAGCATCTTCTGCCTCCCCAGCAGCACTAAGGATGTCTGACTTATGGCTTAGGCTCGATCACCTGGGGAGAGGATCTAAGTTAGCAGGTTGACATCCCCTGAGAGCTCCTGGACTGTGAGAGGGTGCAGGCTGAGGGACTCTACCCCTTACCCCCAAGTGTACAAATTTCATATGTTGGGCCTCTAGTGTAATTACAAAATTATTGTGAACATTAGCGTATTATAGTACAGGTGATTACTAATAACATCATTTGGCAGTTAGGAGAAGTCAACAATTATTAGCCTTTATTATTTAAGAACCAATAAGAAGCAATTTTTTCTGTGCATTTCCATTTATGCTTTAATTTCAAGCCTACACACATTTAATTAGAGCTCTGACTGGATTAGCTGATACATTTTTTATGTGGTACATTTACACAGTGAAATACTACTTGGCCAAAAAAGAAGAAAATCTTGTCCTTTGGGACATCATGGGTGGACCTGGAGAATATTATGCTAAGTAAAATAAGCCAGTCAGAGAGACTAGTATATTACTTCACTTATATGTGTAATCTAATGAACAAAATAAGCTAACAAACAAAACAGAAACATACTTTTAGCTACAGAGAACAGATTGACAGAGGGGAAGGGTTTGGGAGCTGGGTGGAAAAGGTGAAAGGATTAAGCAAAGGAAAAAAACAAAAACCCTCATAGACACAGATAACAGTATGGTGATAATAGAGGGAAAGGTGTGTGGGGGGAGGTAGAAGGGAGAAAGGGGTAATAAATGGTGAAGGAATGATACTCAACTCGGGGTGGTGAACACACAATACAATATACAGATGATGTACTATAGAACTGTACATCTGAAACTTATATAATTTTATTAACCCATGTCATCCCAATAAATTCAATAAAAATGAAAAGAAGTGTTAAACCAGACTGCTAGACCAAGAATATTTGTAAAATTAGAAGTCTGATTTATTAATCAATGATGTAGCTAAGATGCAAACCTCTGATATCAATAATTATAGAACTGAACAAAGTTGATCCTTTTTTCTTTACTTATTTTTATTCCCCCCTTCTACATTTTACAGAGAAAATTCAAGAGAAAATATTGGAGTTCAGCCTACTTATTTTTTTAATTGGAAAAACAAATAGTGACCTACATGTCTATTGTCTTGTATAGAATGTGTTGTTTTCTAGATATTTATTTTCAAGCTAATTAATATATACTTTGTTATAGAATTTCAATATATTTTATATAATTGCACTACTTTTATAATCTTAGTCATAATTTTATGCTTTTATGATGAAGGAAAACTTTTTCTATTAATTCAAATTCTGGTCTATGCAACACTAATAAAATGAAACAATATGTATCATTTTATTGATATTTATTTATTTTCTTTCTGCTTTGTTTTTATTATGATTAAAGGTAAAATAGGGGCAAAAGCATAGCAATAAAGAAAAAAAGGTTATTGTGATTATACTACTTTTAACATGCATTCCTAAATACCATAAAAAGGAAATAATTTCATTGCCTTTAACTATTCAAAGAAATTTTTTTTTTTTATTTTCATGCTGTTAACAGGACCTAGCTTTAGGCAGCTATTCAGGGTCTGAATATTTTACAACCTTTTAAGGAAGTTATTTTATACTTCAGAAATGGGATATTAAAAATTATCTCCTGATGGTGTCTTCGCAAATAAATTAGATATAGAGTGGGGTAAAGTAGGTTTAAAGTTGTGAGTATGTGTAACACAGGGTTTTTCTTATATTATCATTTATTAATTATGGTATTATTTTCCACATTTACAAACAACTGTAAAACTACTTTTGTCCAACCTTATATACAAGAAAAAGGACACAAAGCTAACTAAATTTTACATCATTTTCATGGTAAGTGAAAAGCATTACCAACAATTTTTTAATTAGTTGTTTGGCATCCTGTAAGCTGAATGAAAGTTTTAAAGTGGATTGTTTAGGTAGCATCTAAATACAGCAGCTGACATACAGAATCTGTTCATTATATTCTTCTTTGATCATATGGACCGCTCCCTTCCCAGACCCGTTCTTCTGATCTTGTCAGTGCACTACATTTGGATGTTGAGACTGTGCCCTCAACATTCTCTCTTGGCAACAATATCCCGCCAACACACAGGGCTTCAGCTATAACCTGAACATTGATGATACTCCAACCTACATTTCCAACCAGTACTTTTCCCCTATTTTAGTTCCACATTTTCTATTGCTGGCTGGATAGCTGATGGAATCCCAAACCAGCATGTCCACAGCTGAGTCATTTTCTTCTGACTCAAACCAGGTTCTTTTATCACCATTTTTATATCAGTTATTGTCTCAGGCCCCCAGCTTTGATGTCTGTATTTAGTCACAAAGTCCTGTCAATGTAACTTCCATAATATCTGCAACCCATTTCCTTTTTGGTCCCTATTGTAGAACAAATTAAATTGCTTCCTGATTCATTTTTCTACTTCTGTATCTCCAGTAATCAAAATATTTTGTAAACAACTGCTATATTAAACTTCCCAAAGCCGAGCAGGATTACATCACTGCCTTGCTTAAAAAAAAAATGGTGTGATTCTCTTCCTGCTCATGAAATAGTCTGGTGTCCCATATTCTTCTTATTTTGGTTCCAGTTATATTTATAGACTCATCTTCCATTGCCCTTCCCCATATGTAACTAACAGTGAAACTAAATTAAATTGTTTTCCTCTAAATGCTCTAAAATAGTCACTTTTATTGGCGTTAGACACATAGCTAAGGTCTTTACATGCATTGTAAAAATAAGTACTCATCATGAACTGCAAGGTAGGCATCATTATTATTTTTGCATATGAACAAAGACCAAATCAGAGGAGATAAATTCAAGACAGCTATTTTTAAAAAGATGTCAAGGTCCAAACATTTTTCTGAATGCAACCCTTATAAACAGGTTATTTCAAGATTTTCACACTATGATCTTTTTAAACAAATAACAAATGGAAGAGATAATATTTAACATTTTTCCACTTCTTCCTTTATTGCAGTACATTATACATTATGTAAAATTTACCATTTTAACCATTTTTAAGTATAAGTTGTATGGTATTAAGTATAATAACATTGTTGTGCAACCATCACCACCATCCACCTCCTGAACTTTTTCATCAACCCCTAAGAAACTCTGTACCCATGAAACACTGATACACCATTCCCTCCTTTCCCTGGCCTCTGGCAACCAGCGTTCTATTTCCTATATGACTTTGATGACTTTAGCTACCTCAGAAAGTGGAATCATATACCATTTGTACTTTTGTAAATGGCTGATTTAACTTTGTATCATGTCTTCAAGGTTCATCCATGTGGTAGCATGAGTCGAAATTCCTTCTGTTTTAAAACTGAAAACAATTCAATTGTATATATACCTCATATTTTGTTTATCAATTTATCTATTGATGGACACTTAGGTTGCTTCTACCTTTGAACTACTGTGAATAATGCTTTTTTTTTTTTACCATAAGCGTACATATATCTATCTATTCACTTTTGTTTAAAGGTATAATTCATTTTTCTTGATTCTAACATTAAAATAAATAGTGTTGAAAATAAAATATAACAAATAACTGCTGACAAATAACCTCATTTATTTATTTATTTATTTATTTTCAAAATATTTTTTATTGACTTTAGAATAGAAGGGAGAGGGAGAGAGAAATAGAAACATCAATGATGAGAGAGAATCATTGATCGGCTGCTTCCTGCATGCCCCACACTGGGGATTGAGTCCACAACCCAAGCATGTACCCTTGACTTGAATCAAACCCTGGGCCCTTCAGTTCACAGGCTAACCCTCTGTCCAAGGAACCAAACTGGTTAGGGCCTTATTTATTTATTTATTTATTTAATTTAAAAAAATATATATTTTATTGATTTTTTACAGAGAGGAAGGGAGAGGGATAGAGAGTTAGAAACATCGATGAGAGAGAGACATCGATCAGCTGCCTCCTGCACGCCCCCCACTGGGGATGTACCCGCAACCAGGATACATGCCCTTGACTGTAATCGAACCCGGGACCTTTCGGTCTGCAGGCCAGTGCTCTATCCATTGAGCCAAACTGGTTTCAGCACTTATTTATTTCTTGATGACCATAATACATTGGAGAACAAAGTAAGGAATGATTAAATTGCAGTGATATAGAATTGGCATATTTATTTCCAATGCTACAATGTTTCCATTTATTTTCCAAGAGGAACTAAAAATAATACATAAGTAAATATAGGATTTGTGTGTAAAGATTAAGCAAGTCTTCAAATGAAAAACAAACCCACCTACAATATGGATATCTACTTACATAGTTCTAAAAGTAGCTAAGTATTAAAGTAGTATAATTAAAAATCTAAATCAATTGATACTTTTATGAAATAGGCCAATCATTACTATATATAATCATTCCATAAAGTGACTCAATTTTGTTTTCTAATTATAAGTGTTTCATTTTCTTTCATTATCTTATTATAGGGAATTCAAAAAATAGAGCAAACATAATCAAACCCTGCAAGCCTATCAACAGATAACAAGTGTTTTGGTTTCTACCTTTACAGTCTTTAAACTGTACATATATATATATATATATATATATATATATATATTCATTTCAGAGAGGAAGGGAGAGGGAGAGAGAAATAGAAACATCAGTGATAAGAGAGATTCAGTTATATGATGCCATCTGAACTCCCTCCGCTGGGGACTGAGCCCACAGCCAGAGTATGTGCCCTGACTGGGAATCGAGCCATGACCTCCTGGTTCATAGGTCAGTGCTTAACCATGAGCCACACCAATTCTGTCACCTTTTCAGTCTTTTTTTTTTCCTAAGCATATTTTCACTAATGTTTGGAAAATGTTTCTGATGATGACTCCTCTTCTTCCACCTCTTCCTCCTCCTCTGTCTACAACAAACAATGGGTTGAGAGAATTTTTCCTTATTATTATGAGATTCTAAGCAGTCCAGTTTTCAATGATAAATATTTAAGACATAGTATGACCTGGTATTTAAATGTGGCTTTAAAAGGGAGATTGCATGAGGTCTAATTTGCTCCACCATTGCTAGCTGTGTAAATTAGCTTAGGTAAATTATTCAACCTCTCTGTGCCTCCTTTCATTATCCTAATAGGGAGATAATACAGTGGTTGTGAATACTCAAAAAATGAATATTATTAATGAATTACTACTTAAAATAGTACCTGGCATCAAAAAATACTTAAAGTGTTGGTTATTATTATTTAAGATGAAATCTACATTTTAATTCTGTTCCATAGCACATATAGATAATATATTGTAAATTATTTAATTATTTAAAAATTTGATAAAAGTTGGGAAATTTGTATCGTTTTATATGAATTACTGTGATTCTAATATTTCAGCATGCATAAAAACCACTCAAGTGGAGCATTCATCATTTCTTTCCCCTTTGCTGTGTTCAAAATAAAGTTACTGTTTACTACATATTTTTTTAAAAAATTCTCATTCGTCCTTGAGTAGCTATAGTAAAGCTCAGAAGGACAAAAATAATCAATACACATATTGGACCAGTCAAAATTCCTCTTCAACTAATTTATTTAGTGCACTGTTCACATGTTCTGAAATAACATGTGGAGAGGCAACAATTTGAAGATCATGTCCTGCTTCAATCAGATTCCTTTTAAGAGCTAACTACTAATTCACGAAGAGACTCCATCCACAGCTGGTCCTGACAGGTGTGTGATTCTCTACTAAAATGGCCAAGTACACACAAATAGGAGCACCACCCTGAGTCCGCACTAGTCAGAACCTCAAAAGTTTTCACTTGTCATAAATTTGACTCTTTGGAACATAATTTTTTTGGAGACTATTTTAAAACACTTAAATGAAACCACATCTTTACAACCCAAGTATCTAGTGTATTCTTTGAGATGAGGCAATATCAATGATGTTGTTTGACCTACACAAGTTTAGATACAGCCAACAGGAATGGAATCCCTATGGCACAGTGTTTTATTTTTATCATGCTTTTGTTGCCAATACTTGGGGATTTTCTATTCCTGTTCTTTTATTACTAGGAAAAAAAATTGCTATCCAATACTGAATTCTGGAATTAACTGATTCAAGGTAATTTAGAATTAGTTGGGACTGCTGTCTACCCACCTCATTTAGAGGTGACAATATTTTAAAATAAGCGGGAGTTTTAGTGTCAGAGGACTTAGTTTCAGACACCGGCTGTACCTCTTTGTAGATATGTGACCTTGTAAAAGTTGTTTAGCCTTTCACAGATTTAGATTAATGTCTGATTCATGTAGGTATTAGAAGAGGAAATGAAATAAAGAATGTGGAACTCCTGCGGTTTGTTGTAGCACAGAAATTCATTAATGGTAGGTAAGTTGAAATATTAGCCCAGGGAGGTTAAATAAAAACATAACTGAAAAAAATCTGTAGGGATAACAAACAAAATTTCAGAAAACTGTGGAATGTCTATTGGACTTCAGGTCAGTATGTGTGCATGCACATATGTGGTCACATGTACACACACACACACATACTTAAGTGACTAGCCTTCTGTTCTCTGAAGCAGATAAGGAAAGCAAGGGTCTATCTAGTTAGTAACTAGCGATGTAGCTTTGAAAGTTCTGCTTTATCAATTTATCAGCAAAAGCCTTAAACATTAAATATTTCTATCATTATTAAATATACACATGTAGTTGTGATAGTTTTTTTTTTTATTATTCCTTAGAGGAGAAAGCAAGTAAGTCGTTTTTCAGAGATCAAAGGACTGCTTTCCTCCTTGAATAGGGCTGGGTGAGGCCTTGTTTGATAAGATCTTGGCTTATTTTATGAATATTTGGATTTTCCAGAGGGAATCTTAAAGATTACATAATATCTCACGGTGATACCAGATCTTATGGGTATTCAGAAGAAAAGGGAGAATTTTTGTTTCTATAGTTCCTTCAAAACTGCTATGTCCTCAGAGGTTGAAACCTGGTGGATGGGTGATATCAAATGACTCTGGCTAATGCATCATTCTGACTGTCTCATGCTTGACTAGAGAATGAGCATATCTTATTTTAATTTTGCAAACCAGTGAATACATACTTGAGACCTCTCAGAAGAATGGCAATATCCTTAGACTAATTCAGAGAGACTGGGCCAGCCAGGGTCTCCAGAACTTTGAACACAGCAGTGAGGGAATATGCCTGGGACTGTCTCCAATCTTCTTGCTTTATCCTGGGTTCCTTTTTACTCTGCATGTTCTACTTTGAGCAATTGCATCCACACCCATGACTTCAACTTCCCACCTATGTAAATTCTTCCAAATATGTAACTCAGCTCAGATCACAGGCTTTTTATACTCAACACTTCCTTAAGCAGATAGACTATCTTCTCTATACCAAGTCAACCCCAGCCAATACTTCTTTCATGTTCTACTTTGGTTAATGGCACCTGGGAATTGTCCATTACGTCCCCCTCCTCCCTCATTTTGCCCTTCTGCCCTCAGATTCCTGAGGATCTCTGCATTCTTTTCCAGCCTCCGAATCCCATTGACTCTGCCCCATTTCATTGCAAATATGGCGATAGGCTTTTTTACCTGAACTTGGTACTGAAGTTCATTCATCTTCCATACCATTTATCAGCCATAGTACCTGCCCAGCCAGCATCTGGCCCCTTCTCTATAGTACATCAATTTTTTCCCTCCTAATGGGTGATATCACTGGAATGAATTCCTCCATTTCTTTAAAATACAGCTTTATGCCGAAACCGGTTTGGCTCAGTGGATAGATAGAGTGTTGACCTGCGGACTGAAAGGTCCCGGGTTCGATTCTGGTCAAGGGCATGTATCTTGGTTGAGGGCACATCCCCAGTAGGGGGAGTGTTGGAGGCGGCTGATCGATGTCTCTCTCTCATCGATGTTTCTAACTCTATCCCTTTCCCTTCCTCTCTATAAAAAAATCAATAAAATATATAAAAAAAACAGCTTTATTTTTAAACACACACACACACACACATATATATACATATGAGCCTCCTATCACAGACAAATTTATTCCTTATGATTCCACTAAACAAAATATTTTCATTGAAATGTTCATTGACCCAGAAAGAGTCAAAGCCCTCTCCTTTGGACAATGTCCATCGAAGCAGGAGTTATACTTAGTAAAGTTTATCTCCCTGTCCTGCCTTTCAATAGATTGGAAGATCCTTGTGAGCAGGTATACTGTTGCACCTGTCTAACTTCTTGACACCTAGAAAATATGATTTTCATAAGCTCCAATCATGCTTAAGGGTTGCCAGCGGTTTCAAATATTCAATTACGAGGGAGCACTGAGTTGGTGGGTAAGGTAGGAGTAAGTGTGAGGGTGTTATAGGAGATCATCATTATAGGGACAGAGAAGAAGGAGTAAGATGTAAGATGGAGTAATATTTTGGAAGGAAGTGCACTTGATTACAAGTGGAACTAGAGGGGAAAAAAAATCTCCTACAACTTTAGTCTGATTTGTTATCAAAATTTAGTTTGTACCAACCTAAAACAACATTTATTCTCACATATTTAAAAATTTTTAATGGGGTGGTTTTGCTACAATAAAAATTGTGTTTTCAAGTGAAAAAGACAGAATTGGTTCTATTTTCAAGAAACCTATCACTCACTAAACACAAGCAGGAGGTATAGGAGGTAAACTCTTATTGAAAAGACAAGTCTCAGAGAAAAGTGGAGATGTATCTTAGGTTATTTATCCATCTCACTAGGGTGTTAGCCCACACAAGACCCGCTGCAGAGATTGTTTCCGCCCTAACATTGTTGCACAGTTGTTGTTAGATGAATCACCTGAGGTGCAATCAATGCCATACAAATGTTTCCATACAGATGTGTTTTTCTGAGTTTTGAGTGAATTAGAGTGCAGACAAATGACCCTGCAAAAATGAAAGGAGAAACTCCGTCTCTATTTTCTACAAGTAGACTAGGGTTCAGTTTGACTTGAAATGTAGTAAATTAAATGGAAGAGAAAGAGGAACATTCCAACTTTGCTCTAGACTCTAATATGAAGCAAAATGAGGCAACAGCAGGATACTGAGTGTTGTTTTTCAGGCTGTGGGAAGGGAGTGTTCCCCTTCTTAGTAGTACTAAGACTGATGATCTGGAACATTCTCAGCAACCTTGAATGTTCTGAAAGTCCAAGTGGTTTGAATTTAGACTAGGGACTACACAGGGAGCCTACCATCTCAATTGGGCACAAGACATTTCTTTTCCATTGATTCCCACAGGCAATCATTGAGGGAAGACCATGTTCCAGGCACTGTGCTAGTCAGTGTTAGTACAAAAGTGAATGAACGTGAAGGGACTAATAGTATTGTGGGATAGCAAAGCACAGAAACAGATAACTTAATGCAATGCCATAAATGCTGAGTACCTTAGCTCAAATCAACTTGTTCTGAAAATCTTAACTGTTGCCAATCAAATTGTAAAGGTAGCTCAAACTGTTCTTTTTAGATTCCCATTTTTAATTTTCATTACTATTTCATTTCATTCTTCCCATTCAGATCCAAACAATATTTCCCTTTTGTGAGCCTCATTGTCTCTCTCCCACCTTTCACTTTTAATCTCCATGTCATGATATCTTCTTCCTCTCATTTCTATCCATCTTTCCTAACCCAAGTCAAGTTTTGGTCTTTTGCATCACCATATGGTATTCATTAGTTTATTTAGTATTAAGTTGTCTGAAATGGAAATGTTGATTTCTACTTCCAATTTTCTTCTTCATAAATTTTCCCCCATCTCAAGAAATGGAGGCTTCAATCTGACTATTTAAACCCAAATTCTGGAGCCTCCCTTTTTGAACACCACCAGATATCCAATCCATCCATGAATTCTGCCGGTTAAACCTTCAAATTATATCCAGATTTTAACTACTTAGCTCTGCTCTGCTCCCTCTGTCTCCCAGCTCCGGCCTCAAACCACAGTTATCTGAATAATCTTCTACCTGGTTTGCTCTCTCCAAGTCTTTGTCTTACTTCAGTTTATTCAGTGTGTAATTCTGTGAAAGCATAAGTTAGATCATGTTCTTTCTTGTTTAAAATGTTATATTCTTAGAATGATTATAAATTCCCATGTAACATGGACCTTTCCCTCCCTCAGCAAGTCTTTTAACTTTCACTTTCTCTCACGCTCTCACTCCTACAAAATCTAGGAAAGCCAGCTTTAATTTGCTTACAATCAGTGCTTAAAACAATGGTTGTCATAGTCCTACTAGTATAATAACTGGCTTACATAACACTGCTTTTGAGTCTAACAATATCCTATGTTAATATTCTATATTACCTTATTTATTTCTAAGAGAGAAGCATGATTATTATGCTAATTTTGAAGACAATGAATTGAGGCACAGAAAGGTAGGAAACAATAAATGTTTATTAAATTCTCTCATTTAAATAAAAGTAATTGAGTGTGAACACTGAGAGCCGGTTGCCTAACTTGAAAAATTAGAGATGTTAGTTTGCATGCCTCAAGGGATTTTATAAAAGGAAGGAAAGAATGAGTAGGTTAATATATAAAAGTGTTACTTAAATGTAAAGTCCCAAATAAATTGTTTAAAAGCTGATGTTAGAAGCAATTTTAATTATTTTTTACTTGGGTTTTTTTTGGTTAACATGATAAAACTCTGACTTGGAATCACTGACTGTCAGCCTCAGTTAGCACTTCCTCCTTATGCTCCATTGCTCGTGTGCCCAGGACATGTTAGTACTACTGGACTTGACACACCTTCCACATTCCTAGTCTGCTTATCTTCCTCTCTCATCAGACTAGGAACTACCTGAGTACAAGAATATTGTCTCATTCACCTCTGAATTGCAAAGGCCACACACATAGGATGTGCCAAATACATATTATTTAATGAATGGACAATCCAACTACACACATTGTGACTAACAATTTAGACTAATATAATATTTGAACCTAAATAATGGACATTAAACTATATATCCGGTAAGAAAAATATAATCTGATTTCCTTAGTTGGATTAAAATAAGTGTTCTATTCAGATTAATTATCACAAACTAATGTCTTCCATAAAGACACTTGTGATAACTCTCCTTCTGCTGTTTTAGTAGCTTTTCCATCAACCAGACACTGAATTCCATTTGCAATAAAGTCAGAGAACCACCAGGAGCATTACAAATTTTGGAGATGGGTTAACTGCTCTGGAAACATAATTCTCACAATTTAATTCAAAACAAAGACATAATTTAGAGACATTAAACTAGAAGAGCCTGAATTACACACTAACACAGCTGTGAAGGTAACTCTGTAAACTTGGTTACTGATTTTTCATTTATTTCTGACTGTTGTAACTGGATTTTTATACTTTACTGCTATCAGGCTATTTCAAGCTTGTCAGAATATAAAGTCAAAAGAGTATCACGATGGTGAATGGAAAGAACATAAGATTTATTTCAAGTGGGAAGAAAGCATTTTATAAATGAATGTGAAATGCTTGGGGACCTGCTAAGAACGCAGGGCCCACACTAGTCATTCAGCTTGGATTCTAATGCTCACAGCTTGCCATGGCCTTAGGAGAAAACCCCACATCAAATGTCATTGGAAAGTGCTCAGCCAGGCACATAGAGAGGCACATTGCACCAATAATATTTGACAACCCTGGCAGTGATTTATCTGCTTCAGGGCTAACTTGTTCAGTCAGGGTGAGCCAACACACAAATAGTTCATAAATAACTAGGCTGTCACAGTCACAGAAAGACAAATACCATATAATCTCATTAATATGTGGAATCTAATGAACAAAATAAATGGATGAACAAAATGGCATCAGAGACATGGAAACATGGAACAGGCTTATAGGTGTTGAAAGGGAGGGGAATTGAGGGGCTAGATGAAAGAAGGTGAAGGGATTTAAAATATATACATACATAAACATGTATATATATGTACACACACACATATATATATATATATGAACACATACACGCACACACACACACACACACATATATATATGTGTATTATATAGCATAAACATAGACAACAGTGTGGTGATAGAGGGAAAGAGGGCTGGGGTGGGCTAAGCAACCCAACCTCACTCCTTGGCAAACTGTGGTTTGTGCTCTTGTTAGGAGTGTATATGTTTTTGAAATCTCCCACTGTAATTATAATTTCATCTAATACAAAAATAGTATTACAGAGGATGTCCATTTCATGAACAAGCAGATGCTGTCATGTTGACAACTCTGCATCAAGACAAGCACTCTCGCTCTGCTCTAAGCATCCCATGTCACACATACAACTGAAACCTTGCCCAAACCTTTCCTCTCCCTCTCTCTTCAGAGGTTATCACTTCCCTAAAGTCAATATATATTTTTACCTGTGCATCACTTTATATTTTATAAAACAGATCATATATCTATGCAAATAATATATAATATTTTCTAGGTTCAGAGCATTTATATAATTTTGTATAAGAGCATTTTTAAATATTTCATATATATTTACAACTTTAAATCATTTCATAACCTTCTTTTTCCAACTTGCTCTTTCATAAATCATCATGCTATTATAATTAATTATGGTAAATATATGTAAGTATAGTTTATTTGTTTTAATTTTCATTCATTATCCTTCTGTGTGAACACAGTTTATCTATTTCCCTACTAAAGAATAATTGGGTGATGTTCAGCGAGGTCAATAAACCAGGAGGTCAATGTTCCTGACCAGGGCACATGCCTGAGTTCTGGGCTTGATCCCAGTGTGGGTGTGCAGAAGGCAGATGACCAATGATTTTCTCTCATTATTGATGTTTCTATCTCAGGCTCTTCCTTCCTTTCTGGAATCAATAAATATATATTTTAAAAAAATGAGTAATTGAGTGTTGCTATGTTTCACTTTTACAAAGGGAGCTGAACTGAACGTCCTTGCATATAACCCCTTATGGAAATGTGTCAAAATTTCACTAGGGAATTCATCACTTTGTAAACTTGCTGAGTCATAGCTCATAAGCACTTTCAAATTTACCAGGTATTTTGAAGGTCTCCTTTGTGGTAGTACTAATTTATACTTAAACCAGCAATGTAGTGAGCTTTTACATCTTTCCTTATATTTATTGGCATTCTAATTTTTTTCTCAATGGTATGTGTATTCTTCTGCCTATTTTTATTCTGGGCATCCCCCTACCCCCAGTATATATTTTCTTAATCTTGACTTGTCCTTTTTTTTTTTTTTTAGTTTTCTTTCATACAAGTTTTTCTTTTTTCCCCTTTAATCCTAGTGGAGTCATCTATAGCAATCATTTCTTTTTAAAATAATATATTTTATCGATTTTTTTTTACAGAGAGGAAGGGAGAAGAATAGAGAGCCAGAAACATAAATGAGAGAGAAGCATCAATCAGCTGCCTCCTGCCCACCCCCTACTGGGGATGTGCCCACAACCAAGATACATGTCCCTGACTGGAATCGAACCTGGGACCCTTCTGTCCCCAGGCCGACACTCTATCCAGTGAGCCAAAACGGCCAGGAATGTAATAATCATTTCTTTTATCATGTTTGTTTTCTTATTTCTTTTGATTAAAAAATATTTTCTTAATGAGGAAGCTGCTCAAGGCCTGGGAAAATGGGTAGACTCAACAAAGGACTACTCTGAGGGGCAGGCTTTTCTTATTCACCCCTCAGGCCAGGCTTTTGCCAGGATCTACCACATCCACTGGGGCCTCTCAACAGGCCTCTCCTGCAATGGTTCCTTGCTGCTTCCTGGCTCAGAAAGCAAAAATTCTTGTACTTTCAAGATCCTAGCAGCACATGAAGCCTCAGCAGTTGCTTGGGTCTCACATAACAGCAGAGTCATGTTCAAGCTATCACCTTGCCACGATTCCCTAAATGTTACTCTCCATCACTGTCCACTTTCTTTCACAGCACTTATTATTAGGTGTGTGTTCATATGGCTATGATTTTTTATTATCTTCCCAGAATTTCCTAGTAATGATTTCTATCACTGCAGAAGTGGTTTTCTTTTGAGGTGTGTGTATTATTTGTTACTCATTTATTATATGACTTCTGCTCTGTTCTGCCAGTTTCTTGAGAATAGGGATTATGTCTGTTCATAGTTATACTCTGTGATTAGAATGCTGCCTAGGATATAGTAGATATACAAACACTTTATGTTAAATTAATTAATGAATGATTGCATCTCCTCACTATACCTAGAGAGTTACTATTCATTGATGCTAACCAAGGCTATAACTTGCAGACTGAGCTGGAGATAAATGTATAAGCCTTTGTGGAAACAAATTAACCAAAAGGATACATCTGGATAAAAGGCCGTCTGACTTCCTCTTTTAGGTGGTGTCTACAGAACCATCAAAATTTCCCCTCAACATCTATGTTGGATCTGCGCCTACATTTCAATACACTAAGTGGCCAGATTATTATGTACCTAATATATTTATGTATGTATATATTAGAGTCCTGGTGCATGAATTCATGCATGGGTGGGCTCTGGTCAGTCTGCATGGGTGGTTGGTCAGCCTGCCTGCCTTCAAGTTGAACTCCTGGTCTAGGGGACAATTTGCATATTAGCTTTTTATTATATAGCAGTGGTTCTCAACCTTTCTAATGCCACAACCCTTTAATACAGTTCCTCATGTTGTGGAGACCCCCAATCATAAAATTATTTTCATTACTACTTCATAACTGTTGAGAATCGTTAGCAGGGTTGCCTAAGACCATCAGAAAACACAGATATTTACATTATGATTTATAACAGTAGCAAAATTACAGTTATAAAATAGCAACGAAAATAATTTTATGGTTGGGGCTCACAACAACATGAGGAACTGTACTTAAGGGTCACAACATTAGAAAGGTTGAGAACCATTGTTATATAGGATATACACTGAATATGCATTCAGAGATCATAATAATCTGGCCACTCAGTGTATATAGAAAGTGTCAAGTGAGGCATACTTTATTACACTATTAGTTTTAGTAGGAAAAAATGTACTACCAATATATATACTATTTCTATTTTGTAGAGAAAATTGAGATTCAAAGAAACTAAGGTTTTAGGTTACATAGTCATTCAGCTACCATGTAAGACAATTAGAAGCTTATAATGAGAAATATTCCTTTATAGCAGGATGAATTCAATAATAAAGCAGTCATTGAATTCTTACTAGAGGCTCCCAAGGAAAACTATCAAAAGTACTTGAATTGATATAGATTATTAGAGAAACAAATTATAGAAGAAAATTTTAAATTTGATAGGGAGAATAAACTAGAATAAAGAGACACATTAGGACCAATTACTAGATAAAGGTGAATAGGCCTCATGTATAACTTGGACAAAAAGTGAATTTATGAGATATAATATCTATATTGCATTGTATAATTAAAAATGTAGTAATATTACTTCTTCTTTTCTTTGTAGATTTTATACACAAGCTTTAAAATATTTAGAGGTATATGGTCTTTCCTGAAAGGGGAGAAGAAATGAGGAAGTAGAGGAGGATCCAATAGCTTATGTATGCAGATCTGCACAAATACATATACATGCATATACACAATTGGTTTTGACATATTATATAGTTTTTTCCAATCTGTCTCTTACTATTTAAATCTATTCAGCACCAAACTTTTTGTTAAGCTTATTAGAGATCCATTCCCATCACACTCAGCCTTCTCACTGCTCAAATATACTGTATAATTATATACCATCTAAATAAATTTGCAGCATTATTCTACCCTCTCCTCCCCATTTAGTAGCAATAGCTTTCTCTTCAATCTGCTCTTACTGTAAAGCTACAACTTGTCTATAGATGCTTTCTAGTCTCGTGTCCATTTACAAGACTCCTAAATTACCTTACCCATCTGTCATCTTAAACTATTTAATAATATTAACAAGATACTGACAGGGAAGTGACCAACTCCATTAGTTTGACAGTATCCATATAGCTGCCAGGTTGCCTCTCTGGAGCCTTGACAACCAAGTGGAAGAGCTGAGAGACATTGCTTAGATCCCAGTGCCTTTAAGAAAATAGTCTAAACATTGCATTGTGTCTTCCCTGCTAATTTATACGTAAATATTTCTTATCAAGTTTTCACTTGTAAGATAACCTAAATATTCAACTCAGCCATTTTTTGTGTGATTTGTTTTGTCTTAAAGATCAAAGAAAATGTATTTATTAGTATTCCATCTGCATCAATTGTGATTTCTTTCGAATTCAGATTTAGGCATATAGTTTAATGTACTGAATGGCTTCTCTTTCTGTTTCACAAGAGAAAATTTTCTAATTCTCTTTGGACTTAAAGGTTAATTAATAATCATCAAATCTGTTTTTTCTTGGTGCCAATTCATTTATATAAAAAATGAAATGCTCAGTTAATCATATTGAGATTGGTGGTTGTCAAACATCCAAATAGATGTCCCCTGATAGCCAGATGTTTGTTACAGTAAAATAAATAAGTAATCTGCATAATTCTCTGGTTTTGTCCAAATACATGCTCTTTTATAAGTGATGTTTTTGTCCAAATAAAATGATCTTTGACTACAAGGATTTTATATTTTTACAACAATGTTATATGTGATTTCCCGGATTAAACTGATCATGAACAGTGTAATCACTGCAGTACCTGCCAGACTCACAGAAGCTGAGCTGATGTTAGGAGAATGGTGGGTGGTGGACGGGAGCTCTGGAATGTCTACCCAGTCCTCCGTCTGTTTTCCTAAAGGACCCAACAATGTAATATTGAACTCAAAATGAGTATCTTTGAAATTCTTGATCTCATTGAAAGAGAAGATTTATTTTTGAAGAAGTGTAGGTTTTTCTTTCTAACAATGACTAATATAAGAGAAATAGAAAATACTGTACTATGATTTTAAAATTCTTTTCATCCATAACAATCAGCAACTATCTGAAAGTACTGATCTTATTTTTAAAAATCCTGACTGAATCAGCAAAAAGAACAGGTAGCACATTTTTCATGTCTATGGATCTGTCCAATGTTAATAACAGCTGCTACCACGTTAAGACCTAAAGTCAGTTTTATCACTTCAGTGTTTTTCATTTTAGTATATGTCAAATGGTTCTTTGAAATTATTGTGGCCTTTTTAAAGAATAAGGTTACTTATTTTTACATTTCTAACATAACATTTTGCAGTTTCCATGGCTGATAGAAAACATTGTTATGAATAAAAATAAAAAAAAACATACATAGCACAAAGTGGTTAAGCTATCTTAAAATATCAATTAAAACATCATACTCTGCACATGCCCTCAAGCGCCACCCCCCTACCCCCCGCCAAGTGTCGTATATCCATTGGTGATGCTTATATGCACGCATACAAGTTCTTTGGTTGATCTCTTACCTCCCCTCCATTCCTGGACAACACTTCCCTGCTGGGGTGTAGGGGAGGCCAGGGGAAGGTCAATGGGGAAAAAAAGAAGACATATATACTACTATTTGTAATACTATAAACAATAAAATAAAATAAAAATGTAACTAGCAAAAATTTTATTAAAAAATAGTCTATTCATACAATGGAATATTATTCAGCCATAAAAATGAATGAAGTATGGATATATGCTAAAATATGGATGGACCTTAAAAACTTTTGGCAAAGTGAAAAATTCTGTCAAAAAAGACCATATATTTTTTTATTGCATTTATATGAAATGTCTGGAATAGAGCAATATAGGGGCAGAAAGTGGATGAGTGATTCCTTAGGGAGGGATAGGGAAAGTGAGAAGTGACTCTTAATAGGTACAAGGTTTCTTTGGGGTGATAAAACTATTCTGAAATTAAACAGTGAAGGTGGCTGCGCACTTCTCTGAATATATTAAAAAACATTGAATTGTACGTTTAAAATGGGTTCATTATATAGTATATGAATTCTATCTTATAAAAGGTTTAAAAATAAAACTTCTGAAGAAGAAAAAGAGGAGGGAGGGATGGAAACTAGCTTTTGTCCTTAGTATATTGTGAGGAATCTGGGCACAGTTTCCTCAAACATAAAAGATGGAAATTAAAAAAATATATATATCATACTTGGATATATTTATTTAACTTGCTATATCCATGTATAAAATAGTTAGCAAACTTTACATTCTAAACAAATAATCCCACAAATACAGGACAATTGTGCAGTGGTCGGCAAACTCATTAGTCAACATAGTGGTAAACCAGAGCTTGCAAGCCGCAGTTTGCAGACCACTGGTCTAACGTTTTTATAGCCTGGACTCAGGGGCCTTGATATATCTTCTCCATACATCAGGAAATCCACTTAAGTTACTGTCTTCAATATGGATTTTATATCAAAGTAAAAATTATTACTCTATTGATCTCTGCTGTAACGAGATGTTAAAATCAGTAGGAATATTCTTTTCATGTTCTTTACAACTTGTGACCATAGTTTCCATATTAGCCTTCTTTCATTGTGGTTATATGTCAAATATGCTCTATTCATTCTTCATTTTCAAACTTTGTCAGGTATTCTGAATTGCTCTAACTCAAAAGACTAAATATGCTGGGAATCTGAATTGTAGTCTAATTCAGTGCCTATTGGAAAACAAGTTTTAGGTTGACCTTGTGCATTCTTTTTACTTTAATTCACCTGACTTTTTAATTTTACCCTTTCATATATCTGAATTTATCACTTACTATCATTGAGTACAATTGACTCTCCATGAAGTTGTACCATGTGGTTAAGTATCATTATTATCACTTTGTGTGTATAGCTATTTTATCTATCATATGTTTATATAATATATATAATTCATACAATTATATAAAATATAATGGTTATTATACACACACACACACACACACACACACACACACACACACACTGAGTGGCCAGATTATTATGAATTATTATGAATAATAATCTGGCCACTCAGTGTATATCCTATAAAATAAAAGGCTAATATGTAAATTGTCCCCTCAATCAGCAGGCAGGCTAGCCAACTGCCCATGTTCCCTCTTCCTGGCCAGGCTGGCCAGACCCCACCCATGCACAAATTCATGCACTGGGCCTTTAATATGTGTGTGTGTGTGTGTAGTGGGGCAAAAGCAGGTTTACAGTTGTTAGCATGGAAAATAATACAGTGATTACTAAATAATAATACCAGAATAAATTCTGTATTCTAAATACTCATAAGTGTAAACCTACTTTTGCCTTCTATATATAAAATTCTGAGGTGAGGGGACAGTGATCTTGGCATAAAATACAATCTTATGGGATATTTTGTACCTCAGGAAGTAGCCATGAATTCTACATTAAAAACCATTGAATTTAGTATTAGATAAAATAATGGAAAAGATAAAAATCTTTTAATAAAAGCATCTCAACTTCATCAGGATGTTGACTCAGGAAATGAGATGGTGGATCCAGCAATGAGTATAGAGAAAACAAATCTACTGGTAATCTCTGCATATTTAAATGAAAAATTTAAATTTATCCCAGTTAATTAAAAACACACATTTATTTTAATTATTTGGGATCTCCCAGATGTGACTGGGTGATTCAGTTTCACATGTATTATTTAAATATCATTAATTCATAGCTAATTCTGGTGAGTGAGCTTTATGATACAACTGTTTCTGACACTTAATGTTCTTATAAAGAAAAACATTATTTTACACTTTCAGCATCTACTATGAAAAACAAAAATGAAAGAACAAAAATCAAAATTAGTTTTCCTCTTAATTTTGTAAAATTTAAAACTATGCATGTATTTACCTCCAAATAAGTCAATAAAGAATTAATAGAAAGTAAAAAAGCTAACAATATATAAAATGTCTCATAACTTCTTTTTAGGAAATTTTAGTAATACTCTTTCTAGCCTTAAAACTGATATATTTTGTGATTTAGAATCATATAATATGTATTTATCTGTAATTTGCATTTTTACCTCTTGTTACGGTTTTTTTAAAAAATGAATATAAGGCTATGAAGATGGAAATCCTCATAGACCATAATCATGCCTGGGATCATTTTCATTCTCTCTAACTCCATAACCATGACTTTTATAAAGAGGAGAGGATCTGTCAAATGTGATGAATAGTTGCATCACAGACTGCAGAGGTGTAGGTGACCTTGGAAATCAAATAGCCAACAACCTTCTTTTACAAATGAAAAAGGCTTAGGGATTGAGTTCACAGGGCTAATAGAAGAAATTATAGATGTAGAACATAAATATTAAAGCATCAGAAGCACTTCCTCATTGCGAAAAGAGCAATTACATGTTTCATCTTGAGCTCTAGTCAATCATGTATCTGTTTACTTATACCGAGAAAGGGTTCTTTGGCTACACGATGCATCAGACCTCAGAGGCAGACCCTTGCTGGGAAGAAAAAGCTAATGGACTAGCACAAGAAGGAGAAGCTTGGGTGGGTATAAAATGAGAAACTCAGAAGAGACATAACAAAGTTGGAACAGGTCCCATAGACCAAAAGGGGACATTCACTATGAAATCCAAAGCCTTCATGATTCTGGCTAGGAAGTAAGAGGTTGGGTAAATTGAGAGGGAGGAACTCATATCTCTTTTGCAAAAGTACACAACAGTGAAGAGATTAGAAATGTTTTAGTTAAACAAATAAGGATTCTTCTAATGCCTGGTTTTGGAAGTCTGCAACAATATGTATAGGGTGCCTTGAATTAGAGATTTTTGAGATGTAGAATATTTCTAAGGATACTAGAGGCTTGGTGCACAAAATCTGTGCACAGGGGCTGTGAAGTGTCCCTCAGCCTAGCCTGCACCCTCTCCAATCTGGGACCCCTCAAGAGATGTCCGACTCTACATTTAGGCTTGATCACAATCAGGCCTAAAAGGGCAGTTGGATATCCCTCTCACAATCCAGGATAGCTAGCTCCCAACTGCTTGCCTTTCTGATTGCCCCTAACCACTTCTGCCTGCTAGCCTGATCACCCTCTAAATACTCCCCTGCCAGCCTGATTGATGCTTAACTGCTCCTCTGCCAGCCTGTTTGCCCCTAACTGCCCTCCCCTGCAAGCCCAGTCACCCCCACCTTCCCTCCTCTACTGGCCTGGTCACCCCTAACTGCCCTCCTCTGCAGGCTTGATCACTCCCAACCTCCCTTCCTTGCAGGCCTGGTCCCTGCCAACTGTCCTCCCCTTCTGGCCATCTTGTGGTGGCCATCTTGTGTCCACATAGGAGCAGAATCTTTGACCACATGGGGGTAGCCATCTTGTCTATTGGAGTGATGGTCAATTGACATGTTATTCTTTTATTATATAGGATAGAGGCCTGGTGCACAGGTAGGGGGCCAGATGGTTTGCCCTGAAGGGTGTTCTGTATCAGGGTGTGGGTTATCTTGGGGCATGGAGCAGCCTGGATGAAGGACCTATGGTGGTTTGCAGGCTGGCCACGCCACCCGGTGACCCAAGAGGAGGCCCTGGCATCTGGAATTTATTTGTCTTTTACAACTGAAACTTTGTAGCCTGGAGCAGAGAGCCTTTGCTCTCTCCGTGGTGGCAGCCATTTCTGTTGGGATTTATTTATCTTCTATAATTGAAACTTTGTAGCCCTAAGTGAAGGCCAAGGCAGGCCAGAGATGCAGAACTTGGTTTCCTCCATTGTTGGGAGCAACTCAAGCCTCCTGCTCTCTCCAGCTCTGTGGGATTTATTTATCTTCTATAATTGAAACTTTGTAGTCTTGAATGGAGGTCTGGGCCCACCAGGGTGTGTGGAAAGCCTCCCTCCTGCTCGTTCTGTGACCACAGCCATCTTTTATTAGATATGTTTTTTTTTATTTGGAGGTTCAGAGTAAGGGCATAATAATTTTAATTTTCACTCTTTGGAAAACAAGAAGTGAATAGCAATATCTAACCACACTCATTGCTGGGAACAATAAAGGACTTATGCCCAACTTCCCTGGCCCTGCCAAATCCACGGATGGCAAAGGAGGATAGTAGGATCTAGAATCACATTCATGAATTGAGCCATATGTGATCCTCAGAGAAAGTTCAGATGATCAGATACACCATGATTTATGTCAAGAAGCATGATCACAGGCAGACAGAGGTCTAATAGAAAAGTCAAGAGTAGCAGTCTGAGAAATTGATTTGGGATGTCCAAGCTGAGGAGTGAGTAAAACTTAGTAATAAAGAATTACCAATACCCTAACATTTAACTCCGAAACTTCTTTTGTAGTTATAATCATCTCAATAACCAGACCAGAGACAAGAAAATGGGTGGAATTTCAGATGAGTTAAAAATAAGAGGATGATAGTGCTTCAAGTTTCTAGAGGCTGCAATATTGGGAAGCCACCGGGTCAAAGCTTTAGGCACCAGGATGGAGGCAGAACCTGAACACAAATGCCGTACAAATGTCCCTAGACATTTTTGGGTCTAGAGCTATTTAAATCCCTAATTTTAAAATTGGAGGTAGTGCTGAATTCACATATTGGGGCCACATAGATCACAGCTGTGAGGAGAGAAGGGCTGCAGGGGCAGGAGCTAAGTGTGACACAATGTCACATGGTGAATGAGATTAACAAATTTGGGCATTAAAATTCTGATATCTGGTGTTACAAGGAAATTAAATAACTATTAGTAAACCCACAGAATTTGATTAGAGATCTCATTAAAGAAAAATATTCTTTGTATATTTTTCTCCACTGCAAAATGTGTAGAAATTTAACATACAGAATGTAAATACATTATTATTTATAGATGGAAGCTAATGACTGCAATGAAAGCAGAAAATTTCAGTTAAAGAAGCAAATGATTAAAATTGACAACACAAATGTAAATAAGGCCCAGATTAATTTAGTTGCTCATTATTTTTTCTTGTAGCAGATATTACTATGTATTAATCTATAAGGAAGATATAGTACACACACACATGCATTTGCTGAGTGGCAGAGACAAAGAGGCAAAAAGATTAAGAAAGGTAGACAGAGAGATAACAGCTATAAAACTAAAGATCATATTTGAGTAATGCTAAGATTATTTCTATCTAATGATAAATTTTGCAAGGACAACAAAAAATGTGCCTGCCCTTGTGTTCCCTCACACTGGACTTTGTTCCCACCAAACCCTCTAAGTTTTCATGCCTCGGGGATTTTTCACTGTCTCCTTAGCCAGGAAAGCTCTTCCCACAGATGGTGGTATTGATCCCATGCTCATACCCTTCAGGTCTGTGACCAAATACCACTTTCTTGTAGAGTTCTTCCCTCTGATGTATGTAATGGTGACCCCACTCTCGCAGCATCCCCAGTTCTCTTAACCCTACTTTATTTTTCATCATAATCTTTATCACCACACACATATTGCTTTTTGTGTTGTTTATTTTTTTTTGTCTTCCTACCTTAGGATTGTCAGATTTAGCAAATAGAAATATAGAGCACCCAGTTTTGAATTTCTAATGTCAGATTAGAACATAACACTTTCTAATATGAGTGTGTCCTAAATATCTTATCAGAGATACTAAAATACTATTACTTGTCATTAAGTATACTGAAAACTTATTCATTGTATAAGTATTCAAGCATTCCAAATACTGTCATAAACACTTAACCCTAAAAACATATTTGTTGTTTTGTCCTGTGATTCAAATGTAAAAGGGCATTCTGACCACCTTCTCCACTTCTCACAAAATTTAAGCCACTTTAGGGCAGGAACTTAGTACAGTGTCTTATATAGTACCTGGCATACTATGGACTCTCACTATATACTGGTTCAATCAATGCATTAATCATTCAATTTTCCTGAAATATCATTCCCATCCTAAAATTTTTATCCTGGTGAATCCCTTCCAGCCCATATTTATACAAATATAATACTTGCAATAATAATATTTCCTGGTGTCATGGAAAATGCCTTGTTTCTCTGAAAGGTCTAGCATATGGTTTGAAATTTAATTAATTAAATTTGTAACTTTCAATTAAAATAAAAAATGTTAAGTATTTTTATGTAGCATTTATGCAATCTTAAAAAATATAGGAAACTCAAATTAAAAAAAAGAATATTTTCAGGTTGGACAGTCATTGTACATTTAAATATCTAGGATAGACAAAATATGTCAATCTTACATATTTCTGTTTGTGTGTCATGCTAGTTTCAAAAAGTTCAAATTTTATTATATATGAATTATTACTATTGAAGTTACTACTCCACTCAGTCATTCAATACTCTTCATCACTTGTGGACAAGATTATCCATTTCATTAGTTTGTTTATTAAAAAAAGTCACCAGAGAGAGTGATTACACAATATCTATGAGTCTGTTATAAAGGGCCACTGTTCCTTTTTATTCCTGTCTTTAATTGCTAATTAAATCCCGTTTACCTTTTTATCTTATTCAGATAAGATAATCCTTTTCATATTTATAAATAGAATAATCAATGCTATAGATAATGAAATACTGAGAATCCTATATAATAAAAACCTGATATGCAAATTGTCTTGACCAGGAGTTCAACCATTTGCTATGATGAGTGCTCCCAGGGGGGCGGCACAAAACATGGTGGGCGTCAGTGATGCAGTGCTGGCAGCGGGCAGCAGTGGAGGCACTGCTGGCCCCAATGGGCCTTGATGAGAGTGGGGCCGTGGCAGGATGGTAGAGCAGATGAGTTAGTGGTACCAGGCCAAGGCAAGTGTGAGCAGGGTATGATCAGTACTACCAATTGGTATGATCACTCTACCAATTATCCCCTAGATTGTGACTAGTGGTGGCAGTGAGGGGCCTGACCCTGATCAATTGCCCTGTAGGTAGGATGGTAGAGCAGATGAGGGGGTGAAGCTGACATTTCCATTTCAGAGAAAGAGCAAATAGCAATCTATACTAATAAAAGCATAATATGCTAATTGGAACAGATGTCCTTCTGTTGGAAGCTGGGGCTGCTAGGGAAGCCCAAGTCCTGGGTGTCTGCCAATGGCTGGAGGGGAGCTTGGTCCTAGGTGCCCTGCAGTAGTAGAAAGAAGCCCAGGTTTCAGATTCCTTCCAGTAACCAGAGGGAAACCCGAGTCCTGGGTGCCAAAGGGAAGCTGGTACAGGCAGTCAGAGGAAGGAAGGCCTACTCTTGCATGGATTTTGTGCATTGGGCCTCTAGTATTAAAATGTTTCTTCTAATTATTTTCCTTTCAATGTGCACAAATCCATGCACTGTGCCACTAGTTGTATATATAAAAGCTGACATATAGAGCTGTGAACTACAAAAAAAGGTAGGAATTATTTTATTATCTTGTTTTTAAATGAAATCACCAATTCCATTTAAACTAAGGAGGTTAGAAATCTGGTGTTTTAATAAGCACCTAGTGGTGTGTGTGGAATTGTGTCCCCTAGAAAGATATGTGAAAGTCCTAACTCCTGGTACCTGTGAATGTCATGTAATTTGGGAATAGTGTCTTTATATATGTAATTAAGTTGAGGTCATACTGAATAGGAGGGGCTCTCAGTCCAATATGACTGTGAACTTATAAGAAGAGGAAAATAGACACGGACACAGAGAGAAGACAGCCATGTGAACTATGCAGAGGCAGAGGTTGCAGTTATACTGACAACAAAGCAAGGAGTGTCCGGAGCTACTGGGGACTGCAAAGGTTCCAGGGTTCAGAGGGAGCATGGTCCAGCTGACACCTTGATTTTGGATTTCTAGCTTCCAGAATGAACAGAATAAGTTTCTGTTGTTTTAAGCCATCCAATTCTACCATAATTTGTAACAGAAGTCCTAGGAAAGAAATACATTAGGCATTTAATAATCATTCATTCTTTGAGATTCAGTTTTCTACTCTAAAATATTTACCATCCACAAAAGTAATTACTTCTCTTGTACTCTCTTAGCACAAATTTGTTAGTTTTTTTCTTTCTTCTTCTTTTCTCTCCTTTTATTCCCTCTTACTGAACTTTTTAAAGGCAAGGTATATATCATTTATTATTGTAACTTCAGTGCTCATAATATTGTCTGGTGTAGAAGATAGTAAATAAAATGTAATCAATAAGTGATTTAAAAAATAAACTGGTATTGATCTACAAGGGTTTCTCTACACGTTAGCTCAATAATATACTGAATAAGAAGAGTCTGTTGTTTTCAAACACCAGCACTGTTCAATATAGACTGAATTCCTTCTATTTTTATGTTGTTTTTCTAATTCGAGTTCAGATGCAGTTTCTTAAAAAAGGGAGGGTCAGGATTTTAAGTAATTTGTTCTCTTTTGTCAATATATCTTTACTTTTGTAGCAAAACTCTTTCTACATTCAGATTGTGCTTTGAGGGGAACCTAGGTTTCAAATTCACAGCTGTTATTTTTGTCAAGTTTTGTCTAATTAAGAAAAAATACTGGGCAGTTTTAAATGACACTTTCTAGTTTAATTTTCTTTTTAATTGATTTTTTAAAAAATATTTTATTGATTTTTTACAGAGAAGAAAGGAGAGGGATAGAGAGTTGGAAACATCAATGAGAGAGAAACATCAATCAGCTGCCTCCTACACACCCCTTAGTGGGGATGTGCCCGCAACCAGGGTACATGCTCTTGACCAGAATCGAACCTGGGACCCTTCAGTCAGCAGGCCGACTGACGCTCTATCCACTAAGCCAAATTTAATTTTCTTAAATAAAAAAAAATCAAGTCTGATAAAAAGAGGATAAAATTTTTCAAAAGCTATTAGTGAGAGAAATAGGAATTTAAAATATAAGTGTAATCTCAAGTATAAGTATAGCCACAAGTATAATTTTATAATAACAAACAATGTCACATCCTAAAAGAAAAAAAAAAGTTAGAGGAAAAAAAATGTTAGTGCAATTCCAATAATCAACTGGACTTAAAAACTTGGGACTGAAAACCCTAATTCAGTTTTCTTTGGTTTGGGGCAAATTAGTTAGTCATCAATTTTTTCCATCATAAATTGTCAGTAACAGCAAATGACCTCTCAGGTGGTCATTAGAATTTCTTGAGGCCTATAAAACATTTTGGAAATAAAAATCGTAAAACTAGACAAATTGCTAGTGTTTCACAGACATTTACTTAGGTTCCCAAGTCTGACCAGTTCAGTTTGTACATCACTCATTCTGTATATTGGTAGGTCCATTATACAAAATAGCAGGGATTTGTGATAAACAGCTTTCCAAAGATAGGCTGTAGTTATAGTGGAGGCATAAATTTCTATGACATCTTAAGTGGCTTTTGAAAAATTTAAGGAGATGAAAATGGAAAGCATTTTGAAAATTCTTATAATCTTGCAAAGCATTATGTTCAAGGTTGTATTTGAGCCTCTCTATATTTATTTATCTTTTTTTATTATTTATGGAATCTGTTCGGAAATGAGATACTTAATTCAACTCTGATTGTGCCATTTTATATATAAAAACAACATAATCTCTTTTTGGAAAAAGATAAAAATAAAAATTATCCTTTACTCAAGTGTTTTTTCTCCAATTAAAATAAGTTACATACTATTTAGATTTGCCAAGACTGAGTCCCAATAAAGAATCTTAATATCTGTCTATATTCACAGCTCATATTCATGTGTTAATTACCAGACTTATTTGTATATTTTTCTGTAAATGTCAAGTCACATCCAAGGTATTTAATAGCTGTCACTCTGTAGAATAGGAATTATTAGATTCCTTTTTATATTTTAATGTTAATTTATAATTACTATAAAAATGTTATGATATCCATACATAATATATTAGGAAAAAACTCAGTCTCAAAACTCAAACACAATTGTGGAAAAATAGAAATGTGCAAAAACAAATATATAAAGAATTATGTGGCAAAATGAAATTTCTTAATGATTTTTCAAAAACACATTTCAAATATGAACTTAAATTAGCATTATGACTTCAATTATGTGTGTAATATCTTTTGTGAAGCCACAAAATGTAGAAGAAGAAATAGTGCTTTCAAAATATATTTGCCCAGCTGGGTGGCTCGGTTGTTCGAGCATCCATCCATTCACCAAAAAATTTGCTGGTTCGATTCCCAGTCAGGGCATATACCTAGATTATGGGTTCAATCCTAGGTCGGGGCAGTTACAGGAGGCAAACGATTGATATTTTTCTCTTACATTGATGTTTCTCTCTCTCTCCATTCCTCTTTTTCTAAAGTCAATAAAAACATACTTGGGTAAGGATAAAAAATAATTTAAAAAATTATATTCTTGATTACTTGTCCACTTGTATTTTTAGCTGGTTTATTCTGCTGTGAAAGCCTTAGCAGGTCATTTATCTGTGTTCTTGGTTTCACGTTATTCATTGTCATTTCTGAATGAGCATCTGCCATGTGAGAAATATATTAATTCACTATAACAATTTACCCATAAAACTAAAATTATTAGTTGCCTTTAATTTATTGAACTCTATAGTTTGGGTTTTACAGTACCTTTTGGTCCAAAGAAGCAGGAAAAGTATGGAAATGGTCACATTTCTATATTTTCTCTGACATGAATGGGTAGAGATAAACTATATTGATCTCAGTTGTTATTACTGTTTAGGATAAGTTGAATTTTTAGTTGATTTGCTATATCCTAAAAGAAACATTAAAAAAAAAATGAGCCGAAACCGGTTTGGCTCAGTGGATAGAGCGTCGGCCTGTGGACTGAAAGGTCCCGGGTTTGATTCTGGTCAAGGGCATGTATCCTGGTTTAGGGCACATCCCCAGCAGGGGGCGTGCAGGAGGCGGCTGATTGATGTCTCTCTCATCGATGTTTTAAACTCTCTATCCCTCTCCCTTCCTCTCTGTAAGAAATCAAAAAAATGTATTTAAAAAAAATTTAAAAAAATACATGAGTAGGAACTTACAAAAATAGTAACATTTTTCCCTCTTGACATTCTTCTTCTTAGTCAGTGAAAGAAAAAAGTTGGAAAATTGGTCTTCATGTATCATAAGAGCCTTTATATTAAAGACAGTAACATTTAGGAGCAGAATACACATACAAAAGCTATTGCTCCAAATAGAAATTTTAAGTTAATTTGCAGAGAGTATTTCTATTATTGAGACTTAAATTGAGAATTAGTTTTTATAGGATGACTAATGTTATCTTTAAAGGAAGATATTATTTTCCTATTTGCAAATGGTAAGAAGTTATCTTTTGTAAATATTAAGATGTGAGGTAGTTATCTATATTTTTCAATCTTTCACATATTATGTCTTTCATATAACTTTTAAGATGGAGAGTATTTTAAAACCCCACCCTATTGACAATATAAATTGTATTTGATTTCTTATGAATGTACCATTGACATGTCCTTTGAGAAAAGCTATTTGTCAACTAAAAATATGCTATACTTGTATATGAAAGGGACAAAGATATTATCACTCCAGGCTTCATGGAGCTCATTAAAATGTATGTAAACCAGGAGCAAACAATGCATGAAGGAGAACTCAGGGTCTGTTTAAAATACAGTAATAATATTATTAAATGCATAAAACAGCAAGAATTATCTTCTCTAAGAATCATTTGATGAAATAATTGCTCATGTTTCAAATGCTCTAGTGGCTCCCAATGGCTGGACAAAGAAAATTTCCCATAATGAACAAAGTTATAACGCAAAAGTCAAGGGTTTGACTATGTGCTTCCTTATACACTTCACATTGGAACATTTGAGTCTTAAAGATTATTAGCGCTTATGAAAATAAATAAATAAATACACCCTAACCGGTTTGGCTCGGTGAATAGAGTGTCGGCCTTTGAACTCAAGGGGCCCAGGTTCGATTCCAGTCAAGGGCATGTACCTTGGTTGTGAGCACATTCCCAGTAAGGGAGTGAGCAGGAGGCAACTGATCAATGTCTCTCATTGCTGTTTCTGACTCTCTATCCCTCTCCTTTCATCTCTGTAAAAATCAATAAAATATACATTTTGTTAAAAAAGAAAGAAAATAAATACTACCTGGAATTTAAAGAATTAATTAACAATACTGAGGAGTCCATAAGGAATATTCTATGGCTTTGCAGCACACAATTTTATAAGCATGAGTCATATGCAGCCATCTTTCAAAAAAATAAACATCTTTGAAGATCATTCAGAGATCTTGAGGGAGGGTTTAAGAAATCATGACTTGCCAACTTTAAGTTGTTATCTGCTAAAATTTTATTATTTTTTGAATGATCACTGCCAAGGAGCTGTTTTGTATTCATAAATGGTAAAATATATACACTTTAGATTATTATTAAAATGAAAAACATAGTTTTTAAAAAACATTTCTTGTTATACATGAATTTGCAAGAAAATGTGCTACCAAGGGCTCCCAGTGTCACAAATGCTAAAGTAGTAATAACAGGGTCATATTAGGAGTTAGGTAGACCTGGATAAAATTCCTAAATCTCACCTTTGTTAATGTCATGGAAACTTTTCAGTCTCCCTGAATCTCTATTCCTCATTCTGTGAAAAGTATATATCTCTTACAGGATTGTTTCATATATTATTAGAGTAACTGGAGTAATGAGGGTAAAGCTCCTAATGTAGTGGCTGATGCAACACGTCCATTTTTGTGTACTTTATTGTACCAATGTACTAACTATTGAAAATAATAGGAACAGAGTAGGAGGAATATTAGTTGTCCATATGTGATAAACATATTCAGAGGACCTTTTTCACCTATGTGTCATTTGCTGGGTGATATTTATAAGGTTTTTAACAAGAAATAATATTACAAGCATAAAATAATTTCAGAACATAACAAGCACCCTTGAACTCTGAAAGAATTTATCTACTTTACATATGTGAACAGTTTATTACCAGAGTTATTTTTTCCCCCCACAATCTCCATCTCCCAAGGATTAGGCCTAATTATAATTAATTCTTTAATAATGAAACTGATACCTTTTCAAGCATTTAGACCGGATACTAGATTAGAGTACACTATAAAATATGCTTTTGAGTGATTATGACCTAATTAATTATTTTAGACAGCTTTTTAAAGTTTGATTTGCTAATTGCACTCTCTGAAATTGAAAGCAGGAAATAGAGCTGTTCAGCCCACCAGAGACTTCATTCCCTTTGGCACAAAACTGAAGTGAAAGTAGACTTGATTTGTGTTGCTTTGCATGGTTGGGTTTGACAAGTGTATTTGGGTTTCATGAAATAATCAAAGGTCATTTCTGACCTGATTTTTTTGCAAATACAACCCAAATTAATAAGAACAAAATCCAAAGCATGTAGGAGCTCTGGTATAACATAAACTCCTGCCTTCCTGATTCAGGCTTATGTACTTGCGGAAGTGAGGGTAGAGGCGATGATGCCATATAATTATCCTCAACCCTGAAAATTGGAGGTACATAACATCATGTATATAAGTTCCTGCTGGGTCTGCAGGGCCCTGAACAGACATGTTCTCTGAGTTTCTGATGGTGGCCCAGAATTGGATCCTAAAAGAGGCTGTCTGCTGGGATAAAGAATTGGGAAAATTTAAGTTCAGGATGCGGTGCCCATATCTTATCTTCTCACCTCTGTCTTTTTATACCACTGAGCAAGAAAGTACAGTTGGTGTTGATATTTTATTTGGAAACCCCAGCCAGTCCACATTACAAGGTCTCTTCTTCTGAGCTATTTGCTTGAAAGTTCACATAAAGCTGTTTGGAAAGGTGTGGTTTTTACAGAAATCTTGGCTTTATAAGAGCATTTTCTCTAAGGGATTACAGATAAAACAGCTTACAGGTTTTTTTTTTTAAAGGATCTAGAACCGACTATAAAAAACGCCTGCATATCAGTATAGTTTCCTAATATGCTTAATATTTAAATGGAATTGAAGTGCATATCTTCAAATTCCAATTCCACAGTTCCATAACTCTATCATTCTGCTTAATACACGAAGCAGAAGTTAAAGTCAACTGTAAAATTCAATGCACATGAAGACTATTTTTTGTTCAAGAAACATCTGAAAGAATAAATAGGCATGAGCTACATGATTTAAATAACATAAAACTACATTATACACTGACATCTACTACATTATATTCTTCTTGTCATTTCAAATAATTTTTTTAAAATACCTGTTCTTTTAAAAGGCATGTTTACTTTTACTTTTATTTTTTTTAAATATGTTTTTGTTGATTTTAGAGAGAGAATAGGGAGAGGGACAGAGAGAAACATCGATCAATTGCCTTCTATATGCTCCCCAACCAGGGCATGTACCCTGACTGACCATCAGACTGGTGACTTTTAGGTTCACAGGATGACACTCAACCAACTGATCCACACTGGGAAGGGAAAGCTTGTTTGTTTGTTTGTTTATTTATTTATTTATTAAGTTGGGGTGAATCACGACTTAAGTGGCTTATCACAAAAGGAAGGTTTCTGTGAATGAGTATCCAAAAATATACTCTATTGACTGTTTTGAGGAAATAGGTAAGTAAAACTTAAGTACTATATAATGCTTTGAAAGTTTTAAGGTTTTATTCAGATTTCAGAGACATATTAATGTGAACTCAGTAGCCCTTATTAATATTTCCTAGGACATTAAATAGTGATCAAATTGGAAAATGTGGTTGTTTATTTAGGAACTAAATTAGTATATTTTGTGAGAGAAATCAACCAAACCAAGAGTAGCTGAAAATTATTAATTATAATAAAGAATGCTTACACTTCTCCATTACATATTTAAAATATATATATATTTTTCCTATTGATTTCAGAGAGAAAGGGAGAGGGAGAGAGAGTGAGAAACATTAATGATGACAGAGAATCATTGATTGGCTGCTGCCTGTTTGTCCACAGGTATATTCCCTGACCAGGAATCGATCCATGACCTCCTGGTTCACAGAGCAACCACTGAGCAATGCTGGCCAGGTTCCATGACACTTTTGAACATCTTATATGTACCATGTGTTAGCAGTGTTACAAACATTATTTCATTTATTCCTTATCAGGCAAGGGTTTTTATGCACGCTGTATAAATCCAGTATTGGAGTAAGTATAATTCATGATATTTAATGCATGGAAATACTGTGTTGTCCTTGGCTCCTGAGCACTCACCCTGCTTCCTCCCTAGATGAATGTAGCCTAAATGCCACTGAGTTTGGTTTCAGAATGAAAAGATGTGACACATACTGTTAATGAGAAATACATAGGTTATAAAGTTATGATTATCTAGAATGATACTGTACACATATATGAAAATGCACTGTTGCAAAAATAACTGATCTTTATAAGTCTGGCAGCTTGTCCAGTCATTGGCAGGTGTGAGCCCCATCTGTGACACTGGTGATGAAGAGAACTCCATACCCACACAGCAGCCTGCAAGAGGCGACAGGAGTGGAAGTCATTCATACCAGGCCGCCTGCCATGCTTTGGATTTTGTTCTTATTAATTTGGGTTGTAGTTGAAAAAAAAATTCAGGCCAGAAATGACCTTTGATTTACTAACTGGGCTCTCTGAAATGATGAAGAGGTTACCTTACTTCTGATAAAATTTTGTATACTTAGATAATTAAGTTGGCAGTATAACTTTGATGTGTTTGTGTGCTTGGGATTGTATGAGCAAATGTGTTGTGTGTGCTTTTATATGTTTACATGATATGTGTGTGGTAGAGTCTGTGCATAACTTTAGTGTGTGTATGTGTGAGATCAGTATATCATGTGTGTGGCTGATGTGTACATGCCTGTGGGTGAGTATGTATGTCAACTTTTCTTTCTGATCCCTTATCCAATTAATTTTTGTTGAATATCTCTTTTTGCTATCTTGTGAATAATTACTTTGTTCTTTTGAAATTTTTGAAACCCTTTATCTAGAGCACTAGCTTTTTCTCTTCTAATATCTTATTTTTTCAATTTTATGCATGTCAATTAAACTGTCATATAATGAAAAGAAGGAAAATTCAAGCCAATTTACACAGTACCTTCTATGCATATAAACACACAAAGACTAATAAATGTTCTTTTCTTGTATAATTTGGACTGTCATGGATTTTAACAGATACTATTTGGTCAGATAGGATTCAGAAACTGGGCAGTAATTATGATGAATTAAGATACTACAACCTTGAACAACACATATATGTAGATGTTTTGCAATAAGAATATTGGAAACTTTTTGCAGATCTCCTTACTACCATTAAGCAATCATAATAAAGACAGTAATTTACACACAATCATATTGCTGCTTCTTCATGAACAATGCATGATTCATTACATGTGTAAATAATTTTCTTTTTCACATATATTTTTACTTCTGATGTCTTGTGTTAATAATATGCATAATATATACAGTGTTTTATATCACAGAAAACAATATTCATGTTAGTAATGAAAGATGATTCATCTTGTAAACAGATGATATAAACTTATGGTAGTGATACACATTAGCACAGTAATGTAAATGTATTTTATCATGATTTTCTTAACATTTTTTTCACTAGCTTACTTAATTGTAAGAATTCAGTATATAATACATACACAAAATGTGGGTTAATAGATGTTTGGCATGGGTAAGGGTTCTAGTCAATAGTGGGCTATTGGTAAAGCTTTTAAGGAAGTCAAAAATTACATGTGGATTTTTTACTGCATGGTGAAGGGGTGTGTTTGTCAGTTTTAGTGCTTATAATCCTTATATTGTTTAAGAGTAAATTAAATATTTTATTTTTTTGTAAATATATTTTATTGATTTTTTACAGAAAGGAAGGGAGAGGGATAGAAAGTCAGAAACATCGATCAGAGAGAGACATCGATCAGCCGCCTCCTGCACCCCCCACACTGGAGATGTGCCTGCAACCAAGGTACATGCCCCCGACCGAAATCGAACCTGGGACCTTTCAGTCCGCAGGCCGATGCTCTATCCACTGAGCCAAACCGGTCTCAGCTAAATGAAATATGTTAAATCATCCTTGATTTATTTCTCAAGACTGTTTATTATTATTATTTTTAATCTTCTTGCCTTTGGTGACTGCTAATTATTGTTACTGGGATATTTGTTTTTCAGTAGCAATGAAATAGAAGAAACAAAAAAGAGCAGTTGTATTTGATATGTTTGTATTTAAGATACAACATATTTTATTGTTTATAATAAAAATTATCTATACAAAAGCCCTAGGTGTTAATTTTAATATTTGCACAAGATCTACTTTTCTATGTTAATACCTACGTTTTCATTAACTCTTGATGTTATTTTCCATTGAGATTCTGGAGCCTGGGGAACTTCTGGGTTTTGTTTATTTGTTAATTTTCATCCTTATTTCCCTGAAACAAGAGACTTTGTATGGCCCTCAAGTGCAAGGACTTCAGATCAATTCTTCATATTACACTTGATTGCCTCTTGATTATATAACTTCTGAGTGTAATTCTCTTTAACAAAGTATTGTAGATAATAAATCATAATGGGCAAAAAAATTCTTGCCCCAGGTATGGCAAGAATTGAAAACAAGACTCAATCATTAGCAAAGCAAGAGCAGCCTCCTCTGACACACACCCTACACTTGGGTTTCTATTTGGAATGCATGAAGAGCAGTAGAAGGGCAGCAGGAAACCCCTGAAAGCTCTAGAAGTGATAGAAAAATTAGGAGTTTTCTTAGGATTGATGAAGGCAGGGGTGAGAATAAAAAAAAAGAGAGAGAGAGAGAAACTAAGGAATGCCTTCACAGGAGAATGAATAGCATATGGTGTTTACATGGGGAAGTGGTTAGTTCCTATTAGGAGCACTGGTACAAATTAGCATAATTCCTCCCACTGAGACCAAAAGAAAACACAGAAACACACACATTCACATACTATCATATGTGTATGGTGAATTTTGCATTAATTAGGAATATTTTAATGTACAAATTTGTAGATTGACAGAATTCTTTAGACTTCTCACTTCATTTATTACATTATAAAAACATATAAAAGATCTTGTCTTCTCATATGTAAACATGGAAATATTTTAATAAGAAAAATACCTTCCAAATTAGTACGAATAAAAATATTTAAGATCAGATTTCTGGTCTTATATAAAACTCATTTCCATCAAATCCACTGTGAAATATTTATTATTTTCAAATATATTTCTTTGCTAAAAGAAAATAATGGTTTCATATGAAATGAGTGGTCTGGTACACAATTTGTGAACCAGTGGATTCTCTCAGCATGGACTGTAGGATCAGGCCAAAACAGGCTCTCCAACATCACCCAAGGGCTCCCAGGTTGCAAGAGGGTACAGGCCAGGCCAAGGGATCCCACCAGTGTATGATTGGGACCAAGGAGGTATGCAGAGGTTGTCCAGCCAGGGAGGGCTTCAGGGTGTGCCTGGCCCATCTCCCTCAGTCCCAATCAGCTGGACACCAGCAGCAAGCTAACCTACAGGTTGGAGCATCTGCCCCTTGGTGGTAAGTGCATGTCATAGCAACTGGCTGACTGTTCAACTGTCTGACTCCTGATAGTGAGTGCACGTCATAGCAAGTGGTTGAGCAGCCTTAGCATATCATTAACATTTTACACTTTGATTGGTTGAACAGCCGACTGGACAACCAGACACTTAGCATATTAGGCTTTTATTATATAGGATACTATATGATAGACTTTTACTTATTTTTGGTCTTCCTTCCTTCTTTTCTAACTTGCTCTTCCTTCCCTTTGTCTTTTTATGTCTCTTTTACTCCTTTATTCCTTACTTTTCCACTCCCTTTCTTATTTAAATATTCTTTGAGTCTAGCCCTCAGAATTAGCTCAGGGTCTAGTCCTATTGAATGACTGAATAGAATTGTCTACTGTGTGCTAGGCATTGTGCTAGAAGTGTTCTCTGGATTGGTGGGTGTGAGGGGATGGCTAGGCTACCCAGCTACTAGCTCACTTTGCTTATATTCAGCAGGTCAGATGGGTGCTACAGTACAGGTATGTGTTAGATGCTCTGGGAATATAGAATAAAGAAAGAAACTAACTCAACCAAGGACAAGGTTAGGTCATGAAAAGTGGGGTCAAATTCTTGAACCAAAGCTCTGGTGTGTGGAAGAACATAGTACTTACTGGAATGGTGAGTAGGTTGGTTTTATGTCCCCATGGGAGTTGAAGGGTGGTATACATGTGACTTTTATCTGTTTTATTTCTTTTTCTATATTTGTTCTTCCACTTATTTTCATTTGTTGTTCCCATTACACAATTGGTACTTCCATCCATAAATTATTTCAGAAAATCTAATGTCATTAAGTATTGGAACCAAGGAGATGGAAATATATTTACTATAATAATATAATTTATATTATCTTACCTCTGTGTGATACTGCAGGTATCTTTTCTGTCTCTGTCTCTATTTGTCTTTTTTCTCTCACCCCCCATATTTATTCATGTATATTGAAGAATAGGATGATTTGATTTATATGGAGATATGGGAATAAACTGCACAGACTAAAATGCCTTTAAAGGGCAAGGATGCTGTGGGTGGGATCCTGGAAGAAGATAGCAGGAAATAACAGTTATATACTAGTATGGATTATCTACATAGTTTTCTGGGGCATAGAGGTTTGGTCTCAAAACATTATTATGCTTCTGCTTTAGGTACCTATTTCCTAGGAAAGCATAATCCCCAAAATTGTTCAAGGACATCAATAGTTAACTTCTCCAGCTGCCTTCGCCCCTCATAACATATGAACATAAATTAGTAGTGGTAAAAATAAAGCCATTATTACAAATAATGCTAAATTAACAAAGGGTAATATTTCACCACAGTGAAATCCATAATCCATTTCTGAATTTAGATTCCTATGATGGTCTCCTAAGAGAAAATGGATGAAAAATATAGATACTGGTTTAGTGAGTTTAAAAGAGGCACCACATGTGAAAGTGCTATGCAAACTATGACGTACTCTGCAAATCCAAACAATGCTACTATCAGTTTAGATAACTACAAGTCAAACATGATTTAAAAAATAAAAAATAATTATTATGGGGGCAAGTGACTTACCCTTACAGAGTCTTAGTTTCCTTATCTGTAAAATAGGGTATAATACCTACCTTGTAGAGTTGTCACAATTATAGATAACCTGAAAATTGCTATGCACAGACTGTGGCAAATGGTAGACATTCAATAAATGATAGTTTATTTAATTATGATGTTAACAGACATTGCTAATCATCCACAATTCTAGAAAAATCAAACAAATAAGATTTCTTTTAAGTTGTACCAACAAAACAAGTATTTGCAATTTGGGTTGTCTTGGATTCCAGATGTAAAGAAATATAAGAAAACACCTTCGACTTTATATTTTAAGTTTTAGTCAGCCTGGAGATTTTCTAAAAATAAACTTTACATCTTTTAAAAATAAGAGGTACATTGAAATGTGTGAAAGAATAAAATGAAGAGAAAAAAACACACAGAGAAAACACAAGTCTTTTATGGCAACAGCTCAGGACAACAGGGTGATTTTCAGAATGGTAGTAAGCACTCACTGCCCCATAGCTCAGGACTGCTCCAACCTCATGCACAGTGGGGAACCTTCTATGTCCTTCAATATCAAATTGTACATGCACCTTATTTGTAACAGAACATTGAAAAGTCAATGAAGGCAAACCTGGTAGGCAGCTACTGTCAGAAAACATATGAATCAATAGGACACTATCAGAATTGTCTTTCCCAAGCAAAACACATAACTGTATTAACCAAAAGCATAACACTGCTGTGAAATTCCCTCACTGCAGTAACTTAAAGCTACATAGAGCTTGGCAAGCAGGCTTTAGTGTCACCCAAGAGGTAAGAAAATAGCAACAAATGTTATTATGAATCACACTATTGAGAAGTATTACCTGAGAAGATGTGATGCTTTTGAACGAGAGGCAAACTTAAATTTCCCCTCATCTGTATAATGCAAGAACATTAAAAAACTAAAGCAAGCTAACAAAATTTATTTTAAAATTGTTGCAATTATTCTATTAAGGACTGAGACACTAAACAAACACATACACACACACACACACACACACACACCCCTCCAACAACACAGAAAAAAAACCAAACATGTTAAAACAATGGTTTTCTATTGGATGGAATAAACTTCAAGTACTTTACTTAACCTTCATAATCTCATAGCCTCAACCCTAACTAATTGTACTGTGTGTTTAAGTAAATTAATTCACAAAGTAGAAAACCAGTGTGATAGTAAGTCATGGAAGGTAAAAATAGGTCATCCTTTCTTTTGCAAAGTTTTTCAGGCAATGTTAAGCCATGTCTATTGCTGACTTCCAAGTACTTCTTATCCTCATGCTATTAAATTATGATTAGAGGCCTGGTACATGAAAATTCGTGCACTTTGGAGGTCCCTTAGCCTGGCCTGTGCCCTCTTGCAGTCCAGGACCCCTTGGGGGATGTCTACCTACCGGCTTCAGACATCTCTCTGGCAGCCCAGGAGCCCTCGGGGGCTCCCCACAGGGAGTGGCCTAAACCGCAGTCACTTAGCACTGCTGCCACCACTGCGGTGCTCGCAGCTGTCAGCCTGGCTTGTGGCTCAGTGAAGCTCCCCGGGGTGGGAGCTCACTGACCACCAGGGGCAGCTCCTATGTTGAGTGTCTGTCCCTGATAGTCAGTGTACGTTATAGCGACTGGTCATTGCAGGTCATTCCGCCCTTAGGGTCATTTTGCATATTACCCTTTTACAAGATAGGATTACTTTAGAATACCCATCCATTCCACTATGATCTAAATTACTTCAAGGTAGAGATAGTGTCTTGTCCTGCATGTAATACCCTGCCTGGCCTGTAGAGGGTAGTGTGAGGTGGTGGAGAGCAACAGCCCTGCATCTAGAAGTCCTGGTCTCAAATTCCAACTCAGTCACTTATTAACTGTGAAACTTACTTTCTGATCCTCAGCTTCTTCATCTGAAATATAGTGATAAAGCTGGTCTATTATAAGAGCGATGCAGATATGTACATATATTTGTGTATCTTGTACTAAAAAATGTTACTTATACAATTATTAATAAGCACATAATATTTGATGAAAATATGAAGTATGAAGAAATACATAATTCCTTTCTTAATTAAGACTTATCTGGTAATTCTTAAATAATAATATTTGATAATAAATAGATTAGAAGTTAAATAGTAGTAGCAGAAAAATTGAAAACTATAAATTGGCATTTCTATTTTTTTGGTCTAACTTTATTTTTTTAGCTTCATTTTTTCCCATCACCATTGATTACTTCTATGCCCTTTGATTCAACAACAACCTTTCTATAATTCTATTTTTAGAAAACTACCAATTTAAAAATACTGCAAATCTTCTAAGGAACATTCAATGTATAAAAAATAAGGTAATCAAATAAAGACTGGCTAATTCTAGCCTAAGCAAATTAAAATATGGCATATTTATGCCTTAGAAACTATAAGCTACCTTAAAATAATATATTTCTCCCGCCAATCATGTATACAAACTAGTTTTCTGGGATTAATTTTAGGGTTTATGACATCAAAAGAGACATGTCCTCAAAGCCACAAACTCATTGCATTTCTATATTTACATCTTTAGTTAGGGAACTGCAAAAAGATTCTACTTCAGACAACTAAATTATTCCATCAATAACAGAATATATGGATAAGGAAACTGTAATATACAGTATATATACAATGGAATATTATTCAGCCTTAAAAGGGATGGAAATTCTGACCCCACTGTAGCCTTGAAGACATCATAGTAAGTAAAACAGGTCAGACACAGGACAAATACTGTATCATTTCACTTATATGAGGTACCTTAAAGTGGTCAAGTAGACTGAAAATAGAATGGTAGTTTCCAGGGAGAGGGAATGGGAAGTTAGTGTTTAATGGAAATGGAGTTTCAGTTTGGGAAGATAGAAAAGTTCTGAAGGTTATACAACTAAAATAATATACAAATATCTCTTTAAATGGTTAAAACAGTAAATTTCATGTTACACGTATTTTACCACAATTTTAAAAAGGTCAAAATAATGTTGAAATCCTAACACTCAATGTAATGATATTAGGAGGTGGGGCTTTGCAGGGTAACTAGTTTATGAGAATGGAGCCCTTAGGATTAGTGCCCTTAGAAAAAGGGACCCCAGAGAGTCCTCCTGCCCTTAGGATTAGTGCCCTTAGAAAAAGGGACCCCAGAGAGTCCTCCTGCCCTCTTTTTTAAAGTGAGAGTCTGTCACTGGACAAGGATCCCCACCAGAACACTGTATCCTGGCACTCTGGGGACAGGCTTCTAGTCTTCAGAATTGTGAGAATTCCTGTCTGTTGTTTATAAGCCACCCAGCCTACGACAGTTTATTATAGCAGCCTGAACTAAGGCAATAGTACAAATGAAATAATTTTCTTTATATTAAAGGGACAAAGTATTCACTTCATGAAACCATGCTTCTATAATTTGGGTGTTTATAAACTATAAAAATTAAAATGTAGATAACTAGTATTATTTAATCAAGCATTTTATGTAAGTAACATGACAGGAGAAAAAAGCTGATAGTTGTAGCCTATTCTACCTCATTGACACAAGCTTCTATCAAAAACCTCACAAGAATCACTGGGAAAATTTGTTGATGTTAAAATAAATAAATTCTGGGCTCCTCAGTGGGTGATTAGAAAGAAATATAACAACTCAAAAGCAGTGCAGGAATGCTGGATCCAGGGCCTGTGGTTTCTGGCCCCAAAGTCTCAGGCATACTACCTAGGTTCATCACTACAAGATCTCATCTGCCTGACATCTCTGATATCATTTGCTTATTTGGGTTAAGAATGTGTGAAGTTGCAGGTGGAGGAGCAGACAGGAGAGAGGGCAGATGTGAGTACCTGACCTCATTCCTTTTTTTCCCTAGATGTTTTCTCACTCTCTGCATTGAGCCATTTTGGTCAAGAGAAACGTGGGGTTAGGAAATTTGAAGCCAAAACCACTTTAAAGAGACAGGAGCTTGAGGATATCAGATGGGAAGTGGAATCACATCAGGAAAAAGCAAAGCTTAGAAAGAGAGAGTACAGCATGGAAAGCCAGCTTTATTTATTTTTCAAGTTTTGGCATGGGTTGACTGAGAGTCAGGAAAAATGAAGAAACATTTTGTTCCTCTCTCCCTCTCATCCTCCTGTCTACATTCCCAAAGCTGCCAATATTGTGGTTCAGCTTAGACAGGATCTTTATGGGTTTATTTGTGTAACCATGATGAGGAAATATCCATTTTCTGAAATGGAAAGAAAATGTATCTCTCCCCTAGGTTTGGGACTGCCTGTATTTTTTCCATTATTTTAGTTGTTTCACTTAATGACACATTTGACATTGTCACTTGTTAAACACTGATAATAATAAAATCCAAAAGGAAAGGAAAATCCAAGACTAAATTCTTCATAGTTCAAATATTATATAACTAATAAAAAAAAAGAAGTGCCCAGGAGATGTTAGAGCAAATTGTATCAAGGCTAAACTCAAACCAAAAATGAATAAAGCAAAAACCCTGAGCAACTTACAAAAATGCTGCTGAGAATTATTGTTAAAATACCTATCAGACTATTGAAAATTTATACAATATCACTTTGGGGGTCATTGAATTAGCAAACCAATGCAGTTTGATCATTTGTTTAGAGGTATTATTTCCACACTTTCCAACATCTTGTACCAGTTCATAGGCTTTGCCAGAATTCTTTTGAAGGCAATAGCAGGGTGAAGCAATTTATAACAACTATAGAACAGGGAACATAAATTGCCTAAATGTACAATGGAGCATATGCTGAACCAGATTTCTCATATTTTAGAATAGGAAAGAAAATTGTTTGTAGTTTATGAAAGAATTAAATTTTGAGGTAAGAAGAAAAATGATGTTTACCATAAATTATATTTTGCAGACACAGGAAGAATTATTATTAAGATTGGGATATGTTTATTTTTAAAGGCAGAATAAGATTTGGCATTAAAATAGGGAGTGGTATTAATATTGATATTCCATCTCAGTATTATAAATGTATTTTTACAGTATTTGCAAAAAGAACAGCTAAAACAATAAAGCCAAGTGAAAATGTTGAGTATGAAATTTATCAACAGGAAATCATTGAAATACTAAAATAAGGAGAAAAATAAAAATATTATTTATCATGAGGGAAAGAGCAGAAAAAATAATAATTTTTTTTTGTTTGAGGTTTCCCTAATAAGAAAATAATTTTGTGATTTTTTAAAAAAATGTATTTTATTGATTTTTTAGAGAGAGGAAGGGAGAGGGATAGAGAGTTAGAAACATTGATGAGAGAGAGACATCGATCAGCCACCTCCTGCATGCCCCCTACTGGGGATGTGCCCGCAACCAGGATACATGCCCTGACCGGAATCAAACCTGGGACCTTTCAGTCCGCATGCCGAAGCTCTATCCACTGAGCCAAACCGGTTTCCGCTAATTTTGTGATTTTAATTTCAGATATCACATACCAAATCTTATTTAATTTTTTAAAAGAGAGAGTATTATTTTGTCATGCACTGATATAAAGTTGTCCTTTAAAATGATGCATGCAATAACGTGTTGGATGTAATTTATTTCTGAAAACTTATTCAGTTTACAATGTTGTTAAATTGATTTTCTCTGAAGAAAATAACCCCATTTTGACTCCCAAAGGAAGTACTTCTCTGATAGGGTAGAAGGTCTTTTTGATACCCTTCACAACAAAATGCATACTGATTCAGCTTAATTTATAGGGCCATGAAGACTCAAAATATCTCAAGTCTTCCTTTTAAATTCTTAAGTCAAACGTATGAGGTAACATTGGTTAATAAAATTATGTAGGTTTCAAGTGTATAATTCTATTATACATCATCTGTATATTGCATTGTGTTTACCACCTAAAGTCAAATCTTCCATCAGCATATATTTGATCCTCTATATCCTTTAATATGCCCCAAACCCATTCTCTCTGGCAATCACCATATTGTTGTTGTCTGTGCCTATTAGTTTAGTTGGTTGCTCATTTGTTGCTTTTCGTCTTCTATCCTACATATGTGTGAAATCATATGATTTTTAACTTTTTCTGTCTGACTTATTTCACTTAGCATGACGTTCTCAAGATCCATCCATATTGTTGCAAATGACAGTATTTCATCTGTTCTTGTAGCTGAATAGTATTCCATTGTATATATGTACCACATCTTCTTTAAGCAATCATTAGAGGAAATGAACAGTCACTTCTCCCAAGAAGACATCCAAATGGCCAACAGGTGTATGAAAAGATGCTTAGCTTTACTAGCTATTAGGGAAATGAAAATCAACACTACAATGAGATACCACCTCACACCTGATAGAAGAGCTATTATCAAGACAAATAATAACAAGTGTTGGAGAGGTTGTGGAGAAAAAGGAACCCTCATTCACTGCTGGTGTGAATGTAAATCAGTATAGCCACAATGGAAAACATTACAGAGATTCCTCAAAAAATTAAAAATAGAGTTACCCAGCAATCCATCTTCTGGATATCTACCTGAAAATGTTGAAAATATTAATTTGCAAAGATATATGTAACCTCATGTTTATTGCAAAATTATTTATAGTGGCACAGAAATGACCAAAGTGTCTTTCAATAGATGATTGGCTAAGTCCCACTTTCAACCTCTCTGAAAGAGTCATACCTAATCAGGATAAAGGGTAAATTATAATTCAAGGAAAATTAATTTTTTTCTGGATGACCATTATTGAGTAAAACAGAAATCAAACAGCAGCACACTTTTGTAAATGATACGTTGGATTCCCAAAACAGTAAAGGCAAACTTTCACAGGAAAGTTCTTTTTACAGTAAAATAAGATTTTATATAATAATGCAACAGCCAAAATTTATAATTAAACATCACCACAATAATCCCTATATATCTAATTATCCAAATAAAAAATAGAGAATCAAAGAGATTGCTTAATTGTTGCTGTTGGAGATTATATGCATATATCATTATTTTTTAAATATATTTTATTGATTTTTTACAGAGAGAAAGGAAGAGGGATAAAGAGTTAGAAACATTGATGAGAGAGAAACGTCAATCAGCTGCATTCTGCACGCCCCCTACTGGGATGTGCCTACAACCGAGGTACATGACCAGAATAGAACCTGGGACCTTTCAGTCCACAGGTCGATGCTCTATCCATTGAGCCAAGCCAGTTTCAGCAATACATATGGATGTATTATTATGTATTATTATTATACAGTGTTTTTATAGATGTGTGATCTTGCATATTACCACTTTTCCCTATGCTATTGGACTCTTCCATATCAGAAGGAAAGTTGGACAAAGCCAAGCCTCAGATTCCTTAACTCACTTTCTTTATATTATGTGTATAATATAATAATTCTTTCTACTATAAACATCATCCTAATGAGCTATGTCTACATAAGGTTTTGTACAGGTAGAGATTAGGTAGAGTTGTTGATATAAATTTTAATTGGAGTTTTGGTTTAAAGGAATTTGAATTTTAAGAGTCTTCTTGAAGCATTTTTAATATAAGCACTTTCAGTTTATATGGCAGATAGAAGAAATAGAGAGTGGTTAGTTAAGCCAGATTTCTCTTGATTCTGCCATTAGCTATTGAGAGCTAGCATACATGATTTGACTTATCTGTCCTTCTAATGACGAAGGAATTGATGGACCAGATTTCCCAGACAGGAGTGGGAATGAAATTTTTGTGTTTTTTTCAGAAAACAAATTTTCTAAAATTCGCATAGGAGGATGGGCTGTGAAAGATTTTATTGGCATGGAGTTACATTCATCAGTTTCCAATGTCCCACTTCCCCCAAGCTAGTCCTGAAAGAGGGGCAGCTGGGAGTTCAGCAAGGCAGAAACGAGGCCAGTGCTCAGAGTTTCCATTCCATGTTGTATCCAGGTGTAGTTCAATATTTAAGCTAATTAAAGTCCATCAATGCATGTGTGGAGTCCAACATGGCCATGAGCCAGGGGAGCACATCATCCTACCACAGGAGTCCCAGGAGAGAGGAGAGCAATACATTTTGTTGTTTGGAAGTTTTATATATTTGGCCACTGACTGGCTTTCAGGTGTGATTGACAGGTAGATAGTTAGGCACCCTCTGATGTGACTCAGACCTTACTGAGCTTGTGTCTGAACTTCTGTCAGGTCCCTTCCCCATCAATCAGGAGGGAACAGACTTGGAGAATGTTAAATGCATCTTTTCCACAAAGCTGTATGAATGGAATGCCTATGTTATTTGGTCTCCTTTTTCACTCCTTTCCTGTTAAATGATAACCAGGTTATTACAATGGCATCACCTCTATTATAAATAAGTATATTAAAGGAGATAATATCTAGAAAATGAGACTATTAGACTTGATAATGTTTTCCTACCTCTATGCTACTATTAAATATATACACATCTACACTTTTTGATTATAAAGACTTGTTACTTCAAATAGAGAAAGATTTGATTATATTAAATTTCTGAGGAGCATTTGCAAATAATAGTTATTCTCCAATGCACCACAGAACACTTTCCTAGTTAAAATTTGCTTCCCATTAGGACCTTTCTTACTGAATACTTCTTTTTCTATTTGGTGTGTCAGGAAAGTGAGATTGTTAATCATAGTCATGCTTTGAGTGAGAAAATCAATCCCCAGAAATATTTAAGGAGATTTAGCAAATCTAGGATATGAATAGTTTCTAAGAAGCACTACTGAGCTTCTGAATGTTTTCTTTTTAAATGTATCTTCTTTGTTATTATCTAGCATATTCACAATCTATGGAGAGAGGACCCAGGGAGTTCTTAAAAGTACCATTGAGTGTTCAGCAATTGAAGAGAAAAATATTTCAAGATAGAATTTCCAAAGGTTCTTTCCTTTCCTTTCCTTATTTTCCTAACTTTCTTAGGCACAAATCTTTTTGTGAAATTTATTCAGTGTGCTCCAAAGATCTTCAGTAGTATTTTAATTAACTATCCAAATCATTTTAAGTCTATGGGGTTTTCAGTGAAAATTATAGGAGATTTTTTTATGTCTTTCTATGCTAAAAATCTTTCAGTTATAAGTTTGATTCAAATACAAATAATAAAAAGTCACTTATTATTCATGGGTTTACAATACAAGCATATTTCTACAGATGAGGAAGATAAATAGTCCCTGTATTATCTAATGTTCTCACCTTACACCGGGCTTCATTCCATGTTCTGACTTCTTTAATTCATGAATTCTTTGAAGGTCAAAACATACATTAAGATCCTTATGTTTTGACAGTATCATTTTAATTCAGAGTATTTCTCTTCCTAAACATTTTACAATTTTTTAAAAGAATAACTTCTAATTTTTTATTATTTGAGCTTGAGTTAAGAGCCATTTTTCCTTAGAGTTATTTATGAGTGATTTAGTATGTAGTTGTTAAATTAAAGAAGGTCTGGGAGGGGCAGATTCGGGGTATAGGGAGTCAATTGCAAAAAAAAAATGGGAGGGGGGAAATCTGTAATACTTTCAGGGATAAAGATAAATAAATAAATAAATAAATAAATAAATAAATAAATAAAAACACAACAAAAAGAAGGACAATTAAATCCTGAAAGGAAAACTGCCCCAAACAACAAATGCACCAATGAAAGCATGCTTTCTATTTTGAAGACATGCACATTATTTTCTCTGGGATTATTCCAAAGGGCAGATCTCATTATTGGAATCAGTTCCCTGCAGAGTCTGTCAAACTAAATAAAATTTCAATGTAATTATAAAAATTGCAATTGAAATCAAATAACTTATGTATCATACCTAAATAATGGCCCAAATAACAAATAAATCAGATCAGAAAAATGGCCATTGATGGCTTTTCACAGTGAAATTACAAGATACTAAGAAATTGGGAGGGGTAAGAAAAGATAATATATTTTATATAAAGAGCTTAAATGTTCTATAATTTTAAAAAATTTAACCTTTTTACATTGAGAAATGTACAGAATTGAAATTATGTTTAAAAACTGAATTATATACATAAAAGCAAAGCCTAGTCTTCTTGTGGGATAATTGCCATGTTTTGAGAGATGTTAACTCTTTGATCAGTAAGATGTTGAAAAAAATGTCAAAAAAATTGCTCATTTATTTCATATCTTGCAATTTATTCAGATGGGCAGAGCTTGCTTTTCTTTCTTCTTTACATGATAGGACAATCTGATTCTTAAATTATCTCTTATATCCAGAACGATGTAAACTTATTCATAACCTGTTCTGTAACCTCAATACAGAATTTCACATATTTAGAGTTAATTTTCAAATTAAGGAACAATTTTTTAAAATATATGAAATAAATGAGCAATTTTTTGACATTTTTTTTCAATATCTTCCTGACCAGAGAGTTAACATCTCTCAACACCTGGCAATTTTCCCACAAGAAGACTAGGCTCTCTTAAAGTTTTGCTTTTATGTATATAATTCAGTTTTTAAGTAAAATGTATAACATCATGATGTTGATTAATTACGTTTAATCATTTAAACTAAGATGTGACTTTACATTACAGTTTTTTGAAAACTAGAATTTTATTATGCAAGTATATTTTGTAGATTTCCTAGAAAAATTACTTATGAATTATTTTATATCACACACATTTATATATAAATATAGTTATCATTTTGTTAATTTACTACATTTTACAGCAAAGTTTGTTTTCAATTTTAGAGAACTACATTTTCAAACTCATCAAAACACCATAGCATTAAAAGTGATATCAATGCCATGGTTGTTTTGATGAGTGTGCAAATGTAGTTTTGATGAGTTTTTCTTTCTATCTTTAAAAAAAATTAATTCACATATTAAAATTTATAATGTTTATATCTGGGAAATCATTATAATGTTACCAATTTTGTCATAAAATGATAAAGAATGCATTTAGTTTTGTTCAATAGAATTATATTTAGAAAAAGAATTATTACTATCAAATAATAGCTATATTAGAAAAAACATGTCATAGTAAAGTTGTGAGAAGGTAGAAAAGAAGTACATGATGAGATAAAGCTATAAATTTTAAGCCTGCAGATGGTGTTTTATAAGTCTAAGTTAATGCCTATAAATCCACCAAGCATACTGATTCCGTTTCAAAATTTTTTCAAAATAAATAAATTTTGTATCATACACAGAACATGTGAGGCACTCTGATTAAATTTGATTACTTTTTTCTTCTTTAGAATTTAAAAAGATATGATGCTAGTCAAAAGATATGATGAAACCAACATAAACACTTTCTGCTAAAAAGATGCAAGACAGATTACTTTGGCCTCTAGGATTATGGGATAAGTGATTTCAGTTTACTCCAGCAAATTGAAATTGAGTTATAGAAGGCTCCACCTACTTAGTACGTATGTTAATTTCTTTTCTTAGCAAATAGAAAGGTGAATATTTCTGTAAAATAATTTTATAGAAAGTACTAGTATAATTATTGTGTCATAAAAGTACTTACTGTTCTGTTAGAGATTCAGGGGTATTTTAGTCTCTGTTTTCTCTCTTCCAGATTCTTTTTTTCTAAAAAGAAAATATGCATAGTGGTGAGGTGAATGCACATAGTTCAGAATCATTTCAAATTGTCAAAAATATAATTGATACATTTTATGATTTAATATTTGTATTTAAAAATATTGCAATGCATACAATCAAATAACAATATAATACCTATGTAAATATAGCATTGGATAAATAGGGATTTTAAAGTTGGTTCGAAGAGGTCGAGATCAAGGTTCTGTGAGTAGTTTATACACTGATTTTCTGGAGAGTTAATTGTGCTTTTGATACTATAACTTTTCAGTTTGAAAACTGAAATGATACTAACCTAGCCAGACATTGTTAGAAAATATTGTATTATCATATCCATTAAAGAAGAATCATACAATTTCATGCCTAGTACTATATTATCAATATGATTATTATAAATCAACCTTATACATCTCATGTTACTTTTGAATTTTATATTTTCATTAAAATTAGGAGCATGCCAATATATTATGCATATTTTCAGAGCCAAATTAGATATAACCTAATGCTACTTAGCATATAGATCAATCTGCATAGAGAGTAGATTATATATAAAATAAGTCTATTAGGGCTAGGGAGAAAAATAAGTTCATATTATTGCATTAAAAAAAGCACAACTTTCAGTTTATAGAGTAAGAAACCTAAGTCCTTTCCAAGAGTTACTATCAAGAATTGCTTTAATGTAACAGAGACTCAAGAATTTGTGATTTGATTTGATAAGTTATCAACACACAAATAAAAAATTTCATAGTGCTAGAGACAAGTACCTTTTTACGTAAATTCTTATCATTTTTACTCTTCAAAACGTTTACGTAGAAAGAAAACCAAGAGAGAATGGAATATATAAAAATAGATTCATAATAGGCATGTTACTCTATTTTCAGAGTTCTCACAATGTCTATTTTCAACAAAACAACAGGTTAATGACAGCAGCTTTGAGGATGGGCTCACATAGGTACTCAGCAGAAAAGATCAGAACTGACAGCTTTAGCTCCAAAGCTACATTTATTGCATCTGTTCAATGGAAAGCTCTGCTTTCATTTTAATTCCTGCTTGTAATGCTACTCTTCTCTATTAAAATCCATTAAAAAAAAGCAATGTAAAAAGGTGCTTAGATTTGTCTGGCTGACTTTTAAAACACGACTTTAAAGCACAATCAATTTTGCTAAGATTTCTATTTATAGTTTCAGTCTACTGAACATTTTTTTTTCTTCAAACAAAAACTATAACAGAATTTTAAAGATGTAGATATTGTGGTAACGAAGTGACACAGAACTCTTGACAAGAAATATGGGAGGAAAACCTATTAGGGAAAACAAAGGAGTTCTACTAAAAAACTAAGAGAGAACTTGACATTCTATATATTGCACATTATTGCTTAGCAAGGGGCAGGCTTCCCTAAGGGATACGGTGAAAGGATTAAACAGTTTTTTTTGTTGTTGTTGTTTTTTTTGTTTTTGTTTTGTTTACTTATGAGCCATCTACAAGGATTTGATTTCATGTTGGTTTTGCACACATATCTATCCCAAGGACAGACAATGATTTTATTTTTAAACTACGTGTTGAATATAGATGTACCTTGTGTTTTTCTGGTAGCTAATTTCTCTCTTTTATGTATAAACAACTCTTAATTTTAGAGAAAAAAAGGGGAAAATATTGATTTCAGAGAGGATGGGAAAGGGATATAGGAATATCAATGATGAGAGAGAATCATTGATGGGCTGCCTCCTGCATGGCCCCTACTGGGGATTGAGCCTGCAACTCAGGCATGTGCCCTGACTGAGAATCTATATATATAAAAGCCCAGCAACTATTATGGTGGAACAACCAGAATGACCAGTGACTATGACACACACTGACCACCAGGGGACAGGTGATCATGCAGGAGCTGACCCCTGGTGGTCAGTGTGCTCCCACAGTGGGAGCAGCCACTCAAGGAAGGGGGCACAGCCCTCAGTTGACAGGGATGAGTGGCACTTCCACAGCGGGTAGGCGATCCCTGCAGGCCATGCCCCCACCAGTGCATGAATCTGTGCACCAGGCCTCTATCTAACTATAACCTCCTGGTTCATAGGTTCCTGCTCAACTACTGAGCCCCACTGATAGTGCATAAATGCAAAAACAATAAAAAACAAACATAGATCTTTTTAGGTAGGTTTATATATTTTTCACAAAACATTCTATGCATTCATTGACTTTTTATCCAGTTTTAGAAAAAGGCCTAACATGAAGAAAAGAGACAGTTAGCTGAGACTTAGGTATCACTTGCTGTTCAACAGTTGCCAGAAATCAAAGTGCTAAAATCATAATTCTATTTATAGAATAAGCAAACCACTGCATGCTTTAGGAATTTTAAATACTACAAATCTTTGATTTTTTTCTTGTCATTTTTTTGCATTCATTTTAATGTTGGACATTTAAAAATGCACTGCTATGCTTTTTGTTAAAAAGAGGACTTACTTTCAAGAATGACAAATAACTAATATTTACATCCAAACTTTGTTTTAAATATCCCAAAGATTTCATTTTGATGAAACTATATTGATTTTGAGTTTTCACCAATATCCCACTGAGGTGGATCTTTACTAGTATTTAAGGTTGGATTTGAAGTGTGCACTGTGAATCATTGCAAGATGGCCCCTTGTAAACCCATTAGCCCCAGGAGCCTGAAATGGCAACAGAATCTCTCTTCCAAGTTTTAAATTTCAAAACTGCAAAGTGTTGATAAACTGCAGTTTTTTCTTTCTGGGATTCACCCCTATTGAAATATCTAAACTGTGGTCAGAACATAGTTATGGAGTTGATGTGCCATTCCCTCAGCACAGATAGCACTAATCCTAAGGGGTTGTTTTTTTTTTAGACATCTTTTGGTTTAAATTCTTATTCTTGGAAGAGCAGTCAGCAAGCAGAGGTTACTTTAAAAAGCAACACTATCTAGGCCATTAATGATAGAATGTAAGTGCATTGCAGACCAACTAAATGCATTGTATGATTCTTGATTAGATTCTGGATCAACAGAAATAAATAATTTGCTATTGATAAGAGTATTGAAACAGTAGGTGGACTCTGAATATGGACTGTGAATTATATAATGGTACTAGAGGTCTAGTGCACAAAATTTGTGTATGGGAGGAGTCCCCCTCAGCCCAGCCCAAATCCTTTCTCAATTTGGGACCCTCTGAGGGATGGCCGACTGCCAGTTTAGGCCCGATCCCAAATCGAGCCTAAACTGGCAGTCAGACATCCCTCTCGCAATCTGGGACTGCTGGCTCCTAACTGCTTGCCTGCCTGCCTGCCCGATCTCCCCTAACCACTTGCTTGCCTCCCTGATGACCTCTAACTGCTTGCCTGCCTGCCTGATTGTCCCAACCACTCACCTGCCTGTCTGATTGTGTCTAACCACTCTGCATGACTGACTGCCTGGCTCTAACAACTTGCCTGCCTGCCTGATTGCCCCTAATCACTCGCCTGACTTCCTGATCGCCCCTAATAACTCACCTACCTACCTGGTTGCTCTAACCACTCACCTGCCTGCCTGATCACCCTAACTGCTTCTGCCTCAGCTCCCACTGCAGCTTTGTCTGGAAGGTCATCCAGAAAGTTGTTCTGTTCTCTAATCTAAGTAGCATATTATGCTTTTATTATTATAGATTATATTCATGGTAAATTGTCTGTGTTTGACAACTGTTCATTGTAATATAGGAGAATGTCCTGCTCTTAGAAAAATAATAAAAGATATGCTAAGTACAGTGGTACCTTGAGATATGAGTTTCATTCGTTCCATAACCTTGCTCATATATCAAGTTGCTCATATCTCAAAACAAATTTCCCCATTGAAATCAATTGAAATGCCGTTAATCCATTCCAGCCCCCAAAATGCCACCCCAGTTGTTCTTGTTAAGTGTTTTTGAATAAGAAAAATGTATTTATAAATGACAAATATTGTATAAAAACATAATAAAAGAGAATGTAAAGGAATAAACTGGTTTTATAAAGTGTATTTACCTACTTGTTACACTCTTAATGCTACACTTTATCCCTAAACTGAATGTAACTTAACTAATCTTCACTGAACTTAATTGCTACTGGTCTTTGCATTTTTGGCCGATTTAAAAAAAAACGTGTCCAACGAGGTTTGCCTCTTCTTCCCTTTCAGAATGTTTCTGAAATGGGTGAGACAAGTTTCATTGAACAGCTCTAATGCATGACCAGTAGCAACTTTTTCGGGGTGTTTCTTTTCCACAAAGTGTGACCCCCCTCTCCCACATTCCTAAGATCTCCTTTATCTCACTTGTAGAGATCTCCTCCACCTCTGGCTCCTCCTTGAAACCAATTTCTTGGAGAACCTCCACATGTTGCTGAGACTGCAACTCTTGTAATTCCTCCATGGTGAGTTCCAGAGAGTGCTCCTCGACGAGCTCATTCATGTCTCTCTCATCCACCTCCAGGCCCATGGATTTTCCCAGAGGCACTATCTCCTCCTCTACTGGCACCTCGGGTTCGAATCCTTCGACGGTCCTTTCTGCTTCGGCCTCAGGCCACAGCTTCTTCATGAAGAGGTCAAAGTCCTCGTTGTAACACCCAGCCAGGCCTGATCAATAATTCTGAGGCATATCACGATGTTAAAGGATGTTAAAGTGGTTCTTCCAGAACTCTTGAAGGGTGAGGTTTGTGTTCTCCATCACCTCAAAGCAGTGCTGGAACAGGTGCTTGATGTACAGCTTTTTATAATTAGAAATCACCTCCTGATCCATGGGTTGCAGGATAGGAGTGGTGTTGGGAGGTAGGTAGACAACCTTTATAAACCTGAACTCTTCGAGGAGTTCACCTTCGATGTTCGGTTGGGTGACCAGGAGCATTGTCGAGGACGAGGAGGGCTTGCATGGTTAGGTTGTTTTCCTGTAGATATTTCTTAACAGAAGGGCCAAAAACCAGGTTTACTCACTCCACAAAGAACTGCCTGGTGACCCATGCCTTTGGGTTTGCCCTCCACATAACTTGCAGTTTATCTTTTAAAATCTTATGTGACTTAAAGACTCTGAGGTTTTCCGAATGGTATACGAGCAGAGGCTTGATCTTGCAGTCACCACTCGCATTGGCGCACAGTGC
>JAAGEH010000304.1:21255118-21319810 GCA_011751065.1 Lasiurus cinereus | reverse complement strand
TATATATATATATATATATATATATATATATATATATATATATATAAAAGCCTAAGTGACCATTATGACTTGTCAACTAAATGGTCACTATGATGTGCACTGACCACCAAAGGGCAGACACTTAATGCAGGAGCTTCCCCTGGTGGTCAGTGTGGTCCCACAGCCAACTTCCCATGGCCTGACAACCTCCCATGGTCCCTCTCCCCAAGATGGCCAGCTCTGACCAAGACAAGGGACCCCACCAGAGTATGAATTCATGTATTAGGCCTCTAGTATACTAATACACACACACACACACACACACACACACACACACACACACACATATATGCTAGAGGCCTGGTGCATGAATATTTGTGTACTTGGGGTGTGTTCCTCGCCCAGCCAGCACCCTCTCACAGTCTGGAACCCCTCGGGGATATCAACCTGCTGGCTTAGGCCTGTTCTCCAGGGGATGAGGCCTAAGTCATCAGTCAGACATCCTTAGCACTGCTGAGAAGGCAGGAGGTTCCTGCCACTGCTGCTGCACTCGCAGCAGTCAGCTTGGCTTATGGCTGAGTGGAGCTCACCCTGTGGGAGTGCACTGACCACCAGGGGAAGCTCCTGTATTGAGCGTCTGCCCCCTGGTGGTCAGTGTGCATCATAGCAACTGGTCAAATCCCAGTTGTTCTTTTGTTAGGGTCAATTTGCATATTATCCTTTTATTATATAAGATTATGACAGAGACAGAAAAAATGATATAGGACAAAATGTAAACAATTGATTAATCTAGGTACAGGGCAGAGGAAAACTGCTTATATTAATTTGCAACTTTTTATGAGAGTTTGAAATAGTAAACAAACATTACCAAAAAAGAGATCATAAAACTATTTTTTTAAATTAAAAATAACCTGCCATTTTTCAGTATCTCTGCAAAACATAACACTGAATTGTGGCTATTTTTATTTTGTTCATTAAGCACAGGATTGTTTCATTCTGTCTGTAACTATAAAAGATACTGACATTTATCTGAATAACTATTAGAGAGTATTAGGCAGAAAAAGGAAAATAATTCATCAAGTAATAGAGTAAACAAACAAATGTTCCATAAGTTAATGCAGTGACTGCAGGGACCTGGGATGTTGCTGGTAAGAAGACAATAATACAGAATATGGACTCCCTTTGTTAGGAAGGTAGAAGGCCAAAAATTGTGCCTAATAATTAGGGCAAAAAGTTTTTTCTATTTTTTTTGTATGTGTGTATAACCATTGACAGCCATTTAAGAGGCTTAAGTCTACAAGCTTGTACTCGTTATGCTAGAAGCAAATATTTACCAACCAAGATTGAAAAAAGGGGGGCAGGATTAAAGGTTTGCTCATTTTTCTGTTGTGACACTTTATTATCCAAGTCAAAACATACAAAAACATTTATTAGAATTACAATAATAACATTCTGGGTTCAACCAAGTTTAACATTTTCATTATACTCAAAATAATTATTTTAGAATGGGGCGGCGAATATTGAGGCAGAATGACACTAATTCAAGAGAGCTAGTTTGTATCTTGAAAAGGACGATGGGACTTAAATGAGAAGGTTGGGGAAGTGAATTGGCACTGAGAGAAAATAAGGACACTCGCAAAGCATGAAGAAATAAAACTATATATTAAAATGAAAAGGTTTAACAGAAAGTCACAGCTAAGGGAGAGGAATCCTGCAGAAGCAGGTGACAGGAGCAGGATTATGTCTATAGAGGCCTCTCTAGCCTCCAGCCTCTAGAATAGCACCTGCCATATAAATGAATATTGAATGAACACTATAATATATCAGCAAAAGTAAAATTTAGTGTCATATCATCCTAGTCGACGTATGACTTGAGGCAAATCATTTAATCTATTTTAACCTCAATTTTGTCAGCTGTGAAATGAGAGAGTGGAAACAGGTGATTCGCTAAGGTGCCTTCCAGCTCTAAGTATATGTAATGGGTTCTGTTTATTAAAATGGGCAACTGTGAACATTTTTATAGAACAGAATAGCCTGATGTGAGTTTTAAATAAAGAGAAATGGGAAGAAATAGAAAAGATGAATACAAGAGCAATGCATTGATTCAAGTAATGGGATATAAATCCCATTGAAAGGACTTTAATATAAATGAGGGAATACAAAAGGTGATTTATGGTTTTGGTATGTATAAAGTGACAGTTGTGTGTAGTATTCAGGCAAGCATTCAGGTATAGAAATCTTTATCTGTACTTTTTATTACTACCAAAGTGACTCTATGCACTTCCTGCTTCCACATCTAGCATCCCCAGGTGAACAATAGTGAGAATTACTCAAAAGAAGCCATCAAATGGCATGAATTAATGTAAATGTCCTTTACAGCAAACCATAGAATGGGCACTGCTCATCTTAGAGAAAAGAAAGCTGAGAAGCTCATAAGATCCATATTTAGTTCCATTAACTAAATTCATGGAACATAACTCAAGATTCACCAGGCACAATTGCCGACCCCTCCATGAAGCCTATGGTAATCAACATCAGCTTCTTCCTGTGTTTTGTCTCCTACTAGCTTGTGGAGCACTACATTCTATAATACATAACTTAGTCCTCACTTGACATGATCTCATTATTTTCCCCAAACATATCTATGATGATTTTAAATTAAAAACTAGAGGAGGTTATGCTCTATAATTTGTATTTCCCTATGATAGGTAGTGCTTAAAATGAGTAAATGCTCAACAATGCTCATCTCTCCATGGGTGTGAACAGGATATACTTTGAGCTCAGAAAATGAATCAGAATGTTAATTGTTAGCTGCCCAAAAAGACTTCTTGGCCATCAAGCATAGTTGATGAACTTGGGACTCCTGTGAAGCTCCTAATTTTCTTTCATCTTATCATCCTATTGTCCTAGGCATACACTTTTTTCCTTTTCCTTTTTTTTTTTTTAACTAGGAAGTTCTAGTCAAGTATCCTTAAAGGTACCTGAAACTCTGACTGGAAGTCAGTTTACCATTTCAGTCTGGTTCATTGCACAGATGAGTAGGGACCACTTTTTTCAGCTTTGTCAGAACAGAGCACAATGTTTTTTTTTTTATAATTCTGAGTTCAAATCAAGACTATTTGTGGCAATTTCCCTATAAGGAAGTTGGAGGGAAAGTGATGGCAAATTTAGTGTCTCTGTGGGTAACAAGCGGTTAATAGGGAGTCCTGCACAAGGGAGAGAGAAAAAAGTACTGGACTATTTTCAAAGGGTTTTGATTTCTATAGAGATTTTAGTACTCCAACAGTCAGAGACTGTCAAGAATATTTAAATAAAATAGATGCATGCATAATTCCTGGCTTTATAAAAAGGAGAAACCAAATAAAGCCCTTTAAAAAAGCTCCACAGGACCTAGCCAGTTTGGCTTAGTGGATAAATGTCGGCTTGTGGACCAAATGGTCCCAGGTTTGATTCTAGTCAAGGGCATATACCTCAGTTGCAGGCTCCTCCCAGGCCTGGTTGGGGCTCATGCAGAAGGCAGCCAATCAATGTATTTTGACTCATTGATGTGTTTCTCTCACATAAGTGCTTCCCTCTGTCTTTCCCTTTCTCTTCCACTCTCTAAAAGTCAAAGGAAAAATATCCTAGCGTGAGTATTAAACAAACAAACAAACAAATAAATGAGTAAATAAATAAATAAAAGGCTCCATGGTAGCTGTAAAATAATGTGACATTTCCTAACAGGACAGAGGTTGTTAGTCAAATGACAAGAAATAGAAATAAGTTGAATCAGCCTTCCCAATCATTGAGGAGAGTGGGACATCAGTCCTATATACAGATTTACAGTTGAAGGAGAGAAAAGGATTTACTTAAGCCTTGTTTTTTGGCAAATTCAAGTTCAGCAAAGGGTCTTTGAAGAAATAAGTGCGAGGCTGGGACATGGCAGAAGACCTTTATAGTTCTGTGCTGACTGGTTCAACTTTAATGCTTGACTATCCTACAAGTTTAGTTTGGCACCACGAGAAGGTATCAACCTGGAAGTTCAGAGCAGCCGGGGCTAAATCATAGCCAAGAAGTGGTCTCCCATTTCCTCTATTTAACACCTATTTAGGGAACAAAAAAATTCTATATTACACTTATTTCTCATCTTACACCTATTCTCCAGGCATCATCTCTGTTTTTCTTACTGGTATATAAAAAAGTGTAAAAATATAAACGTCTATACAGATTGGCCCAAAGATCTCTGGGATCTTTACCTTCACATGAAAACTGCCCTCTCCCAAGATTCACTATGGGAGGTTAAATGCCTAATTTTTGAGAAGCAACATGACTAAAAAAATAATGTAAACTGTTACTTAATAAATGGAATTCAGCAGATTGCATATATTTATCTCATTCAACTTCATGGGACATGGGGAAGTAGGTGTCAAATCTCTGCTTACATTTGAATAGACTCAGTTCTCAAATTCTTGAGTTGATAAGTGGTGGGACCAGGATCTAGACTCAGCTCTTCTGAATTTGAACCCAGTTTTTCCCTTGCAACAAAGTCTCTGTAGTAATTGAACTGACTTTAATAAGACAGAAAACCTATATTTTCTAGACTTTCTTTCACTACTTATTAGATGTGCATCACCTGAAACAATTAAAATAAGTTTTCTGCATGTTAATTGCTTTATCTGTAAAGAAGTTACAATACTAACCTAAGGGAAAAGGCTGACTTAACTGACTCATGGAGGTATCTTTGATTTCTTAAAGTAATTTATACATCTAATCTTAGAGGAACAAAAACCTTAAAATAGAAGCCTTTGCAAGGAATGTTCAAAATGCAATGGTTTAGAAATTCATCAGTACTTCTGGAACTTTTAACTGAATATTGTTATGCCTATATTAAGCAAAGATTACCAGACCAATACAATAGTTTCATCTATATAAGAGAACTTAACATTGTGGGATTACCTTCAGGATATATTTATAAGAAGCATAAAACATTAGTCATAATATTTTGACTCCAAAATCTACATAGTTCATATAGAATTATATTAAGCAGAAAATAAAACTGTATGGCCATGGAAGTCTAGAGATAAATTTTCTCTTAATTAGGGTCAACAAAATCTGAGCAAATATCTAAGTTAAGATATTCATATCAGGAGGATGGCTAAAATATGTTAATGGGATGACTTGAAAACAGGACAGTCTGTGTTAACTCAAACAGCCACACTCATAACTCTTTAAATAAATAGCACTTCCTTAATTATAAAAGCTCTATAAGTCAAACAAACAAACAAACAAACAAACAAACAACTCTACTTTGGAGAAAACACATTTTAAACACATTTTACATGCTAGTTCTTAGATTTACATGTGTGGGGTTGGAAATGGTAAGAATTTCAAAGAATAGAATGTGATTTCCATTCTGAAAGAGTTTACATATGAAGTCATCTTTTCAAAACACTAGACTCTACATTCCCCTAACAATGAAAGAAAACAAATCAATAAATAGAAAAGACCACAGGGGAAGGATACAAAGAGATGCTTGCCATAAGTAAGGAACATTCATCTAATTCTGATAAAATAATTATTTTTCTTAAAATGATCATAAATGGAATCCTATAAAAATCTAAATTAAATGGTTTATTCAAAGAATTTATAGATGTTTTAAAACCCTAAATAGACTCTGGCTGGTGTGGCTTAGTTTGTTGGGCTTTGTCTTGTGCACTGAAGAGTTGTCTGTTGGATTCTAGGTCAGGGAGCATGCCAGGGTTCAGGCTCTATCCTTGGTTGGTTTTGTGCTGGAGGCAGCTGATTGATGTTTCACTCTCCCTCTCCTTTCCCCTCTCTTTGAAAATCAATAAACTATTCTTAAAACAAACAAACAAACCACCAAACCTAAATATATTTAGAGACATGGTGAATATCAATAAAGTATATGGGGAATATATAGTTGTTACACTAAATTTTTCAGTAGGGAAAGTAGTTGAATGCTCTAGCATTAAAAATTTAGGGGAGATTTCAATAAAATTTCACTCAAAAATTTGATACCATTTTACTTGTGTGTGAAAAAGATTCTCATTTCACCCATGAAATGATACAATGAACAGAAAAACAGCAGCTCAAGGGAGGCAATAACATGGGTGGGCTGTTTTCTCAGTTTCTATTCTTTGATCCTTTAGGTGTCTAATGTGAACGGCAGCTAATTTTCACTGACAAAAAGAATATAATCAAGATGAATTGCTTAGGACTAATTCCTTAGAACAGACAAATTTCCTCGGATATAGGACTCTAGGCAGGGGGAATAAGGGCCTGAGGATTGGACCTCTGACAGAAAACTCAACTGAAGAGGCCAAGCATCAATTTGAAATTAAAATTCTTTGGTAATTACATACTAAAGCAAGTTAATTTTTACTATTTCTTAATGGTGTCATTGGAATATTTGCCATAGAATCTAAAGAGGAAATTACAAGTCATACCATTTTTGAAAAGTAACTGATTTTATTGTACTCACTTCCAGATCCTTGGTATAGGAAAAAATCAGAAACAGTTATAATAATACACTTTACAGATTTTAATGGAGACTATGTGATATCTACTTGTGGATTTCTAATTTTACTAACAGTCATAACATGGACTATATTGTCAACATAATGAAAATATGTAAATGTTAATTATGGTAAGAATAGTGAACTTGATGGCAGAAGCTGATGGGAGGCACAGACCATTTCCTAGTTGAGTACAATCACAGTCTTATTGTCAATATATTAGAGGTGGCCCCAAGAGAAGCCACAGATCCATCTCTCTGCCAGGTAAATCACACAAATGTTTCTAAGTTTCTATAGTACTATTCTTCTTATAGTGCAGAATATAAGAAGTAGAAGAAAAGGTGCCTGTCTATAAAATGCCAATTCATACCTTTATCACAACACTTAATACATTATGATAAAGTCTGTTTGTGTTGTTTAACCCCATGATAATGGAAGTTCTCTAAGAGATTTCTAGTCCTAGTTTAGTGCTTAGCATGTATGGGATTTCACATAAATGTCTATTGAACTAAATTCTTTTTTTTAAAATAAATTTTATTGATTTCTTACAGAGAGGAAGAGAGAGGGACAGAGAGTTGTACATATCGATGAGAGAGAGACATCAATAAGCCACCCCCTGCACGCCCCCTGCTGGGGACGTGCCTGCAACCAGGATACATGCCCTTGACCAGAATCAAACCCGGGACCTTCCAGTCTGCAGGCCAAGGCTCTATCCACTGAGCCAAATCGGTTTCCGGTGAACTAAATTCTTTTTTATTTTATTGTGTTACATGTATACATATCTCCCCATTGCCCCCTTCCCCTCCCAGGCATACCCCAACCTCCAAGTGTCTTGTGTTCATTGGTTTATATGTATGCATACAAGTCCTTTGGTTGATCTCTTATCTACCCCACCTCCCCTTAACCTTCCTGTTGTAATTTGACAGTGTGTTTGATGCTTTACTTACTCTCTATCTATCCTTTTGTTCATCAGTTTATAATATTCTTTATTATCCACAAATGAGTGAGATCATGTGGTGTTTCTCCTTCATTGACTGGCTTATTTCGCTTAGCATAAGGCTCTCCATTTCCATCCAGGTTGCTGCAAATAGTAAGAATTCTTTCTTTTTTATGGCAGCATAGAATTCCATTGTGTAGATGTACCACAGTTTTCTGATCCACTCATCTGCTGACGGGCACCAAGCTGTTTCCAAATTGTAGCTATTGTAAATTGTGCTGCTATGAACATAGAGGTGCATAAATCTTTTCTGATTGGTGTTTGTAATTTCTTAGGATATATTCCGAAGAGTGGGATTGCTGGGTCAAATGGGAGATCCATTTTTAGTTTTTTGAGGAAACTCCATACTGTTCTCCACAGTGGCTGCACCAGTCTGTATTTCCACCAACAGTGCACAAAGGTTCCTTTTTCTCCTCATCCTCGCCAACACTTGTTGTTTGTTGATTTGTTGATGATTGCCATTCTGACAGGTATAAGATGGTATCGCATTGTCCTTTTGATTTGCATCTCTCAAATAATTAGTGACTTTGAACATGTTTTCATGTGTCTATTGGCCTTTCTTGCTCATTTTTTTATTGGATCGTTTATCTTCCTTTTATTAAGTTGTATAAATTGGCTGCAGATGTTGGAGATTAAACCTTTATCAGTGATAACATTTGCAAATATGTTCTCCCATACAGTCATCTTTCTTGTTGTTTTGTTGATGGTTTCTTTGCTGTGCAAAAACTTTTTATATTGATGTAGTCCCATTTGTTTATTTTTTCTTTAGCTTCCATTGCCTTTGGAACAGTATCAGTGAAGAAGTTCTTTCAGCATATGTCTGACATTGTGCTGCCTGTAGATTCCTCTAGTATTTTTATGGTTTCCCATCTAATGTTTCAGTCCTGTATCCATTTTGAGTTTATTTTTGTATTTGGTGTAAGTTGGTTTCAATTTTTGCATGTATCTGTCCAATTTTCCCAACACCATTTATTGAAAAGGCTATCTTGGCTCCATTGTATGTTCATGCCTCCTTTGTCAAATATTAATTGAGCATAGTGGTTTGGGTGGATATCTGAATTCTCTATTCTATTCCATTAGTCTATATGTCTGTTCTTGTGCCAGTATCAAGCTGTTTTGAGAACAGTTGCTTTGTAGTATAGCTTGAAATCTGGTATTGAGATCCCACCTACTTTATTCTTCTTTCTCAGAATTGCTGTGGCTATTCAGGGTCTTTTTTTGTTCCAGATGAATCTGTGAAGAATTCTTTCTAGGTCTGTGAAATACATCCTTGGTATTTTAATGGGTAGTGCATTGAATCTATAGATTGCTTTGGGTAGTATGGACATTTTAATGATGTTGATTCTCCCAATCCATAAGCATCTTCCTCTATCTCTCTTTTCAGTGTACTCTAGTTTTCTACATATAGATCTTTTACCTCCTTAGGTTTATTCCTAGGTATCTTAATTTTTTTGGTGAGACGGTAAACGTGATTGCTTTTTTAGTCTCTCTTTCTGTAATTTCACTATTAGTGTCTAGAAATGCCACAGACTTCTTGGCATTAATTTTGTATACTGCTACATTGCCAAATTCGTTTATTAAGTCAATTAGTTTTGGGATGGTGTCCTTCAGGTTTTTTATGTGTAGCATCATGTCATCTGCAAATAAGGACAGCTTTACTTCTTTTTTTCCAATTTGGATGCCTTTTATTTCTTCTTCTTGTCTAATTGCAATGGCTAATACTTCCAGTACTATGTTGAACAGGAGAGGTGAGAGTGGGCATCCCTGTCTTGTTCCTGTTCTTAGGGGAAATGGTTTTAGTTTTTGCCCATTGAGTATTATGTTAGCTGTGGGTTTATCATACATGGCTTTTATGATGTTGATGTATGATCCTTCTATTCCTACTTTGCTGAGAGTTTTTAACAAGAAAGGGTGCTGGATTTTGTCAAATTCTTTTTCTGCATCAATTTATATTATGTGATTATTATCTCTCAATTTGTTTATGTGATGTATCATGTTTGTGGATATTGTACCATCCTTGCATTCCTGGGATGAATCCTCTTGGTCATGGTTTATGATCTTTCTGATGTACTGCTGGATCCGATTTGCTAGAATTTTGTTGAGGATTTTGGCATATATGTTCACGAGAGATATTGGCCTATAATTCCCTTTCCTTGTGTTGTCTTTATCTGGTTTTGGTATTAGGATGATGTTGGATTCATAGAAGGTGTTTGAAAGTGTTCCTTCTTCTTGAATGTTTTTTAATAGTCTGAGGAAGATAGGTTTTATTTATTTTTTTAATTAAATCTTTATTATTCAGATTACATTTGTTTCTCTTTTTTCCCCTCCATAGCACCCTTCCACCCAGCTCCCACCCTTCCCTCGGCCCTTACCTCCCTCCCATTGATCTCATCCATAGCTGCATGATTTTTGTCCAGTCTCTCCCTGTACACCCCTCACCCCTTTCCCCCTGAGAATTATCAGTCCACTCCCTTTCTGTGCTCCTGATTCTATTATATTCACCAGTTTATTCTGTTCATCAGATTTTTAATTCACTTAATTTTTAGATTCACTTGTTGATAGATATGTATTTGTTGTTCATAATTTTTTGGCTTTTACCTTTTTTTTTCTTTCTCTTCTAAAAGAGTACCTTTCAGCATTTCATATAATACTGGTTTGGAGTTGATGAACTCCTTTAGCTTTTTCTTATCTGTGAAGCTCTTTATCTGCCCTTCAATTCTGAATGTTAGCTTTGCTGGATAGATTATTCTTGGTTGTAGGTTCTTGCTTTTCATCATGTTGAATATTTCTTCCTACTCCTGTCTGGCCTGCATCGTTTCTGTTGAGAAACCAGTTTGACAGTCGTATGGGTGCTCCCTTGTAGGTAATAAACTGTTTTTCTCTTGCTGCTTTTAATATTCTCTCTTTGTCTTTTGTTCTTGGTATTTTAATTATGATGTGTCTTGGTGCGGTCCTCTTTGGATTCCTTTTAGATGGGGTTCTGTGTGCTTCCTGGACTTGTAAGTCTATTTCTTTCACCAGATGTGCGAAGTTTTCAGTCATTATTTCTTTAAGTAGGTTTTCAGTATCTTGCTCTCTTTCTTCTTCTGGCACCCCCACAATTCTGATGTTGGTACGCTTGAAGCTCTCCCAGAGTCTCCTTACATTATGTTCACATTTTGGGATTCTTTTCTCTTCTTGCTTTTCCAGTTGGGTGTTTTCTGCTTCTTTATATTTCAAATTTTTGACTTGATTCTTGCCTTTCTCTAGTCTACTGTTATGACTCTGTATAATATTTTTTATTTCAGACAGTGTATGTTTAATTTCTAGTTGGTCCTTTTTCATCTCTAGTTGGACCTTTATCATCTCTAGTTGGCTCTTTTGCATCTCTAGTTGGTCCTTTTTCATCTCCTCTTGGCTCTCACTAAGTTTATCCAACTTTTCTAGCATATTCTTGAAAAACCTTATAAGCATGGTTTTGAACTCTATATCCAGTCCTGTTTTTTTTTCTCCATTTCTTTTGTTTGTGATCCCTTCCCTTGTCTCAGCATTTTCACTATGCCGGGGAAACTTCTGTGTTGAATTCAGCCTTATGATAGCAGACTTGCAAAACCGAAGAAGCCTCTGTTGAGCTTGGGAGGGGTGGAGTCTCAGGGCTTAAGGGACTGCCTTGCCTTCCAGTTGGCCCCACCCTCCACTGCCCCTGAGTCTCACGTGACTGGGTAATCGCTGGAGCAGTCCTTGGGCGCGCGCGCCCGCAGTGCCTCTAGACTGCTGTCTTTCCAGCTCCCCTGTGCACCAGGATCACATGAGTCTAGATCTCCAGGGTTTCGCCTGAAACAGGGGCTTAGTGGAGTCAGAAGTGGCACAGTTGGGAGGGTCTGTCTCCCGCCCACTCTCGAAAGCCAGCGGCACAATCAGCAATCTGTCCTCCGAGCAGTGCCGTGTGTGACCAGAGCTCTTTTGTGACTCCCCTAAATTTCCTTGCACCTCTCCCGTTTCAGAGTCCAAACTCACCCCGTATGAGTTTCGGCTGGATCTGGGGTTTAGTGTCGTAAGATAAGGGGTTCAATGCCGTTGGGAGTCTCCATTTCCCTCCCGCCAGAGAAAGCCAGCCAGGTACTCTGGCACCCGCTCTCTCAGCGTGCAAGTCTCCGTACCTCAGCTTTTTGCAGCTCCTCTGGGTTTCTGTGAGCCCCTCTCTTTCCTTCTAGCTGTAGAACTTACACTCCGCCAGCTTTCCTGTGGTTCTGGATGATGTCCGTTCTGTCTTTTAGTTGTAGTTTTGAAATTGTTGTGCGAAGCTGCAGTGTAGGTGTTTACCTATGTCACCATCTTGGATTCTCCCGAAGATAGGTTTTAATTCTTCTTTGAATGTTTGGTAAAACTCTCCTGTGTAGCCATCTGGTCGCAGGCTTTTGTTTGCTGGAAGCTTTTTGATGACTTCTTCAATTTTTTCCATAGTTATTGGACTATTGAGATGTTTAGATTCTTCTGATTGAGTTTTGGAAGGTTATATTTTTTCTCTAGGAATATGTCCATTTCTTGCAGGTTGTCCAATTTGTTGGATAGAGTTTTCATAATATTTTTTAACAATCCTTTGTATTCCGGTGGGGTCTGTTGTTATTTCTCCTCTTTCATTTCTGATTTTGTTTATTTGGGTCTTCTCTCTTTGCTTCTTGGTGAGCCTGGCTAGAGGTCCATCAATCTTGTTTGTCCTTTCAAAGAACCAGCTCTTGGTTTTTTTTATCTTTTGAATTGTTTCTTTGGTCTCCATGTTGTTTATCTCCATTCTGATCTTTACTATTTCCTTCCTTCTGCTTACACTGGGCTTTTTTTTTTTCTTCTCTCTTCCTAGCTCTTTGAGTTGTAGGGTTAGGAAATTTATTGCCATTGTTTCCTATTTTTTGCAGCATGCTTGTAGGGCTATGAACTTCTCTCTCAATACTGCTTTCATTGTGTCCCATAAACTTTGTATTGTTGTGTTGTTATTGTCATTTGTTGCCATGATGTGTTTTATTTCTTCCTTGGTCTCTCTGGTTACCCAGTTGTTGTTTAATAGCATGCTGTTTAGTCTCCATGTGTTTGATTTTTTTCTATTGTTTTTATTATAGTTGATTTCCAGTTTTATGCCACTGTGGTTTGAGAAAATGCTTGATATGATTTCTATCTTCTTGAATTTGAAGAGACTTTTTTTATGACCCAACATATGATCTATGTTTGAAAATGACCCATGTGCACTAGAGAAGAATGTATATTCTGTGGCTTTGGGGTGAAATGTTCTGAAAGATGTCAATTAATTCCAACTGGTCTAGTGAGTCATTTAGGACTGATGTTTCTTTGCTGATTTTTTGTTTAGAGGATTTGTCCAGTGGTGACAGAGGGGTATTAAAGTCTCCTACTATGATTGTATTGCTGTCAATCTCTCCCTTAATATCCTCCAGGACTTTTTTTTATGTATTTACGTGCTCCTATTTTGGGTGCATATATGTTTACCAGAGTTATTTCTTCTTGTTGGATTGTTCCCTTTAGTATTATGAAGTGGCCTTCTTTATCTCTTGTTATGTCCTTCACTTTGCGATCTAATTTGTCAAATATAAGTATTGCAACCCCAGCTTTTTTTTCATTTCCATTTGCCTGAAATACCATCTTCCATCCCTTCACCCTAAATCTGTGTGCATCTCTTTTCCTGAGGTGGTTTTCTTATAGACAGCAGATATATGGATCATGTTTTCTTATCCAATTGGTTACCCTATGTCTTTTGATTGGAGCATTTAATCTGTTTACATTTAAAGTTATTATTGACAGGTACTTATCTGTCGCCACTTGTAGTCTTTACTCCCGAGTTCCTTCTTTGATTCCTATTTCTTTTTATTATAGCAGACCCTTTAACATTTCTTGCATTGCTGGTTTGGTGGTAATATATTCCCTTAGTCCTTTTTTGTCTGTGAAGCTTCTGATTTCACCTTCAGTTTTGATTGAAAGCCTTGCAAGGTACAGTATTCTTGGATTCAGACCCTTCCTTTGCATGACTTTGTATATTCATTCCATTCCCTTCTGGCCTGATGAGTTTCTGTTGAGAAATCAGTTGCTAGTCTTATGGGGGTTCCTTTGTGGGTAACTTTCTGTTTCTCTCTGTCCGCTTTTAAGATTCTTACTTTGTCGTTTGTGTTTGCCAATTTAATTATAATGTGTCTTGATGTCTGTTTTTTGGGGTTCATTTTGCTTGGGACTTTGTGAGCTTCTTGGATTTGTGTGGGTTTTTTCTTTTCTATATTAGGGAAGTTTTCTGTCATTATTTCTTCAAACACGTTTTCTATTCCTTGCTCAGTTTCTGCTCTTTCTGGAACCTCAATTATGCGGATGTAGTTTTGTTTTGTATTATCCCAAAGTTTTCTTAGGCACTCCTCTTGCTTTTTAATTTTTTTTCTAGATGCTGCTGTTCTTGAGTATTTTTTCCTAACTTGTCTTCTAGCTCACTGATGCGATCCTCTATTTCTTCTAGTCTACTTTTGATGCTTTCTATTGAGTTCTTTATAGCAGTGATGTCATTTTTCATTTCTTCTTGATTATTCTGCATTTCTTCTTGTTTCTTCTTCATTTCCTCTTGGCTCTTCTTCATTTCTTTTTGGCTCTTACATTGTCAATTTTGTCTTCCATTCTTTTCATCCACCTTATGATCATTTCTCTAAACTCTTTCTCTGGCAGGCTTATTTCTGCTTCTATTTCATTTACTTCTTTTTCTGGTGATACCTGCCTTTCTGTCATGCAGGCTGTTTCTTCATCTGGCCAGTGTCTTTCTTCTCTGGGTGTCTGGTTATGTAGTTCTCGCTCCTACATTGATTCAAAGGCACAAACTACAACATGACCAGGTACAACACAGAAGGCACTTATCCCAGGCGAAATCTGACCTTTCCGTGTGGAGCTCCTCTGAGTCTGTGTGTCTGGGCTGATTAGAGAGTGGTGTTCTGGGTCCCCCGGCTGTTCTGTGGGTGCTGCAGCTGCAGCTTTCAGACTGCCACAGACATCCACCTCCTTCTGCAAGATGGCACGGTCTCCACCTGAACTAAATTCTTGAAGAAGCCAGTCAATCTCCTTTCTCTACACAGAATCTTCTCACTAAAAGTCTACTTTCCCAATCTGGGATGAAGTTGAATTGTGGAGCTACAATTACTCATAGACAGACTTAATGCTAGCCAGCTATGCTTTTTGTTTTTATATACACATGGAAAAGTTATTTGATTTCTATAAGGTGCTTAGTTATTATATAAGACATGAAAATAATTTTCAATTATCTCCTATGTAATTTATTTAGACTTATCTGTTTTTATAAAGTCTTATATAAAGCTTACATAATTAAATAAATATTTTGGTCCTTGATAGAAAGGAAAGGGGTATAGGACAATCTCATTATGTGTGGGTATAGATTCTAGTATTTCCCATGAGTCGGAATTCCAATAGCAGAATGTTGTTCTTATTCTATACCATCCCCCCTTTTTTGTCTTTCAAGGTAGATAACTGTTATCCATTATATCTTTGTCTCTTGTCTGTTATGCACTCATTCACTTTCAGGGACTAAGAGAAAGAACAAGAGTTAATTGTATAATGTATTTAATATAAAAGTTACATGACAGGGAACCAACAAGGATTGTCACCTAATAGGGAATAAGAGCTAACTGACTGGTTAATTAGTGATATGCAAGCCAAAAATAAAAAAAAATTCTCTTGAGTGTTCTGATAAACTATAACAGGTTACCCAGGATCTTAAGTGGTTGTTTCCATGTCACATTCCTTTATTAAAAAGAAGCAAGTGCTAAGAAAATAAGTTAACCTGAAAGACCCATTCAACACACTTAGCACAGAGGATCATTGTAGAAAAGCAGTATTGGTACTTTTCTTTTGGTTAGGTAATGTTTTACTTTGTGCTACAAAATATTGTAAGGCAAAATTTTTACAGAAACATTTTTGTTTCTTTCATGGTAGTGTTTTTAATACTAAAATTCATGACACATTGAAGAGAAAGACATTGCCTGATTTAAAATCACAAAATTTCACATAGTTTCTTCTATATGGTACTGACAACCTATATCCAAGAGGAAAAAATAAAAGTATAGATAGTGAAGCAAGCCTGACACAAAAATTAAACACAGTGACACTTAAATGTATTAGAATATATACTATACAGTAGTTAGAAACATTGTACTAGGTGACCCGGTTAATAATGTGGATTTTTTTCAATAGATGGAATTATATGTTGATATATATATATATGTGACTTCATACATATGCTATTTTGTTGTATTGACAACAAGCTTCAAAACTTCATATGTCAAATTTACTGAAGATGTTAACATCATAGATACTTTTACACTTAAAAATGTCAAATTTCATGCCAAAAAAGAGCCTTTGCTGGGAGTTTTAATTCATTACTTTATTTTGAAGAAAAGTGATACATAATACTTCAGGAAGCTTATGATGTACATGTTCCATCTCAAGATTCTTGTGAACTCTGGTTTTAATGCTTTAAAAGTGATTATTTCAATGTGAAAGACAAAGAACGTCCAAGTCACCCAAAAACGTTTGAAGACCAACAATTACAAGCATTATTGGATGAAGATGCGTGCCAAACTCAAAAACAACGTGCAGAAAGATTAAATGTTGCTCAGAAAACAATTTCCAATCATTTACAAGCAATGGAAAAGATTTTAAAGGAAGGAAAATAGGTGCCACATCAACTGAACAAAAGACAAATGGAAAACCGAAAAGTGATCAGTAAAATGTTGCTTCAATGGCACAAAATAAAGTCTTTTTTTCATCAAATTGTGACTGGTGATGAAAAGTAAATATGTTTTGAGAATTCCAAATGCACAAAATCATGTCTTGATTCAGGTCAACCATCAACATGTACTGCAAGGGCCAAATCGCTCCAGAAAGAAGACAACGCTCTGCATTTGTTGGAATCAGGAAATGTGGTGTACTATGAGCTTCGAAAACCAGGTAAAACCATTAATATTAATTGCTACCAATAACAATTAATCAATTTGAACCACACTTTGATCATGAAATGATCAGAATGGGCCAGACACAAAAAAGTAATTTTGCTTCATGATAATGCACCATCACACAGTTCAAAACCAGTTAAAGTCATGTTAAAAGATCTTGTCTGGGAAGTATTAACCCACCCATTGTATTCACCAGATCTTGCTCCTTCAGATTAACACTTGTTCTGATGGATGGCACATTCACTTTTTGAGCAGCACTTCAAAACATACAAAGAAGTAAAAGTTGGGTATCTGAATGATTCGCATCAAAACAAGAAAGGTTCTATTGGACCAGTACCCACAAATTTCCTGAAAGATGGGGGAAATGTGTAGATTCTAATATTTCCCATGAGTATAAATTCCAATAGCAGAATATTCTATACTATCCCTCTTTTTTCTCTTTCATACTTTAAATAAAGCAGTTTTGATCTTTCTGTTGAAATTATCATGTTTTCTTTGATTACAAAGTCTGTATTATTAAACAATACACCCAGTAAAATTCTATTAAGGTTACTATTTTACACATGGCTGAGTAAAGAAGAAGAGCATTATTTTGATACTACAGTTGGCTCTAAATTATCATTACTTGTGAAATGTTACCTTAGGACTTCTTAAAGAATCATTTATGATAGCTATTATTAATTAACCAAGTTGTAATTACCATATAATCTTCAAGGTTTACACAGCACATCTATATAAATAAAATTTCATCCAAGGTTCATTAGCTAGAAAATAGCATTACATGCTTAGAAAATATTTTAATTTCACTACTTTTATAAGTACACTAAATTAATCATCAAGTTGCATATATTTCCAAATCTGGATGGTAGAACAAAAGGAGTGTACATTTGTTTTCATATTCTTTTATATTTATGCTTTCTGTTGCCCAGTTTTGAGAAGTATTAAAAATATATTTGATCCAATTATAGAACTTTCCAGAACCATCATTAGTCACCTTTTTTCTGGTTATACAATGTAATGTACTAGCACAATGTGTAGATTAAAAAAAAAGAAAAGAAAAGAAAACACAGTTTGTACTCTCGATGCTGATGTATGAAGTAATTTTCTCAGACTCTTTCAATGCAATCTGCAAATGCATTAACAAAGGCTATAAAACAAAACCAATCTGCACTACCCATAACACACAAGGATGAGATATTGAAAAGTGTGAAAGCATAATTGATATCTGCATTAGTAGAAATTACCTAGAAACAAAAAAGTATCCTACTATCATGTACGACTCCAAACACCACATACATCTTGTGCAGCTTCCTGAATAAGAAAGTAGTGTTCCAACTACTGAATAGAGAAAAAGAAAATATTTGTGACTATTGTTAATATAAAAGAATCCTCTCTTAACACTCTTTGAAAAATCTATTAGTTATTATTTCACTAGAGACCCAGTGCACAAAATTTGTGCACAAAAGTGGGGGATATCCCTCAGCCCAGTCTGTACCCTCTCAAATCCGGGACCCCTTGGGGGATGTCTGACTGCCAGTTTAGAGGAGAATCAATTCATGCAGGATTGGGCCTAAACTGTCAGTCAGACATCCCTCTCGTAATCTGGGACCACTGGCTTCTAACTGCTCACCTGCCTGCTGGTCTGATGCCCTTAATTGCTCTACTCTCTGCCCTGTTCCTCCTAATTGCTCTCCCCTGCCTGCTGTTCTGATCACCCCTAACTGCCTCTGCCTTGGCCCTGACACCATGGGTTTGTCCAGAAGGACACCTGGTCTAATTAGCATATTACTCTTTTATTAGTATAGATAGAGGTCTAGTGCATGGGTGGGGGTCGGATGGTCTGCCCTGAAGGGGTCCTAGATCAGGGTTGGGCTCCCCTTGGGGGTGAGGCCAGCTTGGGCAAGAGGCTTGGGGTGGTTTGCAGGCCAGCTACACCCTGATCAGAGTGGGGAGATCACCATTGGGGGACTGGGTGACCTGGGCGAGGGACCGCTGGGGGGTTGCAGGCTGGCCTTGCTATCATTGGGTTGTGGGGGGGGGGTCTCTGCTGGGGTGAGGCCAGCCTGAGCCAGGAACTGAGGGCTGTTTGCAGGCTGGCCATGCTCCCTTTGGAGTTGGAGCATGGCCAGCCTGAGTGAGGGGCTGAGGGCCATTTGCAGATTGGCCATGCCCCCATCAGGGTGGGGGTCCCTGCTAGGGAGGGGGCAGCCCAGGCCTGGGGGCAGGGTAGCCTGAGCAAATGCCTGGGGGTGGTTTGCAGGCTGGTCAAGTTCTTGGCTTTGTCCAGAAGGTCTCCAAGTCTCCTGGTCTAATAAGCATATTGCTCTTATATTAGTGTAGATGCTGAATGACAAGAACCCCTGCATATATTTCTATTCCCATTTCAACTGCTCTTTTACTCTCAAGACAAGGTCAGCTTTAAAGTAAGGAAAAGCATAGTGTCTTCATTCAACTACACAATCATCATGCTGATATATTTCATTGCTTCCCAATACCATATTCAGGAAAACAAGCACATATCTGACCAAAAATAAGATTGTATCATTAACCACTTATCAATAATACCTAAGTATCAAATACTGCATTGTAATTCTTTTTATTTTGTGGGGGTGTCATTAATATAGCATCATAATATAACAAAAATGTAGTGAGTGTCTATTATGTGCCACTCCTATGGAGACAAAGGCTTATATTGTACTCTCATGGAGCTTAGAATCTTCAAAATAAACTTGTGTCCTTGAACTTTCTCTCTGAATAGCAATCAGCTCTGTCCATATTAGTTTAATTCTGTGTATTTGGATTTTGAATCTCTAAGCATTAGTCTGGCTAGGAACATACATTATATTATAGTACAGCATTTACACTTGAAATTTCAGAACATAATATTATGTTTAAAGTATATTTTTATTAGAGTAAATAAATATCTGATAAGGTCTGATAGGGCTAGCAGAACACTAATAACTACAGATAGGAAATTTAGTGACCTGTCAACAGAAAGTACATTATTTTTCAGAAGTTTACTGACACATTTTATGATGATAAAAGTATTTTTACAAAGTATTGGAACAAGGATGCAATAATCTCATCTTATGGATTTGATTATATTCAATATGCCTCTTTTGTTCTTTTATTCTGATGAAATATGGAGATCTTTTTCAATTCACTAGAGGTCTGGTACACAAAATTTGTGCATGGGAGGGAATGTGTGTCCCTCAGCCCAGCCTGCACCCTCTCCAATCTGGGACACCTTGAGGGATCCCTGTGTAGACCCAATCCCTGCCAGCCTAATCACCTCCTAACCACTCCCCCACTGGCCTGATTGATGCCTAACTGCTCCCCTGCCAGCCCAATCACCCCTAACTTCCCTCCCCTCCTGGCTTGTAGCCCCTAACTGTCTTCCTTTGCCAGCCTGGTCACCCCTAATTGCCCTCCTCTGCTGGCCTGGTTGCCCCCAACTGGCCTCCCCTGCAGGCCTGGTCCCCCCAAACAGTCCTCCCTTGCAGGCCTAGTTCCCCCCAAATTGTTCTCCCCTACAAGCCTGGTCCGTTCCCTCCAACTGTCCTCCTCTGCTGGCCTGATCATCCCTAACTGCCCTCCTCTGCAAGCCTAGTCACCCCCAACTGCCCTCCCCTGCAGGCCTGATCACCCCCAACTATCCTTCCTTGCAGTTCTGGTCCCTTCCTACTGCCCTCCCTTGCAGGCCTGATCATCCACAACTGCCCTCGCCTACCAGCCATCTTGTGGCGACCATCTTGTGTCCACATGGGGGTGGCCATCTTTTACCACATGAGGGCTGCCATCTTTTGTGTTGGAGTGTTGGTCAATTTGCATATTACTTTTTTATTAGATAGGATACTATGCCTTCACAAAGAAATGGGCAAGATCAAATGCCTAAGACTGTACATATCCATCCACAGACAGGCAACTGATCATTAAATTACAGCCAAGGGTTGATGATGTGAATTCTATTGCCTACCTGATCTCAATTTACTTAAAGCAAATTCAAAATAATTGATGTTATGCTATACTCTTAAGTTAATTGCTACAAATTGAATCTATCTTAATATAACTTATTATTTATGCTTTTTAAAATATGTTTTATTGATTTGTTACAGAGAGGAAGGGAGAGGGATAGAAAGTTAGAAACATTGACGAGAGAGAAACATCAATCAGCTGCCTCCTGCACACCTCCTAGGTACATGCCCTTGACCGGAATCGAACCTGGGACCTTTTAGTCCACAGGCTGATGCTCTATCCACTGAGCCAAACCGGTTTTGGCTATTTATGCTTTTAAGTAATGTATTTCTATTGTCATAGTTAAATAGGATATTATGTTTTAGTTTGACTATTTCTGAGAAAAAAGAAATTAATTTTCAGACACGTGCTATGATGTTATTCAATCACTAAAGGCCTGGTGCATGAAATTCATGCACTTCGGGGTGGGGGTTACCCTCAGCCTTACCTACACCCTCTTGCACAGTCTGGGAACCCTCGGGGGACACCCTTAGTGCTGCCACATAGGCGAGAGGGGCTCCTTTCACCACCACTGTGCTTTGCCAGCCATGAGCCCAGCTGCTGGCTGAGTGGCGCTCCCCTGTGGGAGTGCACTGACCACCAGGGGGCAGCTCCTGCATTGAGCATCTGTCCCCCGGTGGTCAGTGTGTGTTATAGTGGACTGGTCATTCCACCATTTGGATGATATGCATATTAGACTTTTATTATATAGGATAAGTTGGCTTCAAGTGAGTGTGATTGTTATTTGCCTAAATCTTTTGGGTTTCAACTTGCCTCTGCATTCATTCAACAGAGGCTTGACATGGATATGTATCTGTATTTATATGTACATATATATCTACTTATCATCTGTCTACAGTTTCATTTTACTTAAAAATGATTTGAGCACCTTCAATAGGAGAGGCACTGTTAAGAGAGGTGAATTTTGCCCACAAGGTCCTTACCTCACAGAATTGATGAGAAAGTGGAACTATATAACTCCAGGTAGTAAGTAACAATAGCTATGAAGAAAAATATGGGCAGGTAAGGCTTAAAAGAATTAAGCAGGATGCTGGCATGAGAGAGTCTTTTGGACAGGGTGGTCAGGAAAGGCCACTCTAGAAAGATATTTGAGTAGAGATCAGAGAAATTGGGGAAGACAGCTCTGTCAGTTTCTAGGTAAAAAGTTTCCAGGTGAAGGGAACTGGAAGCATGATGGGAAACTTGATTTTGCTCAAGAAATAGCAAAAAGGCAAGAACATAAGTTCCTTTAATACGGTAGAGTAAGCAATTTTTTTTGTGAAGAATTTCAAGATGTCTATAAAAACATGTGAAAGGAACACATTATTTAATGCTGTGTGAATTTTCAAACAGCCTTAAATGTATTCTATAGCTAAAAACAAAAAAGCCAATAAACAACCAACTCAATGAAATAAAACATGGTACTTTATTTATTATGCCTTTTTGTTTTTCCTAATTATAGATGGTATTTTCTTTTAGGAAAGAACATGTTAAATGGATGAGAATGGGCAATTGTTTTTCAGTGTGACTAATATAAAAATACATTAAACACCTACAGAATATAATCACTTATTTGAATCTTCAATTGCTTATTTCCATAACGAGCGACTAGTCTCTTTAATCAGGAAACAATAATAACACTGTGCTCTTACAATATATTTATGAAACAGTTATAATTTTCACCCTCAATGGGTTAATAACTTGCTTCTATTCTTGAAAGTATTCAAACAGAAGCATAAACTGCTGTAGCCAATGTTAACTGAGAATTAGAAAAGGAAGCAATCTAAAACATTTGAATACTAATATTTCCTTAACAAATTAGGAGACACTAAAATAAATGATGCCTAAAATTAACCAATCAAGCTTTAAAATATAATTCTTCACTATAATATGCTAAATGCATTTATATTTCAAAGGTCTTTTTAAATATATATATTTGCTATCTCATATCTAGCACTGAGGGAAAGATTGATTTTGAAATAGTTATACACTCATATATGTACATAAGCTACTTTTCCTTAGCAAAATCAAAATAAACTTCACAGTGTGTAATACATATCTACGTATCAATATTACGAGCATCAATATCTATGTGAGCATCAATATTATGAACTTGTTCAAAGGTAACTTATATAAATATAGTGTGTGGTACTAAAACAATAAAGCTCTAGAGTTAGGCAGTCTTTATTACTTTCTACCTTTGAATAGCTATCATACACATATAAACATATGTATATGTATCCATTGCATACAATAAAAAATAAAATACAAGTCTAAATAGATGTGTATGTAATACATATCCATGTATGTATGCACATATGTATGTAATGTGTATGTTTAGTATGCACATATATATTTATAACTAAGAAATCAAAAATCAAATCACACTGTTGTTCTACAATGTAAAGTAATAGTTATAACTCTGACACAAAGTGCACTTCTGATTTGTCTTTCCAGATTTGTGAATCTAGAATGACATTCCCTAAGTTTAGTAATCTTAGTTCCTGGGATTTTAAAAATGGCTATTAGAAACTGCATAGTTCAATATAATTTAAGCATCACTTCCAGACTTCCAGTGCTTTTATAAAGCTTACCAAACAAATACAATTGTATTTTGGCTAAGAGTTTTTAAAGTCAATTTAGATGATATAGAACCATGCTGATGAGGCTCACGATTCACACTGAAGTAAAAGTAATGATGGTTCAGATATTTTTATATTTTGCCTCCAAAGGAAAATTATTCAGATTCAGACTTGAGTGTTTTATGCATGTGTGATATCAAAATACTTGTACAGAAATCATAGCTACCTAAGTGGTAAAACCATACATAGAACTTTAGCTAGAAAAATCAATAGGCACATTTGGTATTCATTGTAATTAATAAAGGTACACACATGTGGGCTTTAGCTTCTGAAGGTGTGAATTCTATCTTCCTAGGAAATATTTAATAAGCATATTTTAAATAAGTGTGTTCCGCTTTGCAACTAACTATAAAAAGGTCACACTAAATGGAGGATTAAGTACCAGAATCCTGGAGCTAGTAAAAGATAAAATCTGTAGGTAACAACAAATAGACAATTGATAAATTTTGGCAAAAAAGTATATGTGAGTTCCTTGCAGCTTTTCTGTAGGAAAGAAAGAACCTAATTATGTAAAATTAATGTCTTATTATGAATTGTAAAATATATAATAAAAACTTAGAGATACTAAAAATAACAATGGGAGGCTGTTTCTTCAATATTTGTTCCCAGAGGAAATCATGGCCTTGTCACCATCCTTGGCCCTGTCAACCTTTCTGAGCCCAGCCTCCTTTCAATGGAGAAGCCTCTGCATGCTCCTCTCTCTGAGGGCTGAGCCTGTCACAATATCCTACTGTTTGGTTTTTCCGGCTTTGGGTCAGGCATCAGCTGTGGGGCCCCAGAAGTTCCATAGGTCACAGATGAGGATTTCTAGATGGTCTCTCTAAAGCTCTGTTCTTTAGATTTTATATAAGAAAGCTTTCCTTAACTCTCCCTCATAAATGCTCAGAGCATACTCACAAGTATACTTAAATACATTATTCAATTTCCAACAACATGGCTTCTCCTACTTCTATCTACCCTTTTATTTAATCTCATCCAGGTAGGAGAGGTGTTGTCAAACCCGTCTTAAAAAAAAAATTGCCTTTGAAACCTCTATGTAATTCCAGCCCTTCTCTTTGGAATGTGTGAATTTTATCATTTCCTTCTTAGTCTTTGAGATCTATGCTGAAATTAAGCCCAAAAGGTTAGATTTAAACTGAACTAACAAGCAAAATAGAAACAGATTCATAGATAGAGAGCAGGCAGACAGCTTGGTGTGGGGGTAGGGTGTGAATGGAGGTGGAAAAGGGTATAGGAGATAAATGGTGATGGAAAAAATAAACATAAAAGTAATGATGGTTCAGATCTTTTTACATTTTACCCTAAAGAAAAAAAATGTACCTCATTATAGAGACAATTTGTAACCCATGACCTTCAAAGGAAAGAACAATAACCACTGATTTCTTTCTCAGGTAAGTTAAAAAGACGACATGGCAGCAAGGTTTAATTTAAAGGTCACCACTAACACTAAGACTGATGTACACACAGGTTCTCTTGTCATTTGAAAGATAGGTCCTGGGCTGTTTTGCTTTGTACTGTAGTTTCCAACTTTACTTGGTTAGGAAGCTTCATCTAGCATCCTGATTCTTCAAAATGGTTGGTCTTAGACTCCTTTACACTTTTAATCAAGGATTTCAAGAGAATTTTGTGTATATGAGTTACATCTACAGATATAAAATCTATTAGAAATTAAAAATAACAAATGTAAAATATTACCAATTTATTAAAATAATAAAATTGAACCATAAAGCAGTAACATGTTAATGAGCATGTTATTAAAAAATAACTATTCTGCCCAGCTGGTATCACTCAGTGGTTGAGCACCAACCCACGCACCAGGGGGGTCTCTGGTTCAATGCCTTCTCAGGGCACATGCCCAGGTTATGAACTCCATCCCCAGTAGGGGGACTGCAGAAGGCAACACATCAATGTTTCTCTCTCGTTAATGTTTTACTCCCTCTCCCCCTCTCTGAAATTAATAAACACACACACACACACACACACACACACTCACACAAAACTATATCCCTCCAAAAATAAGTAAGAAGATTGTCATTGTTCAGTACCTTTGCAGATATTTTTAAATGTCTGATTTAATAGGAGATAGCTGAACTCTCATGTCTGTTTCTTTGGTCAAGTTAGCCCATTTGTTGTTATCAGTATCATGTAACTTCTGGAAAATCCCATTGTACAATCATTAGATAATGAAATGTGGAAAAGGTATTATGAAAATAGTTTTGGTCTTGTTGACTTCTGGATAGGTCTTTGGGCTAATAGGTGTCACATTTTGAGGTTCACTAACATAGAAGACCCAGCATTTGTTTTGGAGTGACAATCCTGAGTTTGAATTTTAGTTTTGCCTCAAAATGGTTTTTAGGTCTTAACTGAAGTAGTTATCCTTTCTGAGATGCATTATATCATTTAGGAAATTAAGGTGATAATTAAATTATATATATATATATATATATGGCATCTTATCTTCATAGATAATTAAATTATATATATATATATATATATATATATATATATATATATGGCATCTCTCAATAGTTGAGCACAAATAAGTCAATTTTGGTAGAGGCAAGCTTTCCCTGCTTCCCTTTTGCAAATTCATTATCACTCATAATTATATTGTCACAGTCTGTATGAATTGCTTTGTGAACTTGGTAAGATTATATTTTACCTCCCTTTCTTTTTTCAGTGTCCTTAGTGGGGAAAAAAGCAAAACAAAATAAAATAATAGACTTTAAGATGTTTTTAAAAAGTAAAAGGGACGTTAATATATAAGAAATGCAATTATTTTTACAACAGAATGACAATGTTAATGTACTTAGACAAATTCAACTTTTTGAAAGATAAGCTAAAATATGAGTTATGATAAATTATTTCCTTAAAAAGCCTAGGTATGGACATTTAATCATTTCTAAGTCCCTGATTCTATTGTCAAGTTGTACAGCACACTGAAAGGTAAATGTGCTTGGGTCAGATTAAGATGCTCCGTTCTTCCATTGTGAGTTAACCTTCTGATTTGGAGCAAATCAACCTCTTTGGACAATAGATTTCAACTTTAAAATGACTTTTTGGAGGGTTACTCATCTTTTCAGCTCCAATATTGTGTAATGCTGTTATTCTTTAGCTATAAAGTAACCATTGGATTTTAAAAAATAGTTTTTTTTACAAGATGTTTGGATCATATCAGCACTACATACACATGCAAAATTTTAATTGAGAGCCACTGTGGCACGAGAACAAGTATGAGGTATCTTAATAATGACTGTTCTCCATCTAAAGAAAGCTAAATTAGTATTGGGAAGAGGCATGTACTGGAAGGAAAAGTTCCTATTTTATGGGCTTATGATAGAATCTCTACCCGTTAGCTCCATTTCTTTTCTCAATAGTCCAAAACCAATTTTATAACTCACTTGTCTAGCAACTAAATGTGCAGCTGCTGCAGAGATGACTTTGTGAAGCTTAACCATACAAAATAGTATGTCTAAAGATGCCAGCATATATTGGCAGGGGTATTTTTATATTTGAAAGGTACTTTGCTTCTGTTTTCCTTTTACTTTTCTGATGCAGGCTCACAAAAACTGAACAGAAAAGGAGACATGAGAGAAACTGAATCACACAACAAGAACTATGGCTTACATGTGCAATTATATTAAAAGTTCAACATGCACCAATGTTGACTGAGTGTCAGACAATGTCAGAGTTCTACTCTCATTAAAGAATCATTGAAAAGCTGCATTAATTCTTCAGGAAGTGATTTGGAGTCCTCATCACACTCTTTTTACTTTACACCTGCTAGGTAGCCTTGCTGAGTACTGACCAAGGAGGAATTAGCCACCACAGGTTTCTTCAAAGGGTTCGCAAACAATATTTAAACATTAAAATGATGCCTTTTCTTTAAGGTTTTTCCTTTCCAAAGAACAGGAAACTTAGACCCATTGCTATGAACAGGTAACAGCAGATAATATCAGTAATAATATACTGACAAACAAAATGTAAATAGAGGCATAGGTACATGGAACAGACTGACATTGTCAGAGGATATGAGAGAGGTTGGGGGACTGGGTGAAAGAAGGTGAAGAGATTAACCAAAAAATATATATGTGTAACCCATGAACCAGAGCAATAATGGGGTGGCAAGGGCTGGATGAAGGTGGACAAAGTTGAATGAATGGGGACATCTGTAATAGTGTAAATAATAGAAAGTTTAAAAAAAGCCATGAATGTGCCCATCTATATTTCTACAGAAATGACAAAATTAGTAAAGGCATTCCTGACATATCTTATCTAATGAAAGAGTAATATGCAAATTGACTGCACCTCCGCTACACCTACAAGCCATGCCCACCAGCTAATCAGAGTGAATATGTAAATTAACCCAACCAAATTGTCTATAGCAGTGGTTCTCAACCTGTGGGTCACGACCCCTCTGGGGGTCGAATGACACTTTCACAGGGGTCGCCTAAGACCATCGGAAAACACAGGTATTTACATTATAATTCATAACAATAGCAAACTTACAGTTATGAAGTATGGTTGGGGGTCACCACAACATGAGGAATTGTATTAAAGGGTCGCGGCATTAGAAAAGTTGAGAACCACTGGTCTATAGCCACAGAGAGAGCAGGAGGGAGGCTTAGGTTACCCCTGGCAATGGAGAAAGCCAAGCTTTCCAAATCCCTGGCTGGCCTAGGCCTCTGCTTAAAGCAATAAAGTTTCAATGGCTGTGTGAGCAGAAGGCTTAGCTCCGCTCCAGACTACAAAGTTTCAATTATAGAAAATAAATAAATCCCAGATACCAGGGCCTCCGTTTGCGTTACTGGGGGGCATGGCTGGCCTGCAAACCACTATAGGCCACTCGCCCAGGCCACCCCAAGCCCCAAGAGAACACCCACCCTGATCCAGGACACCCTTTAGGGAAAATTAGCTGGCCCCCATTTGTGCACCAGGCCTCTATCCTATCTAATAAAAGAGTGATATGCAGATTGACCATCACTCCAACATACGAGATGACTGCCTCCATGTGGTCAAAAGATCCTGTCCCCATATAGACATAAGATGACCACCACAAGATGGCCAGCAGGGGAGGGAAGTTGGGAGGAACTAGGCCTATAAGGGAGGGCAGTGTGGGTGATCAAGCCAGCAGAGGAGGGCAGTTGGGAGGGACCAAACCTGCAGGGAAGGGCAGTTGGGGGAACCCAGGTCTGCAGGGGAGGGCAGTTAGGGGTGACCAGGCTCACAGGGGAGGGCAATTAGAGGCAAACAGGCTGGCAGGGGATCAGTTAGGCATCAATTAGGCTGTTGGGGGAGTGATTAGAGGGTGATAAGTCTGGCAGGCAGAAGTGGTTAGGGGCAATCAGGAGGGCAGGTGGGTGAGCAGTTGTGAGCCAGCAGCCCAGGTAGGATCGGGCCTAAATGGACAGTCAGACATCCCTTTCAAGATCCCAGATTAGAGAGGGAGCAGGCTGGGCTGAAGGACACCTCCATCCCCCATGCATAAATTCGTGCACTGGGCCTCTAGTCTATATATAAAGAGGTGGTATGCAAATTTTCCAGGATGCCAAATGTCACAACTGCTCAGGAGGAGGTTGTACACACAGGTGGGTGGGAGTGAACTGCATGTGCAGTGAGGCAAGCCATGGATGGTGCAGGATGGAGTAAAGAGGGCGGGCCTGCCTGCAACTTCTGCGGCTGAGGGAAGGCCCAGAGAGAAGAGAAGAGGGCCTGCCAGCTGTGGCTCACCGGCAGTCCCACCTCTGCTCATGAACTGCAGAGGAAACACCTTTTGTTACTGCTCATTGGCTAAGCTCCCTGTATGCCGTCACTTGCAGTGTTATTGGTAACTTGGGTAATAAGAATTCAAGAAGGTGATATAGGGTTTTTCCACCTCACTCCTGGAGGAAAAAATAAAGGTTCACTGTTGGAGGTGCTAAGAAATGTCATATCCTGCCCTAGCCTGTTTGGCTCAGTGGATAGAACCTTGGCCTATGGATCTCAGGGTCCAGGTTCGATTCTGGTCAAGGGCATGTACCTGGGTTGCAGGCTTCTCCCTGGGTGGGGCACAGGTCAGGGCTCATGCAGGAGGCAACCAATCAAAGTGTCCCTCTCACATTGATGTTTCTCTCTGTCTTTCCCTCTCTCTTCTATGCTCTCTATAAATTAATGAAAAAATATCCTCAGGTAAAGATAAAAAAAATGAAAGAAAGATAGGAAGGAAGGAAGGAAGGAAGGAAGGAAGAAAGGAAGGAGGGAAGGAGGGAAGGAGGGAAGGAAGGAAGGAAGGAAGGAAGGAAGGAAGGAAGGAAAGAAGGAAGAAATGTCATATCCTATGAAAGACATATCTTGAAAATGCCTAAAGAAAGTTGCCATTTTTTCATGGTGAAGTGATTGGCATTCATGTTGGTGAAAACACTTGGCCACTGCTGCAGCCAGCAGTGGCAATAGCAGCGGGGTGATAGAGGTGGTCCCTTCCCCTGATTATCCCGGTCACCTCCCGCAGAGGGAGGCCAGACTGCAGCTTTGGCTGGCTCCCCCTAAGCCATTAGTAAGATATCCCCTGAAGGCTCCTGGACAGTGAGTGGGGGCAGGCTGGCTGAGGGATGAATTTTGTTCACTGGGTCCCTAATACAATATAATATGGGAAAAATAATCACACTTCTCTAAGTTCCAACATTTTTACTTTTTTAAAAATATTCACTCCCTGCTAAGACTTTGTGTTGTATTCCAAAAGAAAAAAATGAATTTTGACTTGCTATTAGCAGTACATAATATTTTCTTCTTTTTCAGGGAAGAGGCAAATCAGAGCACACTTTTATTACCCTGACAGGGTGTCCTGTTAATTGATATGGCCAACTTCCTTAGGCTCAAAAATCTGTCCAGTGGTCTTATTGAAGCAACATAATGTGAACCACAGGCACAGATGTAATGAGTCACATTCACAACATGCTACTGGTTAAATTGATTTAGGGAGATAGAAATTTCATGTTGGAAAATAAACTGATGATTGTAGAAACATGCATTTAAAAACTGCTAATTCATATTGATGAAGAACATCCTTCATATTGTACTTCATTTGCATTAAAGGTCACAAATGCTGTTAATACCAAGGTCAAGGGGAGAAAATAGTGGGTCTTCCAAGTAATTTATTTTGAATTTAAATTGTTAGATCCAATATCAATTTGGAAGGCAGTATTCATTCTCTTGCCACATAGATGGACATAGCTTTTGTTTCCCAAAATGCAATTTTGCATCAGCTCTCTGGGTAGGGATCCAATGGTGCAGTATATTACACAAAAGCAATTTTTAGAGGTGTTGAATGAAAAAAAGTTAATGCTTTTTTTTTTTTGCATCACATAAACATCTATGTGAATTGATTAGTATTTTGATTTTACTTGCAAATTTTGTTTCTGGTTTCTCTGATAAACAATTTTTCTTTAACTCTGCAAGAGTTTAATAGGGGGAAAATGCTATAGGTTGTTTTTCCTGCTTCTAAATACAAAACCCAAAATCTCAAAATGGCATTTTGCCCAGCAAAGTCAAAGCAAGTAGCATTGTACTAACCCAGAGATGAATCATGGGAAAAATGTCTCTCTGTTGGCTACTTTTGATCATTTCACCTATATAGGTACCAACTATATTAAGTAGACACTTCAAGGTACAATATTTGCATGTATTATAATTATGACCTTAATCATCACTGTATGAATTGATTCATGTAGCTATATCCTTTGTAAATTTTAAAATATAATTCTGGGACTGCCTATAATAATAATTCCATTGGGCTTTAAATTTCTGCAATACTTTTAAAGAATCACCCCAAGCAAATTAAATTATTTTAAAAAGAAGATTAACAGAATACACATTAATGAAATATGATGCCCATATATTTATAAAATATGAGGTCATACTGCACTGCCTTCATTTAACTGAATTTCTCTCACCCCAGGTGTTTTGGATACAGAAGAGATGGTCAACAACTACCTTCTGAAAAAATAAAGAAGTGAAACAAGATTTAAAGGATTATAAAGTTGAGATATAACAATTCCTTCATTTAACTGCTATATGTTCTACTTTCAATAGGAATTTGAAAAATAGTTACCATTTACAAAGTGCTTATTTTTTACTAAGGAAAACATAAAACACCTTCCATAAATTCATTTAATCCTAGAAATAATTCTTCGAAGCAGGTATTTGTCTCCCATAAAATTAACAAAACTGAGCGAGTGCCAAGGAGAATCTAGGAGAATCATAGGAGGTCATATACCTACTAATTCATAGATCTGGGATTTACTCGTATCTTTCCAAAGTTATTCTAAAAAAATTGGCTTAAAATATCAAAGAATCTGGTGTTGGGTCTCGCTTATTAAATCTAAATGATGATACCCAACAGTTTTTCTCTAGGCTACATATGGCTTTTACTGGCCCTATCAAACAAAGAAAATTTATTCCTAGTACTTCTTTCATCTCTAGCACTTGGCTATAACTCAAAATTTGTATCATATAAAAATGATTTTATGGATGCATAAAACTTTGAAAAGCCTTATATTTTGCCCTAAACCTAGACCTCCTCCTATTGATAAAAGAAACCTTGGTCTCCTCTACCTCTTTCATTATCCATAGGAAGTCATGCTACACTAACCTTCTAATAAAAACAATTTTATTTTCAATTACTATTAACCATTACCACAGACCTCCTCACTAGAACCCTCTTTCCTCTCCCCCCCCTGCCCCCACTACTGGTTACTTCTTCTCTTCATTGCTAACAGTTACTTTATTAAAGGACAATCTAAGCATGTCAATTTTCAGGTTAAACTTTTTAAAGAATCTGAAATTCCTTAGCAGAGTTTACAGGGCTATTAGTAACCTAATCTCTTTTTACATTGTCAATCAATCTCTTCTTCCAACTTTGGCCTTCAACTCTTACAACACAATCTGCCCATGTTGAAGTCCCCTACCCACAATGTGTCACGCTCTGTTCTATTTCCCATGGGGCTCCACAACATCACTCACAGCCTCTGCTCATCTATCAGTTCTGTAATTTAAAAACAAAACAAAACAAACAAACAAAAAAAACCGTTGAAAAATCATTAAAATCTCTTTAGCGAAACTTTCACTATTTTTTTTTCAAACTATCCTACTTGATGTTTGTTTATCTATATGCCTCAGTTAGGACTCTACTACTCCACTGTGGTTATTTACTTACATGCCTGATTATTTCATCAGATTGTGAGCTCATTCAAAACAAGGGCTATGATTAGTCATTTCTCTATTCTTAACATTTAGCACAGTGCCTGGCACAAAATAAGTGCCTAACACAAATAAGTGTAAAATCTCCATGCTATACTACTATTATTTCTAATAATTTTTATCTCCTGATCTAAAATCATATTCTTTTAAATGTAAATATCTACTGAGGATAAAGCACAACACTTCCCAGGACTCGGCAGTTCTGAGGTTGCTGTCTTTAACACCTCTTTTGGAAATCTTGTGATATATTATAGAGTCACTATCCTTCCCCTCAATTCCAATCATGGATTTTAAATTAGCTCAACAAATCTTCAGAACGATGACTTAAAAAAAGGGTAATGTTAATAAGAGTATTAATATGTACACCGTGAGTCCCTTGTCTATGTATGGGAGTAGTTAATTAAAGAGTATATTGTCCCTTCAAATGTCCAGAGTGATTTTGTTAAGTGTATGGCGAAATTTGGATCTATGGTGACCTTTATCCATCACACTATTATTCTAATAAAAACTAACATTTTTTTTCAAATTATGTCTAGTTGTGAATTATTTCTTGAGCTGTTACAAACTGGATAGGAGACTAAATACAGATATTTAAACCCCAAACATACACAGGAATATAACATAATCACTGCCTCCATGACATGGTTAGAAACAACATTTCCTCTGTTTAAAACTCCATTTCAAATTAAGTTGCAAGAGCATTGCTACCCATTTAATGTGCATGGATTTTGTGACTGAGATTTTCCCCTTTAAATTAATAAATATATTACAGGATACTACTTCTGAAGCTGGTGCACTTAGTAAATACTTTAATTGATCCCAGTTCTGAAAAAGACTTCTATGTACTATGAGTTGCTCTCCTTTGCCAAGTTATAAATATAAATGCAATAATGGTTTTTAGTTGAAATATAATTACTAGTATGACAGCAGTAGAACTGTGCACAGCTGTTTAAATAGGAACAATATGACTCGAAAGGAAAACATAATACTATGGAAACACATGTGGTGCAGCCTTAATTCTAGAAACAACAAGTGTGAGATTAGAGCATCAAAGAGCCATAAACCTATTCTGTTTAGCTTTAATCTAGACATAATAAGTGAGAAAATACACTATTAAATGCCCTACTTTACACAGATGTGAGTGAAAGGATATGAAATATTTGACATTAATTAGAGAAAAAGAACTCCTGTTTTTAACTTTGTAGTTCTTTTCATTACACACTCTATTGAGAATGGTAACACAAACAACAGATCTCAGCTATATTAGTTGAATGTGCTCCAATGAAGGAAGAGCTATCATCTGATTCAATTAATCTTGATTTGGGATAAGTGCTTGACAAATGATTTCCCAGGAAGGGAGGCACCATGGCTCATTGCACTTTGTTTTCATCTCAGATCTGCTGTGTACTCACTGTGTGACTTTGGCAGAGTCATTTAACCTCTCCTTACTCCTTTTCATTTGTAAAGTATAGCTAATCTTGGCCTATCTCACTTGGCAAAAATAAACACTAGCATCCTATATTTAATAGTTCTGAAGATGGACAATTATTGGATGATTTATGGTAGAATGAGAATATTATCATGTCACTTACAAGCCTCTGAACAAATTGCTTTCATGTAGAACTGTTTCTGACAACTGTATACTTTGATTTTTTTTTAAAAAACAAACAGGTACTGTGATATTTAATTTGGTCTACTAGACTGGCTGCATAAAACTGGAATTATATAATCTTTATTGGCTAAGTCTATTTAGTGGATATACTTTTATTCTTTTGGCTATTTAGGTTCTGACTCTCGTAGTCCAAACCATTAGCCAGGTAGTCAGTGATATGGGCAGCAAGAATGATAATCAGATAAAGAAATTGCCAAAGAGACAATATCTGGTGGTGTGAGTTGGGGGTCACAGTTAAACCAAAAAGAGGAAAAACAAAACAAAACAAAAAGTTGGTTACTTATTGTCATTTAAAATAAAGGGGAAATACTACAAATATTTAAAATGAAGTCAGATCTATGAAATACAACTTTATGTTCTGGTAAAACTTTAACTATGAAGCTTTTAATTTAAAATTTGATATGAAGATGTTAAAATATGTTTTCAAAGAGAAGAAATATTTGCACCAAATATAGAGATGATATGGAATGGTTAAAGGCAAAAGATTTCTAAACACTATCCTAAATGGTATTAAGTATTTGAAAAGTATTGTAGTCACATTTGAATGTAGATTTTTACGTTATATTTAAGAAAAATAAATTGTACTTACTATGACAGTCATTACTAATGAAAGCATTTGAGTTTTTTTCATTAAAACTTTTCAAACATACCCTAAATTATTTTTTAACAAAATTGATATAATGATGAAATCTCATTCTTATTGAAGAAGAAAGAAATGAACTATTTAATCATCTAATATTTTGCCAGCCTTTTTGTTCTATAATTATCTTGAAAAACAAAAAAGCTTTTTCATGTTATAAATCAAAAATTGATCTGAGGTTTTGTTTTGTTTTCTAGAATTGGGCTTGATTTGATTAAAAAAAAAACACAACTTTTTTTTAGCCTTCCTAGAATTGGGCTAGGTTTTGTGTGAGGAAAATAGTAGAAATATAAATTTGGAAGATGAATTAGTGAGAAAGGGTCACCATTCATACAAATGGGTGGTAGGACCCCGCTTATTTGCAAGAAAGTTGGCTAAAACTGAAAAGTGCAAGTTGTTTACAGCTCACAAACAGTTAATTCATCTCTTCATTCCTAGTGCCTATTACTGGGTTCCACACATAACAAATAGTGAATAAATATTTGATGAACCCATCCAATAGATTGAAATCATAGACCTAGCTCTCTTAGAGTATTTTACTTCCTCAACAAACATTTATTAAGCACCTATTATATGTAGACAATGTGGTGAATAAAAATATACACAATCTGCTTTCAGTCCAGTTAGGGAGACATCAAACAAACTCATGAAGGAGTATATAACAACACTCAGAAAGCACTCTCCAGGACAGAAATCGTGTTAAAATGAACTGACCTTGACTAGGAATCAAGGCAGGATTTTCTAGATAAGCAACTACTGAGCTGACATGTGACAGGTGAGTGTTAATGGGCTGATGTTAGTGGAAGCAAGCAGAGATGACCAAGGAGAGGAGAGGATTGTGCATGGAAAGAGGGACCCTGTAACAGAAAGGGCATGTGGCATATTTAATGAAGCACAGACAGAGGGAGATGTATCTGGAGATGGGTTGGGCACACCCAAACCAGAGAGCATGGTGGCCCCATTACAAAGATGACTTCTCATAAGCCACTGAAGGAAAATTCCCTTTGTGGCTTCAGGGCAGTCACAGTCTGGGCAAAGGCAGGGGAAGCACCTACAAGGTACACTATGACATTCTCAGAAGGACTGAAGACTTGTCTACAGAAAGTTGTTAGTTTTTGCCTAGATACTTAAAAAAAGAATCAGGAGACAGTGCAATACATTTCTTTCTCAGCCATTGATGAGAGCAAGAACTATTTAATAGTGACTGAACATTAGATCACAGAAATGTCACAATAAAAACAAACAAACAAAAAAACCTGGAAAAGCCTAAGTGCTTTACTTTCACATGAAAAGTTCTGCATACACTTGCATTTTTATGAACAGAGATGTCCTGTGCCCTCTGTATATTAGAGTAGTACCTGATCAGTGGAAGATGTGGTCAGGAAGTAAGAGACCATTCAGGTGTTTGTGTCTAATCTTCCTCTAAAAATCAAATCACTATCTAAACCATAGTCATCTCCTATAACAGGAAACATTGTTGTAAAACTTCATAGCACAGCTTACCATTTGTGGTCCCCCTAAACCTTGAACCAGAATCAACTGGACTGATTTCTAAAAATGAAGATTCTGGGTCCTTAGTTCTAGACCTTTTGGGTTCTAAGCTGTGCCTTGAGAATCTGAAGAAGTAAAATATCCACAGGTGATTCTCAGGAAAACCTAGAATCATACTTGAGTCACTGGGGATCTTATAAAATGCAGATTCTCAGGGCCCACAAACAAAATTTTAATTTATGAGATTTTAGGGAAATATCTAAGCAAGCCTGGGCTTAAAAAACAAAACAAAACAAAACCCAATGAATTTTATAAGCAAAGTTAAGAGCCACTGGTTTAAAAGTCCTTCCTAGTTTATTTGAACTATTTCTTGTACAATCTCTCAGAAAGCACATATAACCTTGTATTGTAAGTTCAGGGAAGTCAGGATACTGTCTTTTTCACCTTTGCTTTCTTAGCACTAGGATAGGGTTAACCCTTATCATTCTTTGGATGCCAGATGAAATGAAATGTATTTTCCTTCTACATTTGATGGAAATGTCCTGCTATAGACTCACATATCTCTCTGTAATATCCCAAATTACTCATCATACTTCTTTGAAGTAAACTGACAAATTATCTTTCTTCTAGACCAGCTGTAAATTCTGGAAGATGTTGTTTATTTTGTGCTCAATAGAATTATCCATATCTGGCAGAATACCTAGCACTTAATAAATACTTATTGAATGAAAAATATATGTGTATTAATCAAATCTTTCTAATACTGAAAGACTATGATCTCTCTTAACCTCCTCTTCACCAATGTAAAGGCATTATTTCCGGTAAAGTTTCTTATACCCAAAAGCAACTTTTTAGGTTACTAGTAAGAAATAGACATAAAATTATAGTAGAACTTCTCATCAATAATTGGCAAAATGAGCCAAGTGGGCTACCTTTCACCATCTCTGCAACCCTAATACGAGTCCAAACTATCTCCATCCTTCCTTGGAGGAGAAATCAAACAGACTTGGAAAATGAAGGCATCCTCTTCAGAGCAAAATTGCTCAGGAATTAAGGGGTATTAAATAAAAAGTACATTTAGAAGATGTAGCTTTAAAAGAAAATTGTCTTCAAAGTTAAAATGGGTAGAATGAGATCCAGAAAAAAATATAAGTATCAGCAGGAATAGCCTAAAAACTGATATTAGAACAGGACTTTATGAATTTGTAATGCAAGGATAGAGGAAGAACTATGAGTGATGCTAAAAAAAAGATCAGAATCTGGTATTGTAGGAGACACTGAAATGGCCAATCAAGATTCCTGATTTAATAAGGAGTTTAGTAAAAAATAGTTTAGTGTGCTTGATAAGTGGGGTGCAAATATGAATGCCTCCCCTAGTCACTTTCTTATCAAGAGGCATAGGTAGCAAAAGGTATGATGTTAATGAAAGAAGGCAGTGGAAAATATATTATAGACAACTTGATCCATGTTATGAACACATAAGGAGACATCATTTTGAGAAAAAAAATTCAGAATAAAATGGAGGATTCCATGGAGGGCAATCAAAGTGAGCATAGGACATGAGATGGATATGTATGAGATATTCCTTACCTTTTATTTTCTGAGAGAAGCAAGAGATACCTAATCTAATCTTGAACCTAAACTGAGAGATGGGGAGTGTTGTGGGGGGGGGGTGGATTTACTCCATTTGTTTCTGTCCAATTTCCATCTTGTCATAGTCCCTTTTCAATCCTAATTCTATTGATTTTTCATCCTCATTCTCCATCATACTGGAAAAATATTAAAATAACAGGATAGCCGAGACCGGTTTGGCTCAGTGGATAGAGCGTAGGCCTGTGGACTGAAAGGTCCCAGGTTCGATTCCGGTCAGGGGCAGGTGCCTTGGTTGCAAGCACATCCCCAGTAGGGGGCGTGCAGGAAGCAGTTGATCGATGTCTCTCTCTCATCGATGTTTCTAACTTTCTATCCCTCTCCCTTCCTCTCTGTGAAAAAATCAATAAAATATATTAAAAAAAATAACAGGATGAAAAACTAACCGACAGTAATAGGAATGCCAGAGTATTTATCTAACAATGAAAGAAAACCTCTGGTACAGACCTCAGACTCCACACAGTGGTATTCCATTCATAGACACTGAAAAGCAAGTTCAGAACTCTTGGAAATATTAACAGAGCTCAATACTGTGAATCCAGGAGAGAGAACTGTGACAGCAATGAGAACAAAACATCATGAAATATAGAAAATGCCTTCTCTGGGCTGAGCTTTAAGTGCCCACAGAGTAAAGCACCAACTCGGTTAGGGAGAAAAGATGATAGTGAAAGAAAGAGTAAGATGATAGTGAGATAAACAGAATTGCTATTGGTGGGAAAACAGAGAAGCTCATGGAAATTCATAATGTTGAAAATCTAAATATTTAAAATTAACCAAATTATAAAATAGCCAGTGTTAACTCTACTAACTTTCTAAAGTCAATTAGCAATTTACCTTACAGTTGAATGTGAGTTGTACATTGTATTTATTTCAGCTCTTCTGATTGACAGTTAGGTGATCTTAGGGATAGCCTTTAGCCTAAGTTTCAATCTTTATCAGTAAAATGGGGATCATTATGCTACTTACTTCATAGGGTATTTGAATGAACAAGAACATAAAAGTGTTCATCCTGGTGCCAGGAAGCAAGATCTTCAAACACTTAGTGTTAATAGCTATGATTTGCTTGATATTTTTAGCTAATATTCACCAATAATAAACTGTAACATTATGTGTCCCTCCCCTGGGATTGTTTTCTAATATGAGCAATACAGAGTTTGGACCAGAGTTGGTTGTGTTTTTTTTTTTTTTTGAAACAAAACACTTAAGGATTTCACCTGTCAATAATAAAGAGTAAATAAAGGTGCTGTGCTTCTTTAACTTAAAAGTACATTTTAACAGTTTATTTCATTACTTTTGTGATCTAATTTGCATGTTTTGGGAAATGCCATCTTTAGTGAAGTTTGCTTGGATAATAGCTGTGCCAAAGCTAAGATTATATGCAACAATCAAAAACCTCCATCAGTCTCTATTTTCACACAGCTCCAGCTTACTAGAGTTGAATTTTCTGAAGTAAATGTCAATTCTTGTTTCTCACTTAAAATCATACAAAAGGAGCAAAAGTGGAATTTTGTGACCTTGGAAAAATATATGTACATAAATGTTCTTTGCAAATCAATACAATGTTATTAAATAAGCTTGTGACAATTTATTGAGCAGGCTGTTTTTCCCCCAAATGCTTTTATTTCTATAGATGAAAATAAAAACTATGTATGTGAAATTTTCGAAGAACAAATTCTTTTTCAATTTTACTTTCTTTTATTGATGTTCATACTATTAATTTCACTACTGTGAGAAATTGTTCATTTTAACCAGGATAATGCTATGTAATGTGAATAAAGTTTATTAAGTAAGAGCAATAATAATAATAATAATAATAATAATAAAATGTAAAGACAACTAAAGATTATTCTAGGCATTTTAGGAAAACTGAAAATAGAGTGTCCCCTTGCTTTAGACATTCCACAGAGTGATTGGCTTTGCATAAATAACTGGAAGCCCAAGTCAAAACAAAAGAAAATCAAAAGGATCGTTACTTAAATGATAAAATAAAGCCACTGAGATTTTAAATATTGATATAGAAATGCACAAGTGTTGCTAGAGATTTGTTTTCTTATGGAAAATACTGAAAACTTATAGAGTTTTTAAAATACCACCTTGAGTTTTACAAGAGCTACAACAGAAGTTGTTACATGGTAACAGAAAGAGTTACCTTCATGTAAGATAAACATTTAATGAAATTGAACAACTCGGATTTAAAATTTAATGCAAGGCTTGTAAATGGAATAATAAGTAATCTTGGAAGTATAAATATATTTACAGAAAGGCTGAAGTTTCTAAAAATTTCACTGAATGATTTTTTCTTTAGAAAAAAAAGTGTTCATGAATGGCATTTTATTGTTTGAACAGTAGCAAAATAATAAATTGATGGACTTTTTATGGAACCTTTGCTGTGCACACAGAAGACATTTGGGCACTTGTCCATGAAGACATTAACTGCAGAAGTAAGGCTAACAAGAAACAATAGTGAACAGTGGGAGATGAGATAGGAATCAGAATCGTTTAGCATCTTAAGCACCCAACCTGCTGCTGAGACCAGGATCCAGGTAACCATGTGTTTCTTTTCATTCCCTGAATCCCCATATTATCAAACCTACCTATACTACCTCCACAAAATGATTTGACCTCCATTCATTGATCCTGCAGTCACGTTCATAATCCCAATTTTCCTCGCATAAATGCTTTATTCTCTTAACTCCACTCTTTCCAAATTACAATCAGTGTGTGAGTGAGCTCCTCAAATATAAATTTGGTCATAGTATTTCTGTGCCTAACACATGCCAACAGCTCCCCATCACAACTAGAATTAAATCTAACCATTTCTCATGGTTTCTAGGACCCACGTGGTTTGCACCTATTTCTCCTAACAATTTGCTTTGCTTTGCACCAAACTCCTCATGCTCTCCTCTCTCTCTGACTAGAACAAACCACAGTCATTCCTGTGTCAGGACTCTTTATATGCCAAATCTATTGCTTAGAAACCTCTTCCTCCAGATATTCCAGGATGATTGTTACTCTTTAGTTTTCAACTAAGAGGTTACTGTCTCAAAGAGGCCTGTACCATCCTATATAAATGGCCTTTCAACTCTTAACTCCTTATTCATCATTCTATCAGTATCTTTATTGTCATTTTTTTCCCCCTCACCACAGTATAACTCCATGTATGTGAGTTTATTTTCTTTTTACTCCACTGGAGTGTAAATTCCTTGATGGCCAGGATCCTGTTAACATATTTATTGCTATATCCTAAAGTACCTCCTAAAACCATTGCCTGATACCTGGTAAGCATTGGTGAGCTGAATGTTGAATGAGTGGAGGGATCCATTATCTATAAGTCTCATCCAGATATATTCACTATCATCTCTAAAGCCATCTCATCTCAGAATTCTTTTCTGTTTTTGTTGGGATATTATACTGCAAATCTCTCATTACTGTTCTAATGGGAATTGCTCCCCTAAATCTTCTATTCATCATCTGCACCCAAAGCCTTTTCCTGAAACCTCCCAGGAAAAAACAAAAAAGGTTGACATATGATTACAAAGCGGTATAAGTATTATCTAGTTTCTCCCCACCACTCCCAACTTGATCTTCCTTCATTTTCTCAGTTCAGATGTTCCATTAATTTAAGAAGAGAACTTTAGATATTGGGACATAGCAGTCCTTAGGACATCAAGTTACAACAGTATTGTCACTGCTGTGTGATGGGTAGTGGCTCTGGGAACAGATCTAGGCCATAATTTCCTCCAATAATGGTAATAAAGCTGACTAAAATAATTACATAAATAAAACAACCACATAAAAATGCTTTGCCCCTCTGGGAAAATAGTTCCATGTGCAAAATGACTAACTTACACATAAGCTTATAAAATACATTTGAATTTTGAGGTGACCTGAATAAACTGTGAGCTGTAGAAGCCAAGAGGACAGGAGGGTCACCACTGTCTGGAGAAATTATGGAATGATTATGTAGGAAAAGGAATAAAGAAGAGGGACTTGGGATGGGCCTTGAATTAGCGTTGGATTTAGATAGCTGCTGTACCCAGTCACATAATTTCCCCTCACCTCACTTTGAGGGGAAAATTGCATCCTCTCTATGTCGTTTCTCCTGGCTAGCTGCCACAGCTGTCAACAGCAGCAGCTCTTTTGCTGAAAAATGGCCAACAAGGTAACTGAATAACTTGAGGCTTAAAATTTCCACACACTGAAATGTTAATGGATAGAGCACCTTGGGAGTATCTTTGTATAAATGCAAATCCCTTTTCTTTCTTTTTTATTTTCTTTCTTTCTCTCTCTCTCTCTCTCTCTCTCTCTCTCTCTCTCTCTCTCTCTTTCTTTCCTTCCTCCCTCCCTCCCTTCCTCCCTTCCTCCCTTCCTTCCTTCCCTTCCTTCCTTTCCCTTTCTTCCTTCCTCCCTTCCTCCCTTCCTCCCTTCCACCTTTCCTCCCTTCCTCTCTCTCTCTCTCTCTCTCTCTCTCTCTCTCTCTCTCTCTCTCTCTCTCTCTTTCTTTCTTTCTTTTTTCAGATTTCTTCTAGTAGCTTTAAAAATGTACCGAACAACAAAATACCGAACGTTATGCATTAATTGAAGTCCATAACCAATGCAAAACGTCTTAATCACTTGCAACTAAACTGTGCTTCAAACTAATTAATCAAGGTGATAATGTGTTTTGCCATTTGCTTTCACATGGCTCATCATGAAGAAGGTAGGTGCAGGCGCCCTTCTCATCCTCCACTACGATTATACTAAGTAAAGCTCTGAAGCTTTCTGAGGATATCTTTCTAATACTCCTACATTGTACATTTTAGACAAAAAAAAAAAACACACACACACAAAAAAAACAAACAAACAAAAGCAAAACAAAATGAAAGGAAAGGCAGACAGACAAAAAATTAAACAGGTAGGACAGATGTCATTTCAGGGACTCTCAGAAGATGGCACCAACTATTCATCCCTACTGATTGCAAAAGAACAAAGCCAGCAATGTCACCATTTTTTTTTTTTTAAACAGGGACTCTTTCCAAAGAAAGTGCCTGTTGCCTGGAGCTCTTTCATGGTCACTGTCACTGCCTTCCCTTTTCCCCTCAGAGTATGTTCCAATTACAATTTATGATGAAATCCACTCCTTGCATGATAGCCACTCTTTGGTCTTGGCAATGTTCGTCATATAGGTGCCAGCTGTTGGCAAATTGCTTCATTGGCCAGTCCTAACCAGGTATTCCCTTGATGACATAAAATATAATACTTGAATTCCCAAGCCTTACATAAATTATCTTCAAATGTGGTCACATGTAGGCCCATCCAAGGTAAAAAAAAACCCAAAATAGTGAATGTCATCACTTCCTCTTTAAGCTAAAATAGAAATGAGTATTTCCAGTCAATTTCAAAATTTCGGTTTTCCACTAAAAGAGAACATTGAGTCACCTTTGTTTGTTAGGAACTAAGACTCAAGACTAGTGCCTTTTGGCATCCCCAAAGGCATATTATTAGCCTTCAATGCAAACCAATTAAAAAAAGAAAGGTAGGCATACTGAGTACCCATCCCAACTGCAGTCCTCCCCTAGGCATCTATACTAATCCGAGACCTCAGATGTTTCAGGTGTAAGGACAGTTAGGCAATGTGGGATTGGATCAGGAGCATTTGGAAATATATACCTTCAATAGAACCAGCATGGCTTTTTAACTTAAGTGAAAGCTTTTGGAAATAGTTTTAAAAATAATTTTTAATTTTTCAATTACAGTTGATCTACAATATTATATTAATTTTAGGTGTACAACATAGTGATTAGACATTTATAAAATTTACAAAGTGACCACTCTTATAGTCTAGTACCCACCTGACACTATACCCAATTATTACAATATTATTGACTATTTTCTCTTATGGAACTCTTCACGATTTTAATCTTCTTCTAGCATAGTAATTAGTAAAATGAATGGCCATGCTTGTTTTACTGCTTTCTTTTAGACCATAATTATTTCTATAACTGTGTAGGGGCTATCTCTATTTGCTCTTAATGATCTTGTATGCTATCTGATATATGTTAATAGTACTAGCATATGAACAAAATAACAATGACCATTTCTGAAGTACTTCCTATAGGTTAGATAACCTGTGTTTTACATTTATTAGCTCATACATGAATGATGTACAACAGTCCTAAGAGACTATTATTAGCCTTATTTTTGCTAGAAACAAACTGATGGTTAGTGACTTGCCCTACATACAGCACTAATAAAAGGAAAATTGGGATTGTAATCAAAGATTGTGTGACCTTAAAAGTCCAAGTTCATTATCTCCATGGGGTATTGTATCTATCAATAATCATTTATTTAATATATTTTATGATAAGAATAAAATATGGTCATGACAAAACATTACTATTAAATGGGTTCAGATATAAGTTCATTCATCCTCCCTTTCAAAAGTGTACAGTTGGCCTCTAAGATGATGTTAAAACAAGATATTCTGCTGCTGACCTCACTGTGTATCACTAAGGTGAGAAAAATTAGCATAGTCATAAAAGGAGGCTTGTTATTTGTTAAGATGTAGAGGGTTCCCAGAAAGTTTTGTTGTGCCCATACAGTAAGGATCCTAGGCCCCTTTTTGAGATGCCATCTATCAGGGTTTTACAGGGAACCTTCTTTTCATGGAGGTATTATACATATTCAGTTAAGTTTAATCTTTTTGTATAAATTCCTCTTGAAAGTTTGAACTTATATAATTATATTATTCAATAAACCACTGTCACTGTTGAGTCAACTACAGTAATCATAGGGCCTAAATTACTGAACCACTTTCTTCTACTACATTTTCTTTATCTAAACATGAAAAAATAAATTTTCCTCATAATGTTGTAAAATAAAATGAGATAGGTACATAAAGGAAACCAATACTACTAGATACTTGAAAAATCCCCAAATCTATATTTAAATTGCATGTTCATTTTTTAAGATATATTTTATTGATCTTTTACAGAGAGGAAGGGAGAGAGCAAGTTAGAAGCATTGATGAGAGAGACATTGATCAGCAGCCTCCTTCACACCCCTCTATGGGGGATGTGCCCGCAACCAAGGTACATGCCCTTGCCTGGAATCGAACCTGGGAACCCCTCAGTCCGCAGGCTCATGTTCTATCCACTGAGCAAAACTGGTTTTGGCATGCATGTTCATTTTTGCCCTCTATATATTAACAATTAAAACTATATTATTGAATTACCTCAAACAACAATAGCAAGTATCCTTTTTAAAAATTGATTTCATAGAGGGAGAGGGAGAGAGAGAAAGAAACATTAATTATGAGAGAGAATCATCATAAAGGATTCTCTGCCTCCTGCATACCCTCCACTGAGGATCAAGCCTGCAACCCGGGCATGTGCCCTGACCCAGAATCGAATTATGACTCCCTAGTTCCTGAGTTAACAGTCAACCACTGAGACACTAGCTGAGCAATACTAAGTGTCTTTAGTTGCAAGCCAAAAAAATTAATGAGTTTAAACATAAGGTATTATTAAAATTTTATGATAATACAACTACTTAAGCTAACTTAAAAAAAATAATGGTAAAATGTATATGTAGCTCAATATTTCCCAGAATTCTTCTAAATATTTTAAACCCAAGTCATGGAATTTACTAGGCATACTAGACGCCCAATGCACAAAATTCATGTATGAGTAAGCCTTCCTTCCCCCAGCTGCCTGCACCTGCTTCCCTCTGGCACCCAGGACCCATCTGAGATCCAGGCTTCCCTCTTAGCCCCGGCTTCGTCAGGAAGGTCTTCTGGAAAAACTTCTGGTGTAATTAGCATAGTATGCTTTTATTATTATAGATAAATCATTAAGAATTAACTGAGTTAATTACATGTTGTAATTATTTGAGAGAAGTTATAATTGTTATCATTGTATATTATGATCCAATTTATTTATTTTCAGTAAAAATGTAACACTTTTAACCATCAAAAATATATTACTACATGAAACTTAGACAACTGATAACTTTCATCACTAATAACTATAACACAAACAAAAATTTAATGGATATAAATGTTTTCTCCCTTTTATATATTTATAAACCTCATGTGATTATCTTTGTTTTTGTTTTAGCAGAGTGGTAGATTAAAAAAATACCAATGTTATTAGATATTTGAAAACAGAAAAAATTAAATTATTAGTAATGCTGTAGTTTCTCTAAAGATGAAGGTTAACTATTTTATTATGGTTTCTGCTCATGCCAGTTTTTCAACATAATGAAGCTTTTCAGAATGCTGACAATTGTTACTTTAGAATTGGAACAAAAGAAATTAATCCTTTTAGAGGGAGTGATGATTCAAACCTGGAAGATGGGGAAAAAAAGCTCTAATCTTACTTCAAAGCCTGTCTTCTCTGTAGAAAGAGTTTCCAACAGTTCTTTTTCTATGAAAAATGAAAAGACACTGTCCAACATACTTATGAATTGAGAGGAATGCTATTATCATATATAGTCATAAAATTATGAAAATGTATAATGTTTCTTCACAAGGGAAAATGAAATGAACATACATGTTTTAAAATATAAATCCACCTGTGGAATAATCACTAACATTTAGGACTTTGGAAAGATCTGCAGTATAATGTAAACTAATGTAGATAGAAACAAAGAAGTAACAATCACTCAGAGACAGATATCAAGTCTCTTACACTAGTACATTATTCACATGATTTCATTGAATCTCTCAAAAACCTTCCTAATTTTGCAGAGATGTCTTAAGCATATGTCTTTACATAATTATAAGAAACTAGAGGCCCGGTGCATGAAATTCGTGCCTGGGGTGTGTGTCCCTCAGCCCAGCCTGCACCCTCTCCAATCTGGGACTCCTTGAGGGATGTCTAACTGTTTGTTTAGGCCAGGTCCCAGTAGGATTGGGCTTAAACTGGCAGTCAGACATCCCTCTCACAATCCAACACTGCTGGCTCCCAGCTGCTCACCTGCCTGCCTTCCTGATTGCCCCTAACTGCTTCTGCCTGCCAGCATGATCATCCTCTAACCACTCCCCTGCCAGCCTGATTGATGCTTAACTGCTCCTCTGCCAGCCAGTTTGCTCCTAACTGCCCTCCCCTGCAGGCCTGGCCACCCCTAACTGCCCTCCCCTGCTGGCCTGATTGCCCACATACCCTCCTTTGCAGGCATGGTCCCTCCCAACTGCCCTTCCCTGCTGGACATCTTGTGTCCACATGAAGGCAGCCATCTTTGACCACATGAGGGCAGCCATCTTGTGTGCTGGCATGATAGTCAATTTGCATATTACTCTTTTATTAGTTAGGCTAGAGGCCTGGTGCACGGGTGGGGGTGGGGTTAGCTGGTTTGCCCTGAAGGGTGTCCCAGATCAGGGTGTGGGTTCCTTGGGGTGTGGGGCAGCCTGGGAAAGGGGCCTGTGGTGGTTTGCAGGCTGACCACACCTTCTAATGACCCAAGTGGAGGCCCTGGTATCTGGGATTTATTTATCTTCTACAACTGAAAATTTGTACCCTGGAGCAGAGCCAAGCCTCCTGTTTGTTCCACAGCCACAGCCATTTTTGTTAGGATTTATTTATCTTCTATAATTAAAACTTTGTAGAGGAGGCCAAGGCAGGCCAGAATTGTGGGAGCTTGGCTTCCTCCATTGCTGGGGGCTACCCAAGCCTCCTGCTCTCTTCAGCTCCATGGCTGCCACCATTTTTGTTGGGACTTATTTAACTTCTATAATTGAAACTTTATAATTGTAGCCTTGAGTAGAGGTCTGGGCCTGCCAGGGTGTGTGGGAAGCTTGGTTTCCTCCATTGCTGGGGAAACCCAAGCCTCCTGCTCTCTCCATGGCTGCAGCCATCTTGGTTGGGTTAATTTGCATACTTGCACTTGATTGGCTGGTGGGCGTGGCTTGAGGGTGTAACACAGTGATGGTTAATTTGAATATTACTTTTTTATTAGATAGGATTAAGAAAATCTATCTTAAAATCTACGATTTTGCAACTTTGAATTTTTAATAACATCTGAATTGCAATATTCCCAGCTTTGAGTAGAATTGGTGACATTCAGCAAGGAGACAGGGAGGTGGGAATCCAGTTGCATTAGAAGAATGAAAACTGAAAATCACTAAATGGAATTCTTTTTTCTGGGTCAGTTTTGGACCAGTAATTATCAAGAGACTAGATTCAGGGAATGTCATGAAATAGAAACACTAAAATGTCAAGAAACAGATCATTGGGTCAAAGGCACTATCATGTTTAAGGAAAAAAAAATTGAAATGGAATGGAATGTTTGCCCTGAAAGTCCTGGCCAGATTCCAAGCTAAGTTATTGTAGTGTGTTCTAAAATCCTCACCCCCTGTAGCTCTTTTGGAGACTGTACTCTCATTCATTTCCTTTTTAAAATGATTTTGCAATATTGTTGTGTTCTATTAAACAACTGCTGTGTTCCTCTCCGGTGGTAGGTAAAGTGATTTTAGTGTTCCGTAAATAGTTTGTAACTCATTTCTTAGGGGGCAAAAGGTGCTGCATAAATGTAAGATCCTGCTACTCATTTTAAAAGAAAGCTACATAATGGTGTGTGTGTGTGTGTGTGTGTGTGTGTGTGTGTGTGTGTCCCAATGCTGTAGGTTTCATAAAATCATTTTCCAATGAATGTGAATAAAGAAAGCAAGCTCAACACCTCCTCTATCTGCCACCTGCCCGCCCCCCTCACCCCTCTTTGGCTCCCATCCTTCTAATTTTGCCTTACTTTACCTTCTTCCCTAGTTTAATAATATGAGGATCCCAAAGGAGTGACCCAGTGAATTTGAGATTCAAGGAATACACAGTCATTAAGCAAATGTAATGCGTTTAGTGATGCTAAACTAAATCCACAGTTTGAACAGACATGGAATAGAAATGAAATGATCTGGGGCAAGAGTTCAGGGCATCTCAGCAAACACAGCATGAGAACATTATCTGTGTAGCTTGCTTGCAACCTGGACACAAAACTTGCAGTTCAAAAGTAAATTTTATTTATTTAAAAAAAATAACTTTTAAAACTGTGAAATAATAACACAACATTATTCTCTGCAATATTTCTCCCCATAATAAAAACAAGAATGACACAATAATGAAAAAAAGCTAAACAATGAATATTTTATCTTGCAGTCACAAATTCATTGTTATTCCTTTTACCAAGAAAATTTTAGCTAAAAGCAAAGAAGTTGTTTGTGTATAAAGTTGTAATAAACAAGCAGTAAGCATATGCTATGATAACTCTTAATTTGTAGTCTCTGACCAGTGAGGGAATACTGTACGGATGTGCTTCATCCTCCCTTAAATTTGCTTTATCCACAAAATTTATAGTTATAGTAAAAGGTTATAGTAAAAAGTATAGTAAAATTCTTTTAACTTTTTTGAAAAGTATAAGGAGAAACAGCAGGTATATTTGTATCTATGTTTAAAAAAAAGGATTTGCTAACATTTCTATGCATCTTGCAACAGCAGTGTGTCCCTTACATATTTTACATTGCATATGATTAAAGCAGAGAACAAGCTTTAAAAGGAATTATAAAATCTTGAAATTACCAACAGCGAGAGCTTCAATTAATCCAACCACTGAAATTAACCTGAATACTCTTCATCCTGTTTTAAATTTGAATCAAGTGCCTTCCCTCCACCTCCACCCCTCACCAAAAAAAAAAAAAAAGAAAAAAAAAGTAAGTTTATTTGGATGAATAAAAAAAGTTGAAGTGAACATAATTACATGAATGGTGAATTTCATATTGTGAAAAGATGATCACTTTGCACCTTTCAGTAAGAGAGTATTTTAAAATGCATATCATTTAATAAAAATATTTTCATCTGAAAAACAGACTTTACAAAGTGCTATTGTCTTGGGCATCATTGTCACTAAGAATAGACCATAAATTGGTAGTGCCTTTCAGTTCCAGTTTTTCTAAAAGTACTTCACAAAGCAATTAGCCAGATAATGGTGGTGTGCTAAATTCTTTCAGCCTTTCTGTAGTCACTAATAGCACACAATCTTTCCAACAAATAGAATAAATTCTAGGGAGAGCTGTGTATCATCTTGTCTTCTCAACACTAATCACATTATCCCCATAAATAATGCATTTGGGCTGTCTTCCTTTTTATAAAATAGCTTAGAGTTAAAATTTTTACTAATAAAAAAAAACCTTAAGCAACCCTGGCTAGGTAGCTTAGTTGGTTGGAACATCATCCTGATATACCAGGGTGGGGGTTCGATCTCTGGTCAGGGAACATAAAAGAATCAACCACTGAATGCCTTACTAAGTGAAACAACAAATCTCTCTGTGTGCCTCAAAATCAATAAATAAACATTTAAAAAAACCTTACGCATTGATTTTTTAAAATCCAGTTAATCATAGGATCTACAGCTGATATCCTCTAAATCATTTGTAAGTAATGAAACTCCAGAATGTTCTACCATCATTCTAGTGGTAACTTCCTTCGTGAGAATGAGGACTTCTCTTTCTTTTCTTTTTCTAACTGAACTTTATAATGTGAAAAGAATTTATACAGTATCACCATTTTAGTTTATTAAATATAGCATGTGAAATAGAGGAACTGGTTATCATACTGGCAGTTTTTAGCTATTCCAAAGGTTAAACAGGAATCACCCTAGAATCCCTTAAACTTACCGTGATTTTTACATTAGAAGAGTATGAGTTAAGATAAACACAATAGTGGTATTTTGCCTAAAGGAAAAGTATCCCCTGAGCAAATACATGGGAAGTTCTGACCTTCTAGAATTCTGTAAAAGCTAATGTTCAGTTATTTAATTTATTTGAAACATTTTATGTTGACAATTTGGCTAAAATTATTTTCTGTTTGCTTATTGTTAAAATATAGGACAGACTCACTTTCAAAAGTAGTTCAAATATTTCACCAATGCTGACTGTTTTCCAGTCAAGAGGTCTTTGGGAATTTAAGTTGACATTTCTTGGAGTGTCTCAGTTCATAGACATTTAACCAATAGAGGATGATATGAAAGGGTAAACTACTTGGTCCCTCAACAATATTCTATTTATGAAAACAATGATAAAACAGTTATCTGTGGAAAGCAAAATTTGAGTCTTTTGGTCCCAGAATATATAACTAAGGCATTATTAGAAACTCCAAATTCATTCTTAATAGCTTCAATTGTAGAGACAAACTATATAATTTCCCTTTAAGGACAGGAAGCTTTAGGGATTCAAAAAGAAGAGCCCTGACCAGTTTAACTCAGTAGTAGATAGAGCATCGGCCTGTGGACTCAAGGGTCCCAGTTTCAATTCCAATCAAGGGCACATCCCCATTGGGATGTGTGCAGGAGGCAGCTGATCAATGTTTCTCTCTCATTGATGTTTCTAACTCTCTATTCCTCTCCCTTCCTCTCTGTAAAAAATCAATAAAATATATTTTTTAGAAAAGAAGACGAGGTTTAGGCGGTTATAAAAAGAGATTGTAACACTTATGCTGAAAATCAAGGTGATACTCCTCATTTCCAAGAAGTTTACATTTTTTAAATCTTTCTACGCTTACCTGAAAAATAAAAATAGCACTCTGCCTTCTATTTTGCATGCATCTGAATCATTTGTGATTAGATTTGAATTACTTTTGAAAGTAACTCTGTCCTATATTTTAACGTATCCTAATCCAACTTAATATGATCTTACCTAACATCAGCAATGCTTGCATTTATTTCACATTTCAAATATTTTGTATATTTCCTCTAATCTCACTGCTACATTTTAAATAGCATTTCTCAGTGTAAATACCCAGTTGAATAATCAAAACTCTAGCACCTATTATGTGTAAGCACTTATTTAAAACATGTGGTGATTAAAACATTTTCTCTCAAATCACATCTTGTTGAAGTTAATGAATTCTTTGTAAGAATATTAACTAGCTTCAACATTTCACTGATGATACCCTCTCCACTAACATATTGAATACATTAACTACAGACAGTGACTGATTCTTGAATTATCTCTAATATAGTGGACAAAAGTAATGCACTGGATCCTACATTGCACAGATCTCTCCTCTCTGTAACATGTTTAAATTTTGCGTAAATGGATGTTTTAATTCTAGTTGCTATTAAGCACACATGTTCTGACAGATATAAATTTAATCCAAAATACACTATTCCTGCCAGGCAAGAGGGATTAGAGATGGGAGGGCATTAACATTCAGACTTGAATTTGTCATTAGAAGGACTTCAGAGCAGTTTACACCATATTATTCTGGTTTTGATCAGCACCATCAACCTCCCATTTTTACACAAAAATAAATAAAGCCAATAAAAGATCTAGACTTTAAAAAATAGCCCCACAAAATCAAACTGTAGGTACACAGAAGAATCTCCCTTTACCAATCACTCATTATGCTGCCTCCAAATCACTGGTTACGAATAACGCCAAGAGCATGCTAATGTTCTTAAATCACACTAATGTTAGGAGAAAAAGAGTAAAGATAAACTTCCAAAAATACTTGTTGGATAAGAGCTTGCTATACAGATATTTTGTAATATATTTATTGGTGAGTCGAAGAACAGAGAACTTTAATAAGCTATGTTTGGTTACATAGCCACAGAAATTGCTGCTCTAGAACTTCAATGTTATTATACAAAACAGGATCTTTTATCACCCTCACTCTGTCAATTTCTTGATATATAATGAGTGTGATAGTATGAAAATTTCAACTAATATTAAAACTCAAGATATTTACAAAGTTTGATTGAATTTTTTATATAAATCAGCTTGATAGCTTGTTTTGCTTAATATCTTTCTGTGTGATCACTGAATGACATGAGATGTGCTAAATGCTTTATGCCCAATACCTGACTTATTTTTAAGAACTATTTGAGGAGAAAGCTTATATCATTACCCCAGGTTTGCAGAGAAGGAAACCAAGTTCCTAGATGTTAAATAAATCAGCAGAGATTGCAAAGCTAGAAAATGGCAGTCATGATTTGAATCAATTCAGTCTAACTGAGGGTCCACACTCTTAAACACTGTGCCAATTGTATACTGCCTCCTCACATTTTCTAAAGGTCACATTGCTGTTTAGACACTGCTTCGTGATTTAATATCCTTTCAGCAAATGTTACCCAGTGCCTCTGTGTGCAGACCCTGTGAGAAATGCTGTGTATTCAGTTTTACACAGAAGACATTCTGGCTACCCCTATGGACATTCCATTACAGTCTGGGGGCATGGACAAAGCAAGCAGCAATCTTCCTTAACAAAAAGATGTGGCTTCAGAAAAAGGATAAGGGTTGCACTGAATTCATACATTTAGATTTACCTTCTAGGGAGGGTAAATTAAATTTATTTATTAGTGAAATCCTGTCCCCTATGCTCTTGCCCTCCTAACTTTTCCATCAGCTAATTTGAAAGGCATATAGAAATATATTCATGCTTGATCTTAATTTCAATATTTTTTATTTTTCACTACAGGCCCAGTGCAAGGTGGTGATGGGGTGGGGGTGTACTACATACGGGCTTGTGCCCTCATAATCTGGGAACCCTCAGGTAGGGTCCTTAGACCGGGCCTGCAGTCAAGGTCTATCAGGGCTTTCCTTCCCCCTGCTGCTGGCAGCTGGTCCCACCCCTGTTGCAACCACTGTTTGCCATCCTTGCAGCACTACCCTCCTCCCCATCCACTAGTCGTCTCCCTCTGTGGGCGATAGGTGTGGGTGCAATCACTTGGCTGGCCTGGGTTTCCCTCTGCGAAGTGATCGCTGGCCAGCACTACACACCTGCCACAGCATTTCTGGCCTGTGCCCTGGGCCTTCCTCTGTGGGATGATAGATTGCAGGACCCCCAGATAGATTATTCCATAGAGGGAGGCCCCACCCATCTGACCAGGGCTCCGTGTGATCGCATTACAGAGGGTGGGTTGGGCCTCCCTCTTTGGGGCAATCACAGAGCCCCTCCTCCTTCCTTTGATCACACTACTCGCTGGTGGCCTGGGCCTCCCTCTGTGGGGTGATTCTGGGGCAATGGCAGGGTCCTCCAACCAACTGCATCACACCTGCCTTGGCTAACCTGGCACCAATGCATGTCACAGTGTGGCCATCCAGAAGGTCATCCAGACAGCTGTTCTGCTGTTCTCTCATTTGGTCAATTTGCATATTATGCTTTATCCTATATAATAAAAGCCTAATGTGTGAATTGACTGAACTACAGAGTGACAGGTGGAATGACCAGTCACTATGATGCGCACCAACCACCAGGGGCAGACGCACAGATCAGGAGCTGCCCCCAGCCCACAGGTCCCAGACCAGCCAAGGTGGGTGCCAGTGCGGGCCCTGATCACCCCACCAGTTGTCCTGAAGATCGGTCCTGATCACTGGCCACTCCTAGAGAAGCTACCCATGCATGGATTTCATGCACCAGGACTCTAGTTATTATAGATACACAAGTGAAATGAAATGACTTCTAATCAAGGATAACATCAGGCAAACTGAAGACAGCAAGGATTTGGAGGGTAGGGCCTTTCAGATGCTGTTCTTTTCCCCTTTTCTTTTTGGGTTATTATAATGCTTCCCTTATGCTTCTCTCCAGGTCTATAGACATTTGCTCTTTGGCAAAGATTTTATATTAATCCATTTGAAACTTGTTTTAAATTTAAATTAACTTAGTCTTTCCTCATTAAGGTATGAGCTCCTGAAAAGTCATATTAGGCATTAGGGGCACTGAGGAAGGGATAGAAGTGACTGAAAAGGCAGCCTCAATAGTCTTACATGATTCCTTGAAGTAGTTATTCCCTCTAACGTTCTTGGAGATTACTGGGAAAGGGAATACACTGTTTGAACATTGTGTTCTCTGAAAGACACTCTCTCTTTTTCTTTATACATTTCTTCCTAATTCTTTCTTCTGTCTTCATTCTTTTTCTCTTTGTTCCCACTCTCTCACACTAACTCCACTCTTATCTTCTCCAATTTGCTTCCCCAAAAGGGAAAGATAAAAATGGAAAGTGGAAAGAGACAGATTTAGAGAACAAGTTAGCTTCCGGGAAAGGAGAGGACCCACTCAGCGCACACTCCTCTCCTGTAGCATTCACTCAGAAATGGAATCTGAGAGCCCCCAAGACCTTGATTTCTTCAGAAAAGGAACAACTGCCTATTCTCAGGATTGTTCATGATCCTTTTATTACAATAAGCAAAATATTACCATCTTCTCTCAGTGCACAATTACTTACTAGATAGCAGTTAAGAATATAAGACATTTTAGGCAAATAGAAAGGTGTGAGTCTTTAGGAATAACATGATCCATGAATGTCCCTGTCTTTTAATTATATCTTCTTGTTATTTTCAAGACCCTATGAAAATACTCACAATAGAATCCTGCTGGATTATCTGTCTGGACCTTCCTAATTGAGAAATGCCATATTGTCAATAGGAATGCCTCCCAAAGGTCTGTTTTTGTTCCAAGAATAGCTTTCTCAGCTATTTCTTTTTTAAAAAATTATTAATTTATTGGGTTGACATTTGTTAATAAAATTATATAGGTTTCAGATTTATAAGTCTATAATACGTTATTTGTATATTATATTGTGTGTTCACCACCCCAACTCAAGTCTCCTTCCATCCCCATTTATCTCTCCTATACTGTCTTTTTCTTCCCTCTGTCCTGGAAATCACTATACTGTTGTCTGTCTATGAGTTTGTGGGTTTGTTTGTTTTGTTCTAAATCCCTCCACCTTTTCCACTCAGCCCCCCAAACTCTCCCCCTCTGACAGCTGTTAATCTGGCTATTTCTAATTAATATGGATAGGCTCTTCACCTCACATAGGAAAATCAAATTACTTCACTGCTACTTTGGAACTTGATTAGAGACATAGGAAGTTAAGCTGTTGAACCTCTAGGAGATGAAGCCTGAAGAACACATTCCTATCTTTGAGATTGCTGCTGTTGCATTCATTCCCACTCTCCCTGAGGGTGAAAACTTAATGCTTCCTTGAATTCTGTAGATATCCCAGGGTCTTTCTGATGATATCACTGAAATTTATGCAAGTTCAAACAGTTTTTATGACTTGCCATGCTAAGATTCTTTCTTAACACTGTGACCAGAACTATATTTTTCCTGTGAATAATCCAATTCCTATTTCTCTTAGTTTTTTTTTAAACATTGCATTTTCAAGAATAGTTTTTTGATTTTATCTTTGTTCTTTATCTTTCTGATTAATTTATCCATTTTCTCTATTTTTTCAAATTGGACATGGATCGATAGACTAAAGCACATAGAGGAGGTGGTGGGGTATAATATAGTATCCTATAGCATCCTCAAATCTTACTGAACTTGGGATTATTCTTACACAGGCTGATTAATGTAACATAGTATTTATAAACCAACTTCTTGACCATCTGAGAGTGTCAGCGTGGTCTTTTTGACTTGCAGACCTTCAAGAATGCCTTTTACTATATGGAAGATAACCACTAAGGGAATTTTAGAGCACTTCACTGAGGCCTTAGCCAAGTTCTATTAAAACAGAACTTTTAGAAACCTAGAAGAGTTCCCATTTCAGCCTTTCCTCTTCATTGGCATCAACAAAGTGTACCTTTTAGTATAAGAGAAAGGTGCTTCTATAAGATTTTTTGATAAAATTCTGGAAACCACCTTCCTCTGAGGTGAAATGCACTTAATAACATTTTTTGAAGCTCAAATCATGGTTGTATAGTTGATCAAGGGATTTCGTGAGAGCTGTTGGATGTTGATATAAAATAGAAATAATCTATTCATTGAAAATCACTATTAATGTCTATTTTTATAATTTAATGAATCACCGAGACATTGAGACAACAGTTACAGCAAAACAGACAAAGATCTTTCAATTCTCTTGTAATAAATGACCTGAAGGTGAAAAGGAAAAGGTAAAATTATACTGCAATTAAATTTAGACTTTTCTGTGATAATAATGAATGGAGGAGATAAACCTAGGTCATTAGTGAAACTGATATAGGGAAACCAGTAAGTTCAGTTCAGAAACTTCAGGCAAGTGTTGGATTTTAAAAATGTATAGTGTTACAGTAAAGTAAATCTTTCTTTCTAGACCAAAGAATGTCATTGTCAATGTAAATTAAGACTGAACCCAAATAACAACACAGTTCATTGAAACAGCAGTTAATTTGGGGATTGGTTACATGTTTAGGGTTGCTTCTTACTTCATTTCTTTTTTTCTTTTTTCCCCTTTCTGGTGAACCTCAGCAACCACTGCAGAAATTGTGCCCAGAGTTAAAGGCAATTGGGTGAAATCCTCCATTAGACTTTCCCAGCTTAATCTACTTTGGAGAATCAATAGATGTAGATATTTAAGAGAAATTAATCTCTCTCTGTCATTCAGTCTTACAATGCTTCATTCTAATACTGATTACACTGAAGCTCTAAGATACGCTGGAAAATGCTCTGTAATACTATTTCTTTGCAGCTAGAAATGAAAGCCCTTGAGATTGCTCCTGCTTACACAGCTCCTTCAGGTGATTACATTTTTACACAGATGTTAATTACTCTCAGGAGAAAGCTGCCCAGATCATCAGGTGTGTACAATAGTCTTACAGTGCATACCAAGGAGTGACTTACGGGCTATTATGGCTATTGTTTCTCATCCTTGTTGAGATTTGAACTCCACTCTGATGAATTTAGGGCAGATGGCTAGAACCACATTTAAATGGAAGCCAGCTAATCACTAAAATGGGTTATTATAGTGAATATAGACATTAGCTTTTAGCAGATCCCAAAGCTGAGGCCTGGCTTCAATGAGACTTCCATCAGTGGCTTCCAGACTTCACTGTGCATTAGGAGTCCCTCTGGGATAGTTGAAAATTTGAATGCCCAGGCCTCGGTTCGGACCCATTAGATCAGAATCTCAGGAGCATAACCAAGGCATTGGTATTTTCAGTCAGCGGTGATTCCAATGAGAGGCCAGGGCTTAAGGCCTTGCCCTGTTGTACTCAGTCTGTAGTTTGGTGAGCATCAGTGCCACAGTTGCAAGTGGAACAGTTGCAAGTAGAGGCATTCAGTGATTATCTTATTAAGAGGCAGAGTACTAAGCCTTCCACTCATTACTCTCTCCTCAAAAATGAAGAAGCAATAACATAAAAACAACTGCATTACATTATAAATTGCAGCTGGTGGGATTAAAATGTTAGACTTAGCCTGGAGCTTTGTCACTACTTCAAGACAAGGGAAACTTTTGGTGGTTCAATTCTTATAGGAGATCATCAGTATTGAGGGTTGAAGAATGATTCCTGGGAAAGACTAAATTACTTTTGTAGGTTGATTGTAGAGAGCATCTACTCAAGAGGAAGTATGTACAAGGGCTATATAGGAAGATATTTGATTATAATACCAAACTGAGACAATATTTAAGAAAAAGCACATTTATCAAGTTTTGTGTTACTTTCTAAGTGAAAAGAAGCACTTAACTTTCTTTTGCCACCAGCCTTCTATTAATCAGAAAAAAAAATTGCATGATTCTTAAGAGTCTGTCAGCTTTATTTCTGTCCTTACAACTTGCCTGGTGCTCTGAATAAAGAAGGAAGTAAGGAAATATTTGTTAAATACAAGAACGAAGAAAGGCATTAGATCATACATATCTAATACTGGCTGGATATTTAAAAGAAAATGTATACTAGATATAAGATTTTGTTTTACTTCAAAAGTAACAATAAATTGAACTATATGAAATTGCCACCTTTATAGGTAAAAAAAATCAAATAGTTATTTTGTATGGTTCAACATATATGCCTTTAAAATTTTGTTTGCTACTTTTAAAAAAATTGGTTTACAATAAATAAGTACATTCCGTTTAGTTTGAAAGCTTCTCTTTTTCGAAGCTGGATGTTATAGATGTGCAACTGCTCTTCAGAAAATGAAAATGGGGTCCCGGTGGAGTATCTGAGTTTCTGACGGGGCATGCACATCAGAAAGCAATATGTAAACAGTATTATAGGATCTAATGTCAAAGACTTCAACTATTCAAGGGTGGCTGAGTTGATGCAGCAACCTGACTTCATCAAGAATGTGGAAAATGACTATTCTGGGAGAAAACACCAAACTCACAGAAAATAAAAATGCAGGTATTTGAGCATTACTTCCTTGCAGTACTATGCCCGAAAGATTATGCAGCTCTGTCAATATTTTGAGCACATCTGCTTGTTCTGATAAGGAATATCTCTTTCTTATGATTGCATGTCCTTTCTCAGATCAGGGTTCAGGATAATTGAAACCGAACAGTTTCATAATCTGTTGTAGAAAATAGAGAACTATAATATAGGCTTTAAGTCATTAGATAAAAGGCTATCAGAATGGATAAATTGTGGGCTGATGCACAAACATTTATTTGCATAAAGTAGCCATCTTGATGCTCACAAAACATGCCAGAGAACAAACCGCAGAGTGTGCAGAGGGAAGGAATAGATAATTCCCTCTACAGTATATGAATTTTGAGGAAAGATGCCTAAAAGCAGTTCTTAAGTAAACCAAATAAGGGTGCACTATATGCTTTCCCCACCACAAGAATCTAAAAGATTGGCCATTGTGATTTTTTATGCACATGAACATAAAATAACTTAGCGAGTTTACTTAACCTAATAACATTAGTAAGAAATATGCTTTATAGCACAACTCAGCACACACAGCGTAAATATATAACTAAGCTTTATTGCAACCGTTTTATATTCTGTTTTAAAGTGTTAAATAGTATGAAAGTCATTGGTGTTCATTATTTGCTTTGTTTGAGCTCAGATCAAAATGTTTGAAGAAAGAAACTATTTTTGCAACTTAGGCACAATTATGCCTAAGATATTTCCACATAATATATATATTGGAAGAACTACTGCAGCTCAGTGCCTCCTGCTTTTGTAACAGTGCATGGTGAGCACTTAAGAGGGAGTGTATTTGTACATGTGTCTGTCTTTTTAAAAAATATATAAAACTGTCCTTTTTACTCTAGATCACAAAGTGGTGTTCCATGTATGTGGTAATATTAATAATACTGGGCCTTGTAAATATTTTGACCATTCATGAATAATGATAGTGTACTGATGGCATGGTTAAAAATGTTTCACAAAGCAATACTAATTCTCAATGCATTTGATGTATGTTTTTTTTTCTATTTCATTTAAAAATTCTAGTCACAAATTACTAATTTGATTACATGACCCACTGATAGATAACTATTCACTATTTAACAAACTATTTTAAGTTATATCTGAACAGAACCTTATGCCATTCCTAAATTAGAAGTCAAAATAGTTTGGAAAAACCATATCTACCTTCACTTCTTATGATTAAGATGATGTTGGGAGGACCCTTTTAAATTATTAGGTATAGATGGCACTTGCTGGACAGGTCAGTCATCTTGCCCAGAGTCACATACAGGTAGCTGGTAGAGATAGGATTTAGATCCTGTCATAACAACTTCTACAACTCTTAAATATTCCATTCTCCCAGGGTGACTTCCAGTTGGTTTCTGTTGTTTGTGGCTCTGAGGGCATAGGTAAAAAAGGAGCCATTCCTCTTTTTTCTCCTATAAATGAACATTCCTGACTACCAGGGTGTCTTTGAGTTGTGAAGGGGGTAATGGATGAGCCAACAATGATCTTGGCAAATAGCCTGAGCCTCAACTTGCCCAGGGCCTCCCATCTACATTCTGTGGCCCCAAAATAAAGGTTCCAGGAAATAATGGTTTTTCATGTAATGACCCTCACTGCAAAATTATCAGCTATTTCTCAAATAGCAATCCACACAAATCAAATATAGAAACAAATTATCTTGGCACAAACGTACTTATCCACAAAACAACTCAGCATGATTTTCTAAAATCTATAAAGAGTCAGTGCTTATATATGTCTCAATGTTATAAAAAGCATTACCAATGATGAGACTGAGAAAATTTACTAATCTAAGAAAGAGTTCACAGAAAGGGTAGGGATGAATGTTTCAATTTTTCTAATCACATTTGAAAATCAATATTATCCCCTAGATTTTTTTGGATAAAAATGTCTGATTTATAGTTTTAAGTCAATGATGAAAAAAATCTTATTTTATATAAAATAATTCCATATGACTAATTCTTCCCTCTTTAAATTTCATATCAAATTTTACTTTCATCTGTAAAATCCAAAGGAAACAAAATTAATTATCTTGAGGCGTATAATTTTTAAATGTCTGTGTCAATTACCTATGTTGTTTTTGGCATTGACTATAGGCCAAATATTCTATTACAAATTTTCTAAGAAAAAATACCACAAGGTGAATATAGATTATTGTGTTATATATAAAAGTTTCTATAAGATGTAAGTTTCCCTTCTTAGAAGGCTCTTACAAATTAAAAACTGCCAAGGTCAGGTAAAAAACTACATAACTTCACAGAATTCCCTTAATATCATATTTTCTCACAAATATCCTATCATTTTTATAATATTTAAGATATATTTGGATACAGTAAATGGAGTTAAAACCAATGGGTATAAAGAGTAAAATCTCTAATTTTCACATCATTTTTATTTATAAATCGTTAGGTAAGAAAAAGACTGGTGATATTCTGAAGTTAAACAAAAGAGGGGAGAAGGGGACAAAAAATATGAAGAGCCATATTCATGAAATAATTGTACCTTAAACATAAAACAAAGCTGCCGATAAGATCACTTCAGCTTGTTTTGTTTCACCAATTTATTCTTTCATATATTTGTCAAAGAAGTGCTATCTCTTGCCGTTGGTGTTTGTCATTGATCCCAGATAGATGGAGTTGCAGCATGCATACCATTTTCCCCCATTATCTATAGAGAAGTTGAATAGATGCTTGAATAACTAGTACATGTGTCTGTTACTTTGTGTTTTCCTTCTTTATCACATTTTTAGAATCAAAGGCAGATAAGCTCCTACACTAGGCACTATTATCAGTATCAAGGAAACACACACGAAAGATATGTGAACAGAATGAAGCCTGCCATGTCAATAGGAGACAGACTATTACAGGAAAGTACCAGATAATTAAATTTAAGAAAGAGCCTAAAGTTTGGACTTCTCACAATACAGTGTAATATGGCAGACCCAGATAAGAATTTGTACTTAAAAACATATGCAGATATCAATTCACATTGTTTTCTTTATAATAGAGCAAAGAGAACAAAGAAACCGAATGGAAGGACAGTGTATACTTGATAGCCATGATGTCAATGCCAGTGGGTTGCTTAGCTTAGTTTTGAAAATTGGAAAAACATTCCATTAATGGGAGAGTTGTGGCAAATATTATTTTGTCACATAGCTTTTTTATATATCTTCTCATCAGACATTAAGGCCTTTTTGAGGCCAGAGGCCTCTCTCTGTCTTTTATTTGCTTCTGTTGTAGCACTTGACACATGGCAGATTCTCAGTAAATAAACAGTTAATACCTACTGACCCTCCTCACAGAACTGGACAATAAATGGCCACATTCACAGACCAACTAACATATCTCCGTATACAATCTCATGTTCAAACACTATGACTCTACTCCTAAAGGTGCACAAACTCAGAAACATGTTTTCTGGAATTTAGTTTCTCCTATGAATGTTTTAAGTTCCTCCTTCTATTATTTCTGATTGTCTCATTTTTGATTCTTTAATAGGTCTGTCTATCCAGCCTTCTCTCCATCCCCCAAACTCTCAGGCTGATATTTCTTACTGACTTCATTAAGTTTCCAGCACAGATGTGTCTGCTTCCGAATCTCTTTTTTCTCTCTCAGTGTCATTTTTCTTAGGCAGTTCCTGTTCTCTTCTTTAGTTTATTTTATCTCACACACTATGTACAGTGTTCAGCTAGACTTTGGAACACTCAAATGTATTGACTACAATTTACTCCTCTGAAAAACTCTAATATCTAATATCTAATTCAGTTCCTGCCACTTAGCAAATGCATCTCAAATTACTTAATCATTTAGGCAAATGGTATATATATATTGTATAATTGTAACTATTTTTAAATAAGGGTATGGGAATACAAAAATAGTGTTTTTGTAGACAGGCAAACCGAGGAACCTATTAAAACAATCTTTGTGATATTAGGTACATTTCCTGTCCAGAATCCAACTTATACCCTTTAGACCCATAAACCCAGAAATATAAGTATATTTTTTACAAGAAAATTTTTATTTGTATTTTGGTTCATAGGCAAGTGATTAATTTTAAAATTATAGAAATATACTGTAAACCATTGTCATATCTAAATTAAGAGGCAGTGGAAGACATAAAAATATATGTGCATATGAAATCATTATAGCTATATAAAAAAGCCTCATGCATGGGCTGGCTTGCATTTACTGCTTGTCCTTAGACCAACTACTATGACCAGAAAAGCATGGTTATATATTTTATTCATTCTATAATTTAGAGTGGAAAATGTAGGTGCAAAAGAAAAAATGTTCCCTAAAATAAAGGACAGATAAACCTAAAATAGTGATGTAGGAATGATTTCTATAAGTAATTTAATTTCCCAATCAGAAAAATGCCGACAAATGTCATAAAAAAGGATACTTCATATAAATATTAACTATTGACTATATAACGCATATTGTCATAGGCCCATGGGGAAGAAAACTGAAGTCTAGGAGCAAATTAAGAGTGGGGAGAATTTGATAAATAGGTCTAAGCAAAAATACATGCAATTTTTAGTCAGTGACAACTTCTTACATCAAAAGAAGTGATTAATATACAGTATGCACATAATACAGAGTGACAACACAGGTGTGGTTGCTCCCAGTAAAGCGGTCAAGGTAAGCAGCTATAAGAAAATCACATTGAAGGTAAGACCTGAATAAAGAGATCTGGTTGACCCTGTGAAGATCTAAAAGAAGAAAATGCCAGGCAGAAGGGACAGCAAGGATGAAAGCCCTGAGTCATGTTGAAGATGATGAAAGTATGCCTTATAAAAGTGCAATGGCAATTATACAGACATGATGAATTCAAATTCACAATAAATTTATTTAAGATTATGATATTCTAGGCTTTGTTTTCCCTCAGCTGCATGGAAAACATGAAGTTACTAGAAAACTAGAAATCAAAGGAGAGAGAGAGAGAGAGAGAGAGAGAGAGAGAGAGAGAGAGAGAGAGAACCTCTTTATTGGCAACCTAAGGCATGTTTTTTTTTTTCACTCCTAGAAGCAAGTAATTTGTAGGTAATAACCTAAATTAGATGAATATATATTTCTGTTCTTCCAGTGTCCATATACAATGTGTATTACAGAGGGACAGTAAAGGTATTTTGAGTGTAAAGTGGACAAATTTGGGGGATATCTCTTGTCCTGATTTTAAATTCATTTACTAGTATAAGCCAATGCTTCCCGTAGCAGACATGGATGGTCACCTTCCTAATACACCCTAGCTTTTTCACTAATGATGGAATCTCAGCCATAAGAAATGAGTCATACTTACCAAATTTAGATAACACCCTTTCTTTTTGCAAGTGATAGCATAGGGATAAGCATTTAATACTGCTTTGGACAAGAACACATGGTGGGGGCATCAATTGGGGGAAAAGGAGACATGTAAAACTTTAGACAATAAAAAAACATGTTCTAGGAAATAAAAGAACTACCTCCTATTAAATTTATCTATGAAAAAATATATAATTACATCAATAGACACTATAATTGAGACATTCTTTTCTAATTAATTTGTTGAAAGGAATACTAACCATAAACTAAATGCTCAGTTTTTCTATGCTGAATATATCTACAGCAAAGTCAGAGATACATTTAGCACAAAAATAAATGTTCAGTTCAACTTAAAAAAAAAGAACACATTGGAGAAGTCTGTTTGTAATGTTCTGGGAAGTATTTTGCCCCCTGCTCAGAAGAGAGCACTAATTTAAAAGAAGAAAGAAAGAAAGAAAGAAAGAAAGAAAGAAAGAA
>JAAGEH010000304.1:21137060-21255108 GCA_011751065.1 Lasiurus cinereus | reverse complement strand
AAGAAAGAAAGAAAGAAAGAAAGAAAGAAAGAAAGAAAGAAAGAAAGGTCCTTTTCTGCTACACACTCTCTCAGCTACCTTGCTTTCTCTATTGCCATGTGAGGACATGGTGCTTGCATTACTGCACCAATACTGCCAACCTGGGGGATAGGCCAAGAGACTCGCAGGGGCTGGCTCAGACTCTCTACATCAATTATCTGTCAAATTAAACCTGGTATTCTGTAAAGTTACACTTATTCAATAAAGACATAAGAAAGTGACATAACAAATGTCACTAATATTTAAGCAACTTTTAGTAAGGTGGGGGCCAGCCTCCTCTATCTAACTGCCTATTTTTCATCTCTTGGAAATCCAATGAGAATCTCACTTATTATGGAGAAAATAAAACTTGGTTTCTCCTCCTTTACTTATTCCTGTTTGAATCTTCCCATCACAGTAAATAGATTCACCAAGTTGTTTAAGGCAAGACTTGGGATGATTCTTGATTAATTTTTTCTCACTTATTCCACATTACTAATCAATCTATAGGTCATATATGTTCTACTTTAGAATATGTCTCAAGTCTCTCTACTTTTCACCATTACATTAACCTGGGTCAAATCAAAGCTACTAACCTCTGACAGCTTCCTCCCCTCACTGCTGCAATAACTTCCTACTGTCTCTTGGCCAGTACTTTTCATAAAAAAATTGATGTCAGAGAGAGAGGAAGGGAAGAGAGAGAGAATCATTGTTGTGAGAGAAAAACATTGATCAGTTGCTTCCTGGATGCACCCCAATGTGGGATCAAATATGCATTTTAGCTATGTGCCCTGACCAAAAATTGAATCCATGACCTTCTAGTGTAACAGGCCAATGCTCCAACAAACTGAGCCACACCAACCAGGGCTATACTTTTGATACCTAAGTATTATCTTCTCTAGAGAAACTAGAATAAATTTTTATAACAGCTATTTTATGGCATTTTCTCTATTAAAAATCCTTCAGTGGATTTCCATTATATTAAGTAGAAAGTTTAAACTTCTCACCACTTTCCTGAAGGCCCTGCATGACTTGTTCTCCACCTAACTCTTCAACTTTATCTCCAAGCACTTGCTTATCTCAGTCTTCACTGGCCTCCCAGTTATGTATATGCTTGTTCTTTCTACCTCCTCTTTTCCAGTAGACATTGTCAAGAGCCTCTCCTATACATCCTTTACAGTTTTACAAAAGTCACCTTCTCAATGGAGTCATCTCTGAACAACCTATATAAATTTCACCTTCATGTGCATATTAAATTCTCCTTTCCTCCTTCGCATATCACTAAGATGCTATATGTTTTACATGTATGACTTTTTTATTGTCTGTTTCCCCAGTAAAAGATAAGTTCCAGAAGAGCAGAAATTTGTCCTATTTTGGTCACTGCTATATTCCCTAGTACCGGGTATAATGTCTGACACATTATACATATTCAAGAAATATTTGTTGGATGACTTAAGTAATAAGTAGCTGACTAAATGTGATGGTAACAAGTCTGACATCCTGACCACATAGAAGAGTGCTCAAAATAGTGAATATTGGTTTAAAAAATGAACAGTTAACACAAGGCAGACCATTTTTCTAGCTTATGGACTGCCTCTTGTTGAGGATTTTTGCTTCTATGTTATTACGATCTACTGATCTGCAATTTACTTGAAAAGTCTCTGTCGAGTTTTTGTATTCAGGTAATTCTGGTCTTATAAAACCAATTAGAGAGTATTTTCTCTTCTAACTTCTGGAAGAGATTTAAAGGCTAACAGGAGCATGTCATGTATGATTTTATGGGTTCTATTAAGGACTTTATATACCTGTCTGAGATAAGGACATAAGTAAATGATATAACAAGAAGTGAGTAAAACAGTAAGCCTACACTCATTGATCCAACCTGAATAATTGTTTCCTGTTTTGTTTTTAAAGAATCTTGAAAGAGTCTAATGTAATATTCTGTGATAAGGTCCTTTACTCAACATGTGACTCATGAGCCCCCGAAAGCTCAGAATCCCTTCTTTTCTGTGATACATATATTTTCAAGGAACAAAAGTTATATGTAAAATAAAAGTATACTTGATGGATGCCTATTTTGTTTGAAACATAAACTCATTAAAAGCAATGTCTCAGACATGCTACCTCCATATATTTACTACTCATAATAATGCAATGTCTTCCCCGTGTTTGCTGAGAAATGCTTTCTGGAGTAAAAATTGGCTCTAAAAACAGTACACAAAAATGTGTTATGAAATATTTTGAACAACAGCAGCATTTCTGAAATCCAAGGTGAACACAGTGAAGGACAACATTCATTTGGACATAAGTTTCAGTGTATGACCTTTTTTAAAAAAAAAGGACTTTTGTTATTTTATGGTCATGCTTCATAAAATGTATTTCTCCATTCTGCATTGTGAGTATATTTTTATAAGAAATATCAGAAACACTGAGGCAGTTTTTTATATTCAGGGACTGACAATACTGATGGCATTTTAGGAAATAAAAAATATATGTATATAATCCTTCATGTGTATATGGAAAACCACTCATCACAGTCTAAAATCCTATTATAGAGAAACATATAAACAGAGATATATTCCATTTCATAAACTAAATTTCAATGTCCATGTGGAAAATGGATAATATATATTCTATAAAAGCAAAAAAAAGTAATTTCAGGGTATGAATGACAATGCTTTTTAAATATGGAAGAATAATTTTTCTCCTGCTAAAAGAAATATATTTCATTATATATAAACAGGAATGATTAGGATACAAAACCAAATAACCTTTTACTGTATAGTTATAATTGTTAAAATACAGTTTTTACTTTCTGAATAAATATTAGGCAAAGGCAATTTTCAGTCACTGTATTAAGTTAGCTAAAACATTGCAAAAATTGCTATAACCATGAAAGAAATTATTTGTTTCATTAAGCAAAGAAGAAAAACTACTAAAAACATTTTGAGGGGAAGCAATAGATTTATTTCAACTGTTATGCATCTTAAGGTATCAGAGATCTAAAGCTAAGTAGTATATTGGAGATATACAGAAAGAAACTGTAAACAATGACTTAAAGCAATATAATTTCAACTTAATGATGAACACAAAGATTATTTTTATATATGGTCATATATACACATAAATCATCCTTCCTATTTAACAAAGATATTTCTTTCAGGAGAAAAACACAAACTTAGATTTTGGAGTTGAATGCTCTTGCCTATATACAAGAAATTGGTGGGGAAACACTATTCTGCCTGCCCACAACATAACAGAATTAAAATAGTCCGGTGAGTATTTTATACTATGCTCTGTAAAGAGCCAGCGAAATTGAATACAATTTTTAAAGTGACAGATATCTTTAAATTTCCTCTCTCCTATAAAGTTTGTATTTTTAAAAAAGGAAAAAGTTGTTGGTAAATAAAAATAGATCAATTTAAGTTTTCTAACTATAGAGGATTTTTATTGGATGAATACTTTTTGAAATGATCTCCTTTGTTGATTTCAATAGGAGATCATTTTGCACCCAAAATAAACTTGAAGCATGCTGATTTTAAATCAGTTTATAAAATCTTACTCAAGAGTCATACAGTTTATGAGACCAGAATTACCCAAATTCTATCTATAAAACAGAATTTTCTTACATTTATACTCAGAAGTAAACAACATGGATAAAAACCTCCAATATTTTTAAAATTGAAAGTCTTAAAGAACACAGAGTGAGTAGAATGACTATTCTACCCTAGAGGAGGGCTTCCTTCGATGCCATCAGATGTTCATTTTTCTTTCTGTATAACATCAAACAACCACTGAACTAAAAGGGTAAATCTGGTCATGCTCTACACGCAGCTGCCATTTTGACTGGGAGCTACTTTGGAATGATATTTTTTTTCTAAAAGACGTTTTCCCCCAGACTGTCTCTTGTTCAAAATATAGTAAGAAAGTACTAAAATAATGTATGAATTAGATAATTGTGATGTGATCATATTTCAGAAAACCATCCTATTTATTACTCTAAGCCTTCTAAGTACAGTCTCAATACTTATCTATAAGTACAAGAAGGGATAAAAGTAGGTTTACAGTTGTTTGTATGGAAAATCTTATATTATAAAAGCCCAATATGCTGAGTATTCCATCATACAATTCACCTGGTCAAACAGTGGCGGGAGCATTTCTCACCTCTGTGATAGCTTAGGCCCACTCTCTGGATTGTGACAGGGAACAAGCTGGGCTAAGGGACCTCCAGAGTACACTGGACCTTTCATAATACAATAAGCAATAAAAAGTGTACTCACGAATGTAAGTCTATTTTTGCCCCACGCTTGTATGTGAGAGCTAGGAAATATTTTAAAATGCATTTCTCCATCATCTTGCAGAATTGTTTATACTTTTCCACAAAAATAATTATCTTTAAAAATTTTTTCAAGAATAGATTTTTACTTTCTCTTCAGAACATTACATCATCTCATTCATCACTCCCATTACTTTTTTCTATAATTGAAATGTTTCTCTCTTTTTGGTCCTTAGTTTACAATGTTTTGTGTAATGGAATATATTTAAGTGCACATTTGTACTTCTTTTCTTCTCATTTTAACATCTCAAAATCCTTTATTTTTGTTTTACAAGGTTATATTGCAACCTTAAATAAATTTGGTTTTGTTGCTTTATCTTCCTATTAATTCTTCATTTTTTTTTCTATTTTCAATCTAAGTTTGAACTCAGATCTCTAATAAAGTAAACATACCCAGAATTAATCTTGAATAATTATTTGAATACTTTACATAACTATGGAACTTGAGTTTTCTAGTTATTTTACTTCCACACCTTATTTTTTTTCCATTTGTCATCTTGTTATTTTAGGTGAAAAAATATTACCTTTTTTTCCTTGTTCCTTTATATTGTTTGTTCTCTCTGATTTTAAGATCTTGGTATTGTTTTTGGAGTTCTGGGGCTTTGTTACAATGTGTATGTATCTCAGTTTGTTTTGTGGCTAGGAATGATTATCTATCTGGTATCCACATCTTCGGGTATGGAAAATTCTCAGTTATTAACTTTTAATTCCATCCATCTGGAATTCTTAGTAGACATTTGTGTAATTACTCTTTTTTCCCCATCTCTTAACACTCTTCTCATTCTAGAAAATATCCACAGATATAATTCACATTCCATTGTTATTCTCTAAGGCTATTCTCTTTTCCTCCTGAAAATTTGCATTAAAAATTTAAATTTATATACTATATCTGCTAATTTGTTTTCATTATGTCCTATTGTTGGTTTTTATGTCTTCCCTTTTTTCTTAATAATTCGAAGTGGTTAATTATGTTTTTTTCTATATTGTTAAACTATCTCAAATATTTAGGATTTTAGTTCTGCTTTTGGTGCTTGTTTATTCTTCATTATGTTGGATAATTCTCACATAGTAATTTATCATTATTTAATTGAAAACTTGTTTTCAGGTTTGTTTGTGTGTTGTTGATTTAAAAAAATATATATTTTATTGATTTTTTACAGAGAGGAAGGGAGAGGGATAGAGAGTTAGAAACATCAATCAGCTGCCTCCTGCACATGCCCCGACCCCCATCCACCCACTGGGGATGTGCCCGCAACTAAAGTACATGCCCTTGACCGGAATCGAACCTGGGACCTTTCAGTTTGCAGGCCGACTCTATCCACTGAGCCAAAACGGTTTTTGCTGTTGATGTTTTTGTTGTTGTTGTTTGCTTGTTATTGGTTTGTTGTTGTTGTTGTTTTGTGGGGATTTTTTTTTGTGTGTGTGTTTTGTTTTGTTTCACTTCAAGGGTCCTGTGTGCTCTAACTAATACTTGTTTCTATAAGAAAGGTAGGTTTCCATTAGTTTACATAAATTATATTTGAGGAAATTCATGTACTGTGAATAATGTAAATTTAAGCCCCACACTGGTACATGCCAAGGTCTAGTGTTTTGATTTGTTACACCAGAGCTTGTTTTTTTTTTTTTCATTTCATCTATATTCCTAGGAAAACAAACTGTAGTCACTTCCCTAGACCAGTGAGTGCAGTTTTCTTGCTGCTTCATCAAGGAAGAAATGGCTTCTCCAGAGTCTTGAATTTATGTGAGAATTTCAGTTCCAGAACTTTAACCTAATTTTTAGCCAAAAGTTTTTTAGCCACAAGACACTTGATAATGGACTGGCCTCTCCCTATTTAGTCATGACATTAGCTCTGAGTCTTTCTCCTCTGTCTTTGAGTTCTTTTTTTCTGACTCTTGATAATTTTCAGGTTTATCTGGTGTTGATCTACATATTTAGAAATATTTATAAATGGGAGGTGGTTAAGTGTCTCATTTCAATCCACCAGAACTATTGATATAAAATGGGTTAATAATCAATGATTCATCTAGATGCAGACAGTGAGTTTAGACTATATTTCAGGTAGATCAATGTGCATTTTACTATGTCAGGAAAACATAGCTTTCCAAAGTCCATTACATAGTGCCAGAAACAATGTTCGTCCTTCAATATATCCCTTTGTCACCTCACATAATTACTGGGTTTTTGAAAATGTCGGTTTTTTTTTAAATCTATTTATTCATTTCCTATTTTGGCTCTGTTTCTCTATAGAATTATATGAAGTTCTCTTCCTGTGTCCACATGAACTTTATTATTTTCCTGACTATATGTGCAATATGTGTTTAACTACACATAACTTAAGGGGTTAATGTATGACAAATGAAGAACCTTTTAAAGCCCTAACAATTGGCAAAAGATACACTCAAATAAAATAAAAAATAAATCATCATAAAATAAATTGTAAATCATCACTAAATAAAAATTTATTTGCTATGTATTATTTCTTATCATCTATTTTGTGCTTCTTTATCACCAGTATCTTCAATTAAATAATTTTCTTCCTAATTTTCACAATGATTGCTCTTTTTATCTTGACTAGATACATATAGACCTTATTGAATTTAGAAATGGTTAATCCAACTTAATCCATACCAAAATTACTTTGTTGGACAGGCAGAGCAACAGAGCAAAAGATTTATTCTGATGTGTCCCAGAATAGGGCATTCAGTCACTAGAAAATATAATTAAGAAACATCTCAAGATCCAAAAAGTTCTTATGAGATCTGGGTTGTGAGTTTTTGATTTTGTAATGTCATGGTATAGCCTTCCCTTCTACTACTCCTACACCATTATTTAGGCCTATCTTATGTGGATTAAATTTCTCAGGCAATTCTGCTTTTTCTAATATGTAAATTTATGCATACCTTGTCCTTTCCATTTAAGAAGATGGAAAGCCTTAAAAAAGTTAAAATAAGTGGATTAGATTAATTTTAGCATGGTTGACAACGGTAATAATGAGATTAAAATGAAGAGTAGGATCACTCACTACATAAAACTTGGGAGGAAAAAGGTAGAGTAGTATGTGATTAAAGTTATTAGATGACAAATATTTTAGTGGGCCTAAGTATTAGTCCTTTGATAATAGTTTGTCTCTCAACTAAAATGAAATCCTCATGAGAACGGGTCTTGAACAGAGGGCTTGGAAGAGTGACTGGCATAGAAGATGCTTAACAAAATCACTGATGAATACATAAATGTCTAAAATCAGGCTTTCCAATCAACAAGATTTATAAGGCCAAGGGAGAGTAGGAAATACTGAAAACCTAAATGTATGAATGTCAAAGTTTATATGGGAAGATAATTTGGTGATATGGATGAGGAAACAAAAGTATTTGGGAAATTCACACAAAGTTGGGTGGTGATATTATTGTATTCTTACTAAGCCCAGGTTTTCATACTAGTTTTGAAAGCTGAAAAATATATTTTGAGATAACTCAGCATAACATTGATCATTCCTGTCCTAGGATTCTCATTTGAATGCTGTCAACATCCATGTTATCTTGGGCTCTTGTTTCTTGAGCATGGAATGGAAAAGAGGGATGCTTAACATTTAAAAATCCATTTTGACACTTTCTTCAGTAAAAAGAAAAAAAACACATTTTTTTCTCCTCAGTGCAATTTCCAGGGTAAGGAGGGATTTTAAAAAAATTGAAAAAAATAATCTGTGCCTCAACCTAAGCAATAGAGATTTTGGAAACTTTTCTTTTAGATAATTTATTTTACTGAAAATTAGATTTAATAAAGAATTGTGGACTCTTTTCCCAGAATGGCTTTCCAATTCTTGCTTTTTATATTGCAGATTAGCTTACTAGTATATCTTATATCAAATAAGGAGATGCTATATATTATATTAGAAGATGCTGTATATTATTGGCCTTTCTTTTGAAATTATTAATTTTTCTTTGAATAGAGAATTTTAGATTGAGGAAATAGTTCTGCTTGCATTTCCACATGTAACTCTGGTTCTTTAAGTTAAATGGAACTATGGGCATCTCTACTTAGGGCCACTAGATCACCTTGAAATCCAAAGCTAAGGAAGAAATAAGACAGAGTGTCCTTATTTGGGCAGACTCCCTGAGTTATTCTCACTCCTATTCATCCATCCCCAGGCACAGATGCTGCCTGTTCTCTCAAACCATCCAAATGTAATGAACAAAAAATAAAGAGAAATGGTAAAATATAAGATACTAAATTTCAAGTAAAACAAACTGTTCTTTGTAGTCTAATTTCTGCAGAAAAAGTAACAAATTTAGCATAGTGCTTAATACACAACAGATATTCAATAAATTAAAGGAACAATTTTATGGGTAAGTGCAGCAATTTGGTAAACTTAGTATACTGAAAAACTCTATGCTAAACTTTAAAAATATAGAGAGAGTAGAATTATTTTTTATTTTAAAATATTTTTATTGATTTCAGAGAGGAAGAAAGAGGGAGAGAGAGATAGATACATCAATAATGAGAGAGAGAATCATTGATTGACTGCCTCCTGCATGACTCTAAGTGGGGATGGAGCCCACAACCCAGGCATGTGTCCTTGGTTGGAATCAAATCTGGGACCTGTCAGTCCATAGGCCAATGTTCTATCTACTGAGCTAAACCAGGTAGGGAAAGGGTAGAATTTTTTAGAAAACTAAGTTGGATAAAGACTTCAGTAGTGGGTTGAATAACTCAGAGTAGCTTTTGTCTCTGTTTAAATGTTTCCTCCATTCATATTCTTTTTCAATGGATGTGTAACTTATATGTACCCATATATTTAATAATAATTTAATATATCTATTGTCCTGAATTATGAACATAACCATTAGTGAGCATCCACTTTATTTAAGGGTTAGTTTACTACTGCATGGCTACCCCTATTTGAGACTATTTTGTCCCTCATGCTCTAGCTCTTAAATAAATGGTGATTCCCCACCAATTGTGGTTCAGTGGTTGAACATTGACCCATGAACAAGGAGTTCATGGTTTAATTCCCAGTTAGGGCACATGCCCGGGTTGCTGGCTCGATCCCCAGTAGGGAGAATGCAGGAGGCAGCTGATCAGTGATTGTCTCTTGTCATTAATGTTTCTATCTCTCCCTCTCCTTTTTCCACTGAAATAAATAATATACATATATATTTTTTAAAGAAGTGGTCCTTATATATATTTAATATGCAAAGAATGATGTTATATAGAAAGCTTTGTAAAACTAAAGATTCAAATGTGAAAATAATAAATTAAAAATATAAATTTAATACCTTTTACTATGGTAGAGATAATTTATATTACTTGACAACCTTGGAAAACTTTTAAATTAATAGATATTATTATCATTGACATCCATATACTGAATTTTTATTTAAAATATTTAGCATGAAAATGAAAATAATGTACTCTAAAATTATTCCTGAGAAATAAAAATATATAAGAAAAAATCTAAATTTAATTATTTAAAATATATTTTTATTAATTTCAGAGAAAAAGGGAGAGGGAGAGCAATACACTGAGTGGCCAGATTATTATGATCTCTGAATGCATAATAATCTGGCCACTCAGTAGTATATATACTATATAATAAAAGCTTAATATGCAAATTGTCCTCATGACCAGGAGTTTGACCAGCAGGCAGGCCAGCCAACCAATCATGTCACTTCCCCCTGGCCAGGCTGCCTGGTCTCCACCCATGCATGAATTCATGCACCGGGCCTCTAACACACACACACACACACACACACACACACACACACACGTATATATAAACATGTGTACATATGTTTATATATGTATATATACCCAAACACTGAGTGGCCAGATTATTATGCATTCAGAGATCATAATAATCTGGCCAATCAGTGTAGAAAGATCAATGATGACAGAGAATCATTGATTGCCTTCTACATGCCCTCTACTGGGGGTCCAGCCCAAAATCCTGGCATGTGCCCTGACTTGGAGTCAAATCATGACATTCTAATTCATAGGTCAACATTCAACTACTAAGTCATACCAGTTGGGCAAAATATAAATTTAATTTAATTTCAATATTTTTATGTTTGATTTCAATTATATATTTACTAGAGACCTGGTGCATGAAAATTTGTGCACTCAGAGGGGTCCTCAGCCTGGCCTGCATCCTCTTGCAGTATGACACTCCTCGGGGGATGTCCACCTGCTGGCTTATGCCCACTCCCTGGGTTATCAGGCCGAAGTTGGCAGTCAAACATCCCTCTGGCAGCCTGGGAGCCATTGGGGTTCTAAAACCCATTTTCAAAAATTCTGATTAAGCAAGTCTGGCAAATGCCCATGAATAGATATTTATATAGATTCACTTCAGGATACATTGAGATGTTCCTTAAAATATTTGCAGACTAGAAGAAGAAATTATTCCTAGAAACCATCAAAATTGAAGAGAATAAAATGGAAATATTTTTTATGTACTAAATCTTTATTGTTCAGATTATTACAATTGTTCCTCTTTTTCCCCCCATAGCTCCCACCCCTCCCTCTGCCCTTACCTCCCCCTCCCATTGTCCTCATCTATTGGTATATGATTTTTGTCCAGTCTCTTTCTGCATCCCTGCCACCCCTTTCCCCTGAGAATTGTCAGTCCACTCCCATTCTATGCCCCTGATTCTATTATATTCACGAGTTTATTCTGTTCATCAGATTTTTTATTCACTTGATTTTTAGATTCACTTGTTGATAGATATGTATTTGTTTTTCATAATTTTTATCTTTACCTTTTTCTTCTTCCTCCTCTTCTTAAAGAGTACCTTTCAACATTTCATATAATCTTGGCTTGGTGGTGATGAACTCCTTTAGTTTTTTCTTATCAGTGAAGCTCTTTATCTGACTTTCAATTCTGAATGATAGCTTTGCTGGGTAGAGTAATCTTGGTTGTAGGTTCTTGCTATTCATCACTTTGAATATTTCTTGCCACTCCAATCTGGCCTGCATAGTTTCTGTTGAGAAATCAGCTGACAATCATATGGGTGCTTCCATGCAAGTAAGTAACTGCTTTTCTCTTGCTGCTTTTAATATTCTCTCTTTGTCTTTTGCTCTTGGTATTTTATTTATGATGTGTCTTGGGGTGGTCCTCTTTGGTATTCAGTGTGCTTCTGGGATTGGTAAGTCTATTTCTTTCACCAGGTGGGGGAAGTTTTCAGTCATTATTTCTTCAATTAGGTTTTCAGTATCTTGCTCTCTCTCTTCTTCCCCATAATTATGATATTGGTACACTTGAAGTTGTCCCAGTGGCTCCTTACACTATATTCACATTTTTGGATTCTTTTTTCTTCCTGCTTTTCTGGCTGAGTGTTTCTCCTTCTTTGTATTTCAAATATTTGAGTTGATTCTTGTATTCTTCTACTCTGTTGTTAGGCCTCTACATAATGGTTTTTATTTCAGTCAGTGTATGTTTAATTTCTAGTTGGTCCTTTTTCATCTCCTCTTGAGTCTCACTAAATTTATCCATCTTTTCTAGGAAATTCTTAAAAAACCATATAATCGTGGTTTGACCTCTACATCCAGTCATTTGTTTTCCTCCATTTCTTTTGTTTGTGATCTGTTCCTTTGTCTCCACATGTTTGCTGCTTCCCTGAGTTGGTAGAGTAGCTTTGTGTGTTAGGTGTCCTATATGGCCCAATAGCTCCATTACCTGAAGTGGACTCTCTTGGTGCACCCTTTTGTGGACTGTGTGTACAGCCTTGTTGTAGTCAAGTTTTGATTGTTGTTGGTATCACTAGAGGGAATTGACCTCCAAGCCAATTGGTTGTGAGGATAAGCTGTGTCTATGCTGGGAGAACTTCTGTGCTAGAGTCAGCCTTATGATACAAGACTTGAAAAATTGCAAAAGTCTTGTGTTCAATTTGGATGGGGTGAAATCTCAGGGCTAGCAGACAGTCTTGGTTTCCTGTCAATTCTGCCTTACATGGCCCCTGGGTCTCAGTGTCCCTCAGCAATCAATTCAGCCCTCTCTGTGTGCACTCACACTCATGCACTTATAGACCTTTCTGCCTTTCTAACTCCCTTGAGTTTCCATGTACTCCAGGGACCCATAAGATTCTGAGTCTCCAGTGTCTCACCCAAAACTGGGGTTCATTGCAGTCAGAAGTGGAGTTCAGCGCAGTTGGGAGGTTCTGTCTTCCTCCCGCTAGAGAAAGTCAGCAGACAATCAGCAGTCAGTCTTCTCTGAGCACACTTGAGCACGCCTCCAGACCTCTGCCTTTCATGGCTTCTCTAAGTTCTGTGCACTCCTCCCTTTTCACAACAGTCCAGACTCCCCCCATATGAGTCTTGCCCAGAACTGGGGTACAGTGCAGTTGGAACTGGGGCTCAATGCAGTCAGGAGTTTCCATCTCCCTCCCGCTAGAGAAAGCCAGCGAGGCACTCTGCCGCCCATCCTCTCCAAGGGCATGTCTCCATACCTCAGCTTTTTGCAGCTCTTCTGAGTCTCCTTGAGCCCCTCTCTTTCCTTCTAGTTGTAGAATTTCCACTCACCCAGCTTTCCTGTGGTTCTGGATGATATCCGTTCTGTCTTTTAGTTGTAGTTTTGAAATTGTTGTGTGTGGCAGCAGTTTAGGTGTGCACCTATGCCGCCATCTTGCTTTCTCCCTTGGAAATATTTTAAAAGCTGTATAGTAAGGACCACACTGCCAGAGCATCAGCACATGCTTTTCATTATAAAGTTATTGAAATAATCATTATCACTGTGACAATTATTTCCCAGGAAACTAAACTGCTTTTGATTCTGCATTTTCAGAACACTTTGTTTATTGTAATAATATATGTGAAATTTATAAAACTTAATATAAAGCATGTTTATATAATAACAAATGTGATTCTAGTCGTAGTATCATACTGAATGAGAAATAGGAGAAACTCCTACTATTGATATAGTTCATTCCCAAAAGGCGAAGAGCTTGTAAGGTAACAAAAACCTACTGGACAGTTTTATTTAATATATTGGTGAATTTATAGGTCGATATTTGGTTTATTTCTAAATGATTTTAATATTGGAGACTTATTGTATCCAACTTCCTCTTGGGGGGAGGAGAAGGTGGAATACTAAGATGCAAATAGTGAAATAAAGTCTTTAAGGCAGGCAGTCTTATACTATTACATTATTTCTCCTGTCTACAATGAGAATAATGTGAAAGATAATTTTTTGGAAATCTAAAATCTCAGTAACACTTGACTTCAAATAACGATCTGTGTGATAATTTAATCACCTCAACTTTACTTGATAGAATAGTGTTTATGTCTAGTAAATGTATGTTAGAAATGACTTAGACCAAAGAAGCAATTTGATTGGTTAATGAAGACTCTAAGAATGATAATTGAATTTGATGAAATTCATTAGTTAAGACATTCAAGCAGATACTTTACAACCCCAATTATGTACTCTAACATATGTAATAGTACAATATGATATATGTACTTCATTGTTCAATTAAGCACATATGAGAATAAGACATGGCATGGCACCAAGTAACATCAGCCTGAGACAAATTCTGCCTCCTCTCTCACCCCCTACCCAAATATCATCTGTACAACAGGGCACAAAAGCACAGAGGCAGATGTCATGGCATATTCTTATAGAATGCAAGGCTGCTCAAGACCATCTACAGATAATGATCCATGACATCTTGGGATGTGATGAAGTATAAAATGAAAGTAGAAGAAAGCAAAAATGTTATATAAATGATCAGTGCCCCATAAACTAAACTAACACTTCAAGGGTATTAATACTAGTAATATTTACAAAAGGTATTTATTTGTAATATCATAAAATCAGCTTAAAAGTAAGAGATACAGACCTCTAATCTTCTGTACAAATGCCCTACCACCACCATATGTCACAAAATATGTATAAAAATGGGGCTGGGGAAGATGATCATCAACAAAAACTATCCAACTTTTTATTTTATCCAAATACCTTAATCAGACAGTTGCAGCACAATTTCCAGGAATGAAGCAATAGGCAAATGGACAGTCTCTCGATCTGAATCCAAGTGTTTGTCACTCAAGTCCTTGCTAGTTCTCGTTTTCCTGTTTTCCCTTGAGAGAGAATAAAATAATCGGTCACAATGCTGGCCTGCAATTCTGCACTTGCTTTTACTACTAACGGGGCATAGAAAGTTCTGATTATTTATGCAGCCCATTCATTATTCACATCCTGCTCTAGCCTCCTTAATTCCTGGTTGTGCTAGGTGCTCCAGGCTAAGAATCAATACATGTGAATCATGCTGACATAAAGAAAAATCAAGAAGGATAAATGTTCCAAAAAAGCGAGTTTTTCACGTTTCTTTTGATATATCCTGTCCAATGGCATTGGTCTGCAGAGCAGAAATAGCATGCACTGCCACACCAGTGCCTGGTGGAATTACCCACTGGGGGAATTATCTCTAAGCAATTCACACTTTGTTTTGCTAACAAGACTGCTTGTTAGGATACTGAAGTGCTATCCTTCTCTGGCAGAGTTCTCCCACCTTTAAAATTATTGAAAAGCTAATTGAGTCTATTTTGACTTGTGAATCTTTTTGTAAGCTACAGCAGTGCCACAGTGCTAATAAAAAGGAAAGGTATTGCTATTTACTTAGTAAGGACATTGAAATAAAGCATCTAACTTGTAAAGGGGTTCTATCTTAATATTTTAATAGTTACCTTCCTTCCTTGCTTCTTCTGTTCTTTTTTCCTCTCTTCCTCTTTCCTTTCCATTGTTTTCTTCCCTTTTTTATTGTTTTATTTAATGCACTCTTTAATGCATTTATCTACTTTCTTATATAGAGAAACCTACTTTCTTATATATTAGGTTTTTAAATAATGATTTTAGAATATAAAATCCCCAAACTCTAAGTATGCTGGCATAATTTATTCACAAATGTAGAAACACAAGAAGGAAGATTTATGTTATCAGCTGAATTTTGTAGTCCTAATTAAGACTGGAGACTGCATATTCCAGTAGCTCTTATCCTAAACAGACCATTCCACTCTCTTTACAGTTTCAGTTTCAATTGTCTGGAGGGAACTAACATAGCAACACCCTGTAGTACTCAAGTTTTTCCTGCAAGATAAATACATACACAATCTCCTGCAGCTTTCATTATATTCTGAATAGAATTTTAGAGTTTTTCTGCAGTTATGAGGAGTCCTATTTGCCAACTGATAGAACAAAATCCTTATGGCTTAAATCTATGTAGGAAAATTGGAGGATTTCCTAGGTTTGGGAAAACCTTAGTTGTTGGTTTAAAGAAATAGGTATTGCCTAAGAGAAGTTTGTCTCTGGGTGGCTTCTGAGCTCCATTTGCCTTGTTGTTTCCCATTATAAGTGGATATTTATTATCTGTGATTCAGTCACTGAACATTAATTTACTTATCTATATTGACCTCTTTTTCTTTTTCTCTTTTGGTCAGATCTTGGGGATAAAAAAGAGAAAGATAGTTTTTTTTGCCTCTGAAAAAAAGAGATGGGGAGAAAAATAAAGAAATAAAATAGAATATTATTACAAATTGGTAAGTGCCATATGGAGATTTAGGATATGCTAAGCACTGAAGGATTTTTTCTTTCCTCAAGGAGACTTCTAATTTTCCATTTCAAGAGACGTACAAAACATCATTGACACTGTATGCTTGTGTGTGTGTGTGTGTGTGTGTGTGTGTGTGTGTGTGTGTGTTTCAGAGTATTGGGCATGGGATGATCAAATAATAACATCCTAAAATTATTTCATTGTTTACACATTGTGGCTTTTCACAGTTGGATCCTTTTTTTTAACAATTGTTCCAAGCATAAAGTGTTTTTTTTTTTCTGCCAGAGAGCATTTAAAGCTTTTTTCCCATGACTACAGGTCTCAGAAAGCACAGCCAACCAGAGTAATTTCCTACATGTTGGAAAGAATACATGAGTTAGAAATATATTCCCATTCCGGACGCCAAGTAACAAAGATTAAAAACCATCTGTCATTGGGAACATGAGCTTACAAGCAAGCAGTAGACTTCCAGCAGAGCTTGGGACTGGACCTGTGTGTGATGCAGATTGAGAAACACAAGATTCGACTAGACTCATTTGCTGAGTGACATGGTTTAAAGGTTATTACCAGCTCCCACCAAAATCCATTTTGCCATGAGTTGCATAAAACCATGTATTGTAAACTGAAGACATTTTTCATGGCAATGCATTTTTTCTCTCAGAAACAATTTTCTAAATGCTTATTTGTGTCAGGCAGAGTGCAAGACACTAAAAGTTCATTGGCAAAGGAAAACAACAACTACTTCAGTGCCCCCTTACTTCACCCCAAGGGGTCTTCAGGATAAGGAAAGACAGAGATAGATAATACACAGAGTATATGCAACTATGTAATTCTTTACATTGTGATGAGTTCTAAAAAGGACAGGTAAGGATACTAGGAAAGTGAGAGCAGAGGCCCTCATGGCTTCCATGTAGAAATCACATTTATGAATTAGCTGAGCTTGAAGGTATTTTGGGTTGCTGGGGGTGGTGGGTAAAGGGGTGGACTCAAGATGAAAAAATATGCATGTAAAGTCCTAAGGCAGAAAATGAGCTTTATATGTTTGAAAAGCAACAACAAAAATGGTGATTGTAGTTGTAATATAGTGAATATGGAGAAACACGAAGCATATCAATGCTGGAGGCAGGCCAGGGTAGCCTCTGTTGAGGGCGCTAGCTGAGGGAACCATGGGAGGTCACTGAAGGATCTAGTCCCTTTAGTTACACTTTGAATAATGGTGTGGAGTTATGGGTGGGTGGCAACATTTACCATGATTCAAAAAAAAATATTTTACCTATTACCAGGAGTAAAAATTATATTAATTTAAAAATTAGTTTTCAGGTTCCCTAATATTTAGTCAGTTGATTTGTTTAACTTATAAGTAAGGCTGTACTGTGCTTTGTAGTGCTTATCATTATTTTGCATGTATGTTTGTTTCCTTTTCTCTCCTCCATCACTCTTCAAAAACCTCTAAGAGATAAAGTTCTTTTCATTTCAGTTTATTAATGCATAACTGGGGCCTAGAACATCACTTAGCACATAACAGTAGTTCACAAATACCCCTTGAATATATAAATGAATGAGTAATTTAGAAAATGATCTCCTAGATGCTAGCAATCATTTAATGTTACTGTTCTCCTAAGTTACTTTCATGATAGATCAACTTTGCAAGGTAAACTAAAGCATAATAAAATGTGCTCCTGCTGATTTGTCAGGAAAAAGTACTTAGAGTTGCAGGTGATGGGAAAAGCCTACATAAACCAATTTGGGTTAAGCAAATGTATAAAAAATAAAACATGAAAGCAAAATACATTTTGTCCTAACTAAGATACTTCTCTTAGACTTTGTACTTCAAATTTTATAATATTAAAAGATGATATTTTATGGCATATATATATATATATATATAAATTCATGAAAGCTTATAGACAAAAATAACATCTAAGTCAGAAATTTTATTGTACTGTGTTCTCGGAGTGAAATGTTCCTAATATATTAATTGTTTTCTCCCATTGAACATATGTACTATAAATTTTATTAGGTTATATATAAATAGTTTTAATATAACAAATAGCTTAAATAATCTAGAGGAATATTATTAAGATGTGGTTTTCTAATAAAAACTGCCAAAGGTTCTTTGCTTATGTTGCTTTATGTATTCTGAGTTATGTGTATCTTCATTTTTTTATTCTGTAATTTTTAAAAGGCTAATTTGAGTAATGTTCAAATATGGACAATTAACTTTATAGTAATCAATGTAGGTTAAAAGATTCAGTGAACCTTGGTAAAGAAAACATAAATGATTACTTTATGATGAATTACCTCATGCTTTTGACCTTATGTCTAAGCAAATCAGTTGATATAACAGCAAATTATCCAAGACTTGAATATTTAAACAATAATTACATTAGAATATTCTTTGGTCCAAGAAGCTCTAAATGATATTTGAATAAGAAGAACCTTGTTTGCAGTGAGCAAAGGCAAAATGTGGGGGAGAAAGTAGTATAACTAGGCTTTTACATATAGCATTCAAAATTATTTTTTCCCAGTTAAAAGTATAAATTAGCAGGAAAAATGTTTGCAAACTGTATTAGAAGAATAGAATGCAAAAGTCCTTTAGAAATGATTTAGCTCACTACCTACTGGTGGAGAATGTAGCTCCAAGATGTCTGTATATTTCCTAAAATATTATGTAAAATTGTATGCATTTATATATTTGTGCATCTTCACCAGATTCTCTAAAGGAGTCAATAATTCCCCACATTGATAAAATATTCAAAATAAAAATTAATTTGCTCAAGTTCTTACATTCATATCTTTTTATTCTCAATCCAGTGACTGAAAAGTACCATTTTCATCATAGACTTTCTAGTTCCTTGCTACAATGCCAGCCCAAGTCAAACCAACATAGCCCTTTAATTCTAAGAACACAATATTAAAATATCATAAAATGCTCAGAAAATCAAGTCTTTGCTTTATTATTAGTATAAGGTTTGTTTGGATTTTTTAAAAGCAAAAATTTCAGGGGAAAATCCTTCACCATAATTAGTCAATGTGAGATGAAAGCCACAAAAACTTTATATTAATTTTCTCTGTGAATTGATCAGAAAAAAAAATATGAAAAGCTTGGCTCTCTTGTCTAATTTAATCCATACAACAATGCATTTACTTTCATCTTTTTCTCTCTCTCTAAAATCTCAGCATAGAATACACTGTGGATTTTACCAGCCCATTTTTGTTCAATTGATTGTCTTCAGTGTCTTTTTTTCTTTTGTTAGGATGAATGAACATATTTATTTTTTATTTTATAAATTTATTTTTAAGTTTGATTTTAAAATATTCAAAAAAGATTTAGACTTCTTTATGAGATAAATTTAGTTAGGAAATAAATCTAGACTTGAGATTTGCAAAAACTAGCATCATGCACTTAATCTGTTGACCATTGTTATTCGCATGGTCTATACAAGCAATAGTTGATCATTGTGGGAATTTAAGTGAACTTTGAAATGATGTCAAGTCAAAACCGTTGGCAGAATACACTTAGGCAAATAACACAAACATGAAAGCATATATTTATATAATTATAATATAATGTGTTTTGGGAGACTAAAGTCAAAGTAATTAATTATGGCACTAATTTTTAGTTATTATGCTTGTTTCCAAATATAGTCCTTTAATAAAATTTCATGTTTCAATGAAACATTATCTATTAACATTTATACTACTTAATACATTTAAGCTTTAAATAGTTTGAAATAATATTTATATCATGACTAGAAGCCCAGTGTATGGCTTTGTGCACATTGAAAGGAAATTAATTAGAAGAAATATTTTAGACACCAGGGAGGAATTGTGGGAGGGGTCCAGGGTGTGTCCAGCTCGTCCCGCCCAGTCCTGAGCAGCTGGACCCCAGCAGCAAGCTAACCTATTGGTTGGAGTATCTGCTCTCTGGTGATCAGTGTGCATTTTACTGACTGGTTGAGCAGTTGACCAAATGATCAACTATTGGTTGGACACTTAGCATATTAGCTTTTATATAGAGAGATTATTTATAATGCTAACTCTTTTGCTATAAATCTAAGCTAGCAATCAGTGAATAGAATCTTTGGTATGGGACAAATTTGAGTGACATTTACAGTAAAGAACTGAATTGATCTTTCTAAGACTTATAGTTTTAATTGTTATTGGCTTCTGTCTTCAGAAAACTTGAGTTCAAACCCAGATTCCATCACTTCCTAGCTATAGTTATCAATTTCCTCGTCTAAAAAAACTTAAAACACCGGAATATAATAATTATCCAGTAGTGTTGTTGTGAACATTGGTTAAATTAATAAGTACAATGTTAGCATATAATAAGCCCTATTGAGTTGGCTATTGTTAGTGCTACTTTTATTGATATAATTATTCTTTTTAATATAAAGTTAACACCAATTCAAATTTGAAAACACTATAGCTTAAAGGTTTCTATTCTTAAACACTGAAAGTAAATATAAGTATGGTATACTAGAGTGTACATCTTATCACTGAACTAATTATTACTCATAGTTATTTTTATGCACCTGTCATATATCCTTATCTTGCCTCTAGGTTCTTGAGGAACAGAAATGCCATACTAATTTGTTTTCCCCTTTTTCTTGTACCCTAGCTCTCCCATAATCTCTCCTCTATATCAACACATATTTATTGAATAGCTACATGGAAGGTACACTTATAGGCTTGAAGGCACAGGGACAAACAAGACAGATAATGTCTTAACCTTCAATGTTGCTTAAGTTTTATAAAATCCAATTAAAACTGTTTTAATATTTGCTAAATTCAATCCCAATGCTGAAGTACTAAATATAAAAATAAAGACATGAACAAATATATGTAGTAAATATATTTATAATGCAAGAAATTTTAAACGATGTAAACTTTCATAAGAAAAGCAATAAAATCTTGAAAAATTAACTACAATTCATGAAGGCATTGATTGAATGGCAACATACTATTAACAAAGTAAATAAAATTAAGCTTTCTTAATATAAATGAATAATAATTATAGGTTAGTCACAATAATTTTTTTTAAATAATTTACAGAAGGGACTATATACTTTGATGAGAAAATAATATATTAATAAACAAATAAATGTGGTAAATAATAAAAAATAGTTTAATTTATGGTATAAGTTTATCTTAACCAAAATATTTAGCACATCTTACATGTCACACTGTCCATATCTAAAAAACCTAGATATAAAAAAATCCAGGCAATAACAACTTAGTAGGAAAAGGAAGCCTCTATTGAAATAGTTTGTTCATATAATAGTAACCACAATTTTTTTTTAAACTACATAAATTACCTATTTTAAAAATGACATATCTTCTATGTATTATTTGGAGAATCTATAATAATAAAAGGGTAATATGGTAATTAGCCTGGACATCTTTCGGACATCATTCCAGATGTCCTTTCTGACGAAGCTGAGGACAGAGGAAAGCCAGCTCAGGCTCCGGCTGCCTGTGGGAGGCAGGAAGAAAGCAGCTTGGGTCCTGGGTACCTGCCTGTGGCAGAGGAGGGAAGCCCTGGTCTTGGGTACAGGAGGAAAGCCGGTGCTGGCAGCTGGGAAAGGAAGGCCTACTCTTGCACAAATTTTCATGCATCAGACCTCTAGTAAGAAGATAAATAAAAGACAACTGTATCACCCTACATGTTTTGGCTCAATGGATAGAGTTTGAGGACTGAAGGGTCCCAGGTTTGATTCTGGTCAAGGGCATATATACCTAAGTTGCAGGCTTGATTCCCCAACCAATTGATGTGTCTCTCTCATATCAATGTTTCACTCTCTCTGTCTCTCTCCCGCACTTCCACTCTCTCAAAAAATCAATGGGAAAATTTCCTTAGTGAGGATTAACAAAACAAACAAAAAAGACAAGACAACTGTATCAATCTCAATTGAACAATTAAATTAAAAATTAACCTGTTTCTTAAATCAAATGTAAAAGCACATAATTTACAATGATTAAAGCTACTGAAGAATCACTAACATTTTGAATCCACCAATTATATTGGAAAAAGGAAGAGTAGGATATTTATTTTTAATCCCTAGAATTATTTTACATTTGTAAGAGCACTATGAACTTAAAAAAAGCCAGGAAAAACACTAAAGTTAGAAATTTTATAAAGTTTAAAACTAAACCAAAGTGAATGATTTATGACATACGGAAGAAATTTTGGATTATGTAAATTTAAAAAAAAATCAAGCTTTAATTATTTTCACATTCTTTAAAATATGTACATATAAACTAGTGAAATACGTTTGCTTTGAAAACCCTTAGGACATTAGGCATTTAAGTTAAGAAAATGTATTTTTCTAAACCTATTATATTATACTATTCTTATTTTAATCTGAAGCCATTGTAATCAAGACAACGCCTTGTAGAAAGAGATAACCAGTATCTCCTGGTAGACAACTTTGGATAAGTTATCTAGTGATTTGCAGACCTCAGGTTTCTAGTATATCATTGAAGGCTAGTGGGTAGTATATCATTTATCAAGCCCTTAGTACTGTATGAAGAAGATGATACTATTATTCCCACAGAAATAGAATGATTATACAACTTATTCAAGGTCACACTAGTAGTGAGAGATTAAACTGAGGTTTGGACCCCAACTATCAGTCTTTCAGGCTTTTGCTCATTTACATAAATTCTGCTGTATTTCTTAGTGTGTGGCTAAAAGATAATGGTCCTAGCAAAACTGGTTCACTTTTGTAATACTGCTAAAATAGTATAGGGTATGAAATGGGCATAGTGTGCTGACAAATTGTTTTTATTTAGGCAAAGATCTTTGCATTTTCTTTTCAAACTGGAAATGCCTAAAACTTACCCTCCACCATCCAACATATTGTTTCCCCTCTTTCTCACGTGGTCATATATTCATTCATTTATTTAGGTTTACTGGAGGCTTAAAGCAATAACCTATGGAGAAATATTTTACCTGTAATCCATTCTACACACTAACATCAGATTAATTTTCCAAAATTCTTGAGTATATAGCAAATCTTATTATTAGAATCACATTGACATGGTTCCTTTAAAGTCTGGATTAGGTGTCCTGCTCAATTGTTTGAGGAGCCCGCTTTATGCCAGGCACAGATTGAGCAAGTATCCAGTAATCATGCATTGCATTATGCATACAGTCCAGTAATCATACATTGCATTATGCATACAGTCTATTTTTCCTTCAGAATTCAGAGGAAATTAAGAGGTGATATGAGTTATTCTTTTCATCTTTATTAATATACATGGCACATCTTTATTAATATACATGTTATTAATATATATGGCACATGTTGAGATTTACAGATGAACTTTTCAATGAAATGGTGTAAAATATACATCCTCTCAAATTAATGTCACCCTGTTTCCTTGGTCATTGCCCATAAAATGTTCCCTCTACATTTCAGAGATTCCAAACTTTATTTTGTTGGGGGTTGCAGTGGGAAGTATAGATCCTTATGAGAATATCATGACTCAATAAGGACTCACATACATGCAATATATTATTTTGTGCTCTTAAGAGATAAAAAAGTATCTGAAACTCTAAACAGTCTCCTACACTATAGACCTTGATTAAGAGTCCTTATTCTTTTCCTTCTCTTTCTGTTTCCTTCCAGTTTACAAACAAGTACAATTTTCTTCATACTAAGCCAAAATATTCATTCCATAGCCCTTTTAACCCATACTGACATTTCTCCTTTTTTACTATGGAACCTTTATAGTAAACTTTTCTGCATTTACTTCCATGTATCTATTAAATCCTTTGTAACCTGACATTTCCATTCGTTCTACTAAAGTCATCATGAAGCTCAGGACTGTTAAATCCAACACCTAAAACTCAATGTTCAGCTTCTCTACATCAATGTGATCATTAAGCACCATCTCACAGTCTGAAAACTTTAGTTGTGTATCAATACACACATTGTTGTGGTTTTTGTATTTCTGTATTTTATTTTAGTATCTTTTCCTGCTTATTCTTCCTTTATCATACCCATATTTAAACCTCCAAGGTTTTAGCCTCAGCTCTCTGTTCCTATATTCTATACTCTAATAGTGTCACTGTTACTGCTATACAGATTACTCATAACACTACATCTTTAGCACTGGCCTCTTTACTATTCTCTAGACCCAAATTTCCTCCTAATGGCTATCCACTTATACATGTCCTGCTAGTATATGAAACTCACAAATCTCAAATGAAATGTGGCCTACTTCCCTTAGAGCTTTTCCTTATTTTGTGTTCCCTAGTTACCTAGTTCAGGTCCCTCTTTAAAAATTTTAGCTAGCCTACTTTTTCTGAGTTAAAATTCTTCATAATTTTATAATATAAAAGTATTATAATTCACATCTCCCAGAATCTATCCCTAACCCCATTTATCTGAGTGAGGAGCATTCCTTTTTAACCTAGAGCATCACAAGCTCCTCTATAAATGTGACACTAACAGTACTGTTCTGCACTGGCATCTTTACTTGTTCCTCCCCCCATCCTCTCCACCCCATCAATATACAGTGACGTCCCAAAGGGAGGGAGCATGTGTCTACCATATCTAGTTCATCATATGCCTTAATTCATTGCTATAAGGACTCACTTTTTTTTTTTAAAAAAAGAAGAACTAGGTGAGAAAAATTGATTTAGAAAGGTGTTTTTTTATCATCCAAACTATTAAATATATTTACTTAATCACTCAAAAAATGAACATTGACTTTGTAGACCATTGTATTCTCAGATTCTTCATATATATATATATATTAACAAAATATTTTTTTTAATTTCTAAAATTCATGCCATTATTTAAATGCCATTACTTAAAAGAGAAAATCTGGAAAGGTTAAAGGTTAGAAAGAAATCTAAATGAATCTAAACAAACTGGGTTAAAACACCAATCATTTCCTTACCATTTCTTCTTCCTCCATAAGCAAAATTCCCAATAAAGAGTGAAAGAGGTTGAGTTGCTATTTTTATTGGGATTAGATTATAAAATAGAGTATATACAAGAATTTTATAATTACTTAAATTACTTTGAAATCATGTGACAATTTTTAAACTACTCTGGACTGCAGTTCTTCCCAAACTTGGACTTTAGTTTTTCAAAAGCACCAGTAGTTGTTTCTCTGTTTCTTGAATATCATAGTTCAAACTCTTTAGAACATTCTTCAGAAATAAAAAAACCTTTACATAGTCTCTCTAATCAAGGCATAACATTCAAATACACTTATCGTTCCAAAGAACATGAAAGTGTTTCCAACTCTTATCTCACTTTTCCACAGAGTTTCTTCCAAATTTATGTAGCTGGCACTGCAACCACATTTTTATTAGTTTGAAACAGGGTAGAAATCAGCAGCATTTAGTGATGGGCACACATTTTCTTAAGAAGTTCAGATATCTGCTGTTCTGTAATAAGAATTAAATTATATGTTTGATTGACTTTCTTTTTAGGTACTTCTTGTAAAAATCATCCATCAGAATTATTGCATCTTGTCTGGGTTCATAAAAAAAGTCTAGTGGAATACACCATTTTTATTTTAAGATAGCAGCATCAATTCATCAATAATGTGTTTGTATTAACAGTTGGATGAAGAAGGAGTAAAGGTCATTTGATTAAAACAATATTTTATGGAAGGAAGTTTTTATTATAAATACTCTTAAATAAGATAATAATTTAAAAACTCTAAGCAAACATCTTAATAAACCTCAACTCCTAGGTTTCTCACCATTGTACCTTTAGTGAAGGAGTCTTCATATTGATTTTATTACTCTTTAAAATTAACTAAGCACAATACAGTAGATACCAATTAAAAGGTGCTAACATTCTCATTCATTCATTAACATGTTCATCCAACTACCATTTATTGAGGGCCTACTATTTGCCAGACACTGTACTAGTTATGAAGGTATAGATATGGAGAGATACTCCCTGCTGATCTACAAGAAAATGACAACAGAGCAAAGACAGTTTGATGCAGGAAATATAAGAGATACAAAGTACAAAATGGATTTACAATTGGCAGGAGAGTGATGACTTCAAATTTATGCATTGGTGAATAAGGTTGACTATCAAGCTTACTTAAACTAACATTAGTGTTTAGCAAAAAATTATTCAAGAAATGATTAGCTTTTTACTAATGGACTTCATGGTCTTAAACAACAAAATCTTTTAAGCTGCCTGTCATTAAAAACAAAAACAAAAACTCTCCGACTATCTTAACCAATAAACTGTGATGCCATGTTCTAGTTCCATTTTCAAAAATTAATATTTTCTCTATGAAAACAAAGGAAATTCACCTGAATAGGTAAACTACAGATGATAATATCTAATTATTCTTTACTGATTAATTTCTCGATTATATAGAAGGTCAAATCTCAATAAATATCAGAGTAGTCTTGGAGTAAATTGCTATTAAAACACAGAGTCCATACATAAATATTCTTGTCAGTAGTTAATTATGATAAGAAACACTTTTCTCAGTTTGGATGAGTATTGTAAATTTAAAATGGTTGCCACCATTGTTTCAAGATGTATGTAGGATATATCCTTTAAATAAACACACACACAAAAACCTCCTGAAGTTTTCTTTCTAGCAAAGAAAGGGAGAGGAGTATTAAGTCACTTACTCCTCAGAACAATTTAAGGATGAAGATGCTATTATTATTCTAATTTTACAGACAAGAAAACAAAGACACAAGGAGGTTAAATATATTCACCAACATAGATATAAAAGGTAGATGAGTCAGGATTCGAATTCCAATGTCATGCCTCTAGTTTCTTTGAGGACTTTGTATAAGTATATTATATTAAATTGTTCCAGATATTTCTCATAATGTTATTTCACTTGTGTGATATATTAAGCATACAAAAACACAAAACCTAGCATTATAGCCATATTAGTACTCCATTATTACTAATGTACTTCTTCTCAAATGACTATAAATCATGTTTTATATAGAAAAATAAAATCTAAGTTCAATATGAAGAAGAGCAACCTTATTTATTTTATCTTAATTTCTAATATTATGGAAGTTTCCATTTTAACCACACATCTTGACCTTATAGCACCTAGCTCTCCACCAAAAAACTCATTTATTTTCAGCCAAAGACAATATGAGTATGACCTTGAAATTCTGAAACACAAGAAAATGAAATTGATCTGCTAGATGACCACAGAGCAAATAGACAATATATTTGAGTTCTCTCTCTCTCTCTCTCTCTCTCTCTTTCTCTCTCTCTCTCTCTCTTTCTCTCTCTCTCTCTCACACACACACACACACACACACACACACACACACACACAAACACAGGGCAAGGAAAGATTATTTTCTTCTAGGTCATTATAAAGGTGTAGTTCAAGGACACCAAGACTACCAATAAGACCAACTAAACACCTATATGACAAATATGCATTTACTACTCCCTGAAATCCAACCAGTACTACCCAACTCAACATATACTGGCAAAACCTAAATGGTGCTTGGAAATTAACCAAGCAACACTTTTCTCACCTTTTGAATTCTGATCCTGCTGGTAAGCAAGATACCATAAAGTGACAGGTTTTATACTAGTTGGACAAGACTAACTAGAATTCCTAAATTGTTGTTAAACCCTCAAAAACGATGTTTTCCCCTGTTAAGCTTTTTCAAAATATCTTAGAAACTATTTAACTGTCACTTTAAGTTGAAGCAGCATTTAAAGTTATCAAGAAATGCTGCTTTTATGGGAGAATGGATAAAAAATTAGAAATGTAAAATTATAAAATTGAAAAGAAAAATCTCAAAGGCATATGAACTCAGCACATGCATTCACAGTTTTAGCATCTTCAAGGCTCAGATAAAGATTTTAATTAGCTCCCTTGAAAACTGTTGTTACTGCTGAAATAAAAATTCCATCATCACTTTCTTTTCATATAGTACTCAGGATTCCATGCCCCAAATAGAGTTTAAATTCCTAATTAACATTGCAATGAAAGAATGGAGGAATATAATGCAGGCAATATTGTATTAGTTTATGTGTGTTTTAAAAAAATAAATCTTTAACATTTAGCACTTTTTACTACACATATATAGGTAAGTTACATCTTTTATTTTTCTCCCACATGCTAATATTTAACAAAATCTCAAATGAAAAAATACACATTTAAAGTTTTTTTTTATAATACCAAACATGCAATCATTGAAAACATGGGTAATTATTACATGAACAACAAACTGATGAAACAAAATTAGGTTCAATATTAAGATATATTTATTTACATCTATTCTTTTTTACCTGTATATCTGTCTGTCATCTATCTATTTCTATGTATATTCCTACCATCAAGAAGAGTGGACAGATTCATATAACATTCATTATATGCTATTAATTTTAATAATTTAATTATTATGGTGTCTTTTGCTATAAAATTTATATTAAGTTAAAGGAAAAACGTTATCAAATGCATTCACATTGGAGCACATAAATAATGGAAAATGGTGTTTGATTTAATTCTGAAGCTGTAATTTGCAACAGCTTTATTTTCATGGTCAAGGTGACTTCTAGATATACTGAGTGAATCCTTACACAGAACTGTACCAAAGAGAAAACAACATGTGTTAACCCTGTGGGTGGAGGTGACATACAATTTAAAATGTCTAATTACATGTTTCACCTTAGCTAAACATCCTGAAAAATGGCATGATCTAATTGCAGATTAATGCATTATTTCTCTAAGGCCACAAATGAAGCAGCAAGAGGGAATCACTTTCTCTTTATATGACTGAAAATTTCTATTAAATGCCTTGTTTGCTGTACATATCTGAATCATTCTCCTGCATCTGACTGACCCAAAAACATAACTACTAAATATTACTGGACATTGAAATATCATTAAGGATTGTCTTTGAAATTTGAATAGTTAAAAGTCATCCCTGGCTAAAAGCCCAAAGCAAACATGGCTAGAGCTAATGTAAATCTGATACATTGTCTTCACTCTTTCCAGTCTTTACTATATATTCCTACTTGCTACTCTCCCTTTCCATGCCCCACTGTCATTTCTCCTAATTTTATGAAAAATTTCAAAACCCTTTTTCATTTGCACTTTTTTTAACCTCATATTGTTGTTGCAATTTTATTAAAATTTGTTGTCCTGGTCAATGTGGCTCAGGGGGTTGGTGTTTCTGCCTGTACAGTGAACAGTTAGTTGCTAGTTTGATTCCCAGTTAGGGCACATACCCTGGTTGGGATCCTTAGTCAGTTGTATATGTTGAAGGTGTATCGGAGGCAGCCAATCCATGTTTCTCTCTCTCTCTCCCCCTTCCTTTCTCTAAAACATATCCTTGGGTGAGGAGTTAAAATAAAAATTGCTTAAATTCTTTGAGACATTTCTTCTAGTGGATTATACAATTTGCACAATTCTCAACACAACACCTCAACTGCCTTTAAACTAGACAGGACTTAAGAATTTAATGATGACACTGTGTATGCACTGGTTCAGGTCATCCATAATTGCTCTCTGAGCACTTATTAATGTACCACACTCTGTGCTGGAAATGAAAATAACAAACCCCATCTATGTATCCTTAGGAGCCGTAACAAATTAAAGTACTGGGTGCAATAGCACCACATGAGCAACATGTGCTTTGAGGAGATGCTCATTTTAAGGTGGCTATAGAGTGAATGTCTGTGCTCCCCAAATCCATATTTTAAATACCTAACCCCCAATATGATGTGTTAGGAGGTAGGGCATTTGAATAGGTGATTAGGTCATGAAAGTGGAACCCACATGGATGGGATTGGTGCCCTTATAAAAGAGACCACAGAGGTCTCCCTGGCCCATCCATCTTGTGAGGACACTGAGAAGGCTGCCCAACTGGTGATTTGTTATAGCAGCCCAAATGGACTAAGATGGAGGTAGAATCTTAGGCTGAATACATCTATATTCTTTCAGCTCATCTCTACATTGTTCAGTCCTATTCTCATACTTTTCTAGTGTTTATAACTTTTTCCAGCATCCAGATGATCTAGCCATATAACCTGTCTTCCAGAGTCCGTCATTTATGTATCAACTCCAGCTATTCTAAAGATTATTGTCCTTTCTGCTGCATAGTTAAATGCTGAGAGTGCAATGAGGAAGACACACTATTCTGCTTTCAAGGAGATTATGTGTTACATTAAATATCTATTTAATTGCAATGATTAAGTGCTAAAAATGACAACAAAAAAAGTTCTGTCCTCAAGCTTTTATCATTTGAAGTTAACTTTTCATTTTTTAAACCAATTATGACTTGCTTTGTTTTTTGATAGCTTACAAAAAAAAACCACACCTCAGAATATAGAATGTGATAAGAAGTACAGGCAGTCTCTACTTAGGGGATACCATAAATACTGGTCTATTTTCAGAATGGAGAAAGAGGGTGTCCTCCTGAGCAATCTCAGATAGCAAGGACTGTTTAAGAGACCAGAATCTAGTGTTTATTAAGCCATTGACTGAATTTATTCTGTTTTTTAAAAAAAGAACATAAGAAAATGTAGGAGTATGATTTAATGGTACAGAAACTTGACAAAACTGTAGTATAGGAATATTCCAGAATTAACAATAAATTAGTAGTGACAACAGCGCTTTTTGGTAGGACTACTATACAGTATTTCTCTGAACAAAGAATGAGTCATGGCATCCTGACAGGCCATGCCAAATTTCAAACAAATTGGAGCTATAATTTATAGTACAATATAACTCAAGACAGAGGCACATGTAGTCCAGGCTCCTTAAATATTCTATAAAGAATAGCTCAGAGAGGCGCAAGTGACAATGAGCAGAAGCTGGATGATGAATCATCAAGTAGTTTAAGTAAGACTCTGCCTGATTAAATGCGTTGTTTTTAAACCACCTGCATCCATGTCTGCTGTAGCAAGACAGATCAAATTGTTCTCAGTCTTCTTTCAAAAAAAATCAGATGGGCTCACAAATGATAAGTTTTATTATATTATGAAACTCATGCCAAACTGAAGCACTGAGCATTATGTAATTCCAATTATCTGCATTTGGGCCCAGGATTCGGTGCCAGGCAATGTTAAAGACAATGCTAATGTAAATGATCTGGCTTCTCATGGCTTTGGGTTGTACACTGATAATTTCATTTTGGTCTTTGTGGCCTGGAGAATTCATTTTTCTATCCTGCACTTCAGGAGTCTTTTTTGTTTATCCCACCAACCAGTTACCAGATGCTCTATCGACTGAGCTAATTAGTGGAGTCTCCTTTGAAAGCTAGGGCTTGCTGAGTGTGGTCATTAGAACAGACAGAAGTGCAGAGGCTAGAGACATCCTGAATGACACGTAAGCTTCCACAAGCATTCTCGTAGCCAAATTACTAGGAGCTGCGTGGTGGTTGTGACTAGACTACAGCAAAGCATCCACTCAGGTGAATAAAAAATCTGCTTTTTCATCTGGCTTTACAAACATGATGCCAAATGATGGTTTGACTAACTTGTTCATTGCACAGACTTATGCAATGAACAAAGACCGAGATAATCTTTTTAATGTTAATTAGACATTTTATTGTTTATATGATTATAAACTGATATCACATATTAAACAATGTATTTTAAACTAGCTTTCTCCTCCCTTGGAGTATCATAATTACTCTAAAATTTTTAATGTTATTAAATCCCATATTATTAGTGCCCTGAAAACCTAAATAACAGTATTTCTCATGTCTTCTGTATTAAAACACAAAATTGTCACAGGGCTGTCCCTTTAAGATGTGTTATATTTTCTATAAATCTCCTGCTCATATGCCTTTCCTACCTACTATGTGGATAGCTACTTGAGAACATAGATCCTATAGCTAAGTTGTTTTTATATCCCTAGAGCTCAGCATACATTCAGCAAATTATAATTGACACATAAACAGTTAGAAAATGATGAGAAACATTTTGTCCAAAATAAAGATCTCTGTTTTGTAAAAAGATAGATGTCTTTATTATGAAAACAATGGGATTATACTAAACTAGGGGAAAGAGTTAATACTATTGAGAGTCTGGACTTAACTATTTACTAAAAGAAGTATATTGTCCATTTATGTAAAGAATCACTTCATTTCCCATGCAAACCAAACACCTCCCACATAATATAAAAATGTATTGGATACCAAACACTATCTGTTGATGTGTATGGGTGTGATGTTTCTTTGTATTTAAAATGTAAAGATAAAGAAACTCATCATTCTTCTTGAGAAATTGGCTCTTGATGATAGTGCAATGGCTACTCCATTTTCTTCTGAGAAATCAGGTTTCCTATTATGGATGTTAGGGGGAAAATAGCACAGGTTGATTTTGTGCAATAATTCTCTTAAAAATGAAATCAGGGGTTTGTGGTTAAAGAAACCAATTTGAGAGTCAAACCAAATGACTCAAAAGGCAGATTTAATTATACCAGGCACACACTTGAAGTATTGTGCTCACAGTTTGTTGCATGGCAAGACAAAAAATCACTCAAACATCACTGCTGTTGAATAAGCTTTGTAATTTGATGGTTTGTCTTTCAATGAACTTTTTAACCTCTCTGAAACACCTTATCCTTTGTTGTAACAGGATGCCCATAATTTTCACTTCCAAATGTGGTTGTGATTACATGAAACACTATGTTAACAAGTGTCTGGCACTTTGTCTATATATACTCCAGTGAACCTGCTCCCTTATCATCACTGGGGCTTATCAGAAACTGTCAATATGTGAATTCCATTAGAAATATGTGCATTATATATATTTTTTATTTTATTATACTAGAGGCCCAGTTCACAAAATTTGTGCACAAGAGGGGACCCCTCAATCCAGCCTGCACTCTCTCCAATCTGGGACCCTTTGGGGAATGTCTGACTGCTAATTTAGGTCTGGTCCCAGGGATCAGGCCTAAACGAGCAGTTGGACATCCCTCTCACAATCCTGGACCACCGGCTCCTAATTGTTCACCTGCCTGCCGGCCAGGTTGCCCCTAACTACCCCCAACCTGCTTACTGGCTTCTCCTAACTGCCCCCCCTGCCAGCCTGCTCACCCCTTTCTGCCCCCCCTCTGGCCTGGTCACCCCTTACTGTCCCCACTGCTAGCCTGGTCACCACAAACTGCCCCCCTCTGCCAACCAGATTGCCCCTAACTGCCTCCCCTGCTGGCTTGGTTGCTCCCAAATGACTCCCCTGCCAGCCTGGTCATCCCTCATGGCCCCCCTGCCAATGTGGTCATCCCACACAGCCTGCTGTTCAGTCACTTGGTCATTCCTCACTAACTCCTCTCCTGGCTTGATCATAGGCAGCCATCTTGTGAGGGTGTGATGGCCAATTTGCGTATTACCTCTTTATTATATAAGATTAGGAATATACTTCAGGAAGAGCTTAAATGAGTCATGGTACATCCATTTAACAAAATAATATAATGACAACAAATTTAAAGTAGGTTTATACCTAAGTATTGACATATTTATATATATAAAAGCCTAAGTGACCATTCAACTATTTGACCATTGGACCATTTGACTAATAGCTGTGATGCACAATACCATCAGGGGGCAGATGTTCTGACTAGTAGCTTAGCTTGCTGCTGGGGTCTGGCAGATCAGGACTGGACACGGCCCTCCCCAGCCCTGATTGATTGTGCACTGGTATGGTCCCTTGGCCTGGCCTGTGCCCTCTCGCAATCTGGGACCCCTCGGGGGATGTCACATGCCAGGCCAAGGGATCCCACTGGTGTACAAATCTGTGCACTTGGCCTCTAATTATGTTATATCTTTAAATGATTGCATAAAAAAGTAATCTTTAGAATAGTATTTCACAAAAAACCATTAATGTTGCCCTGGCTGGTGTGGCTCAGCCAAAGGGTAGCTGGTTTGATTCCAGTTGGGGCACATGCCATGGTGGTGGGCATGATCCCCACACAGTAGAGGGCATACAGGAGGCAACAGATCAATGTTTCACTCTCACATTGATGCTTCTCTCTCTACCTCACCATTTTAAAATATCAATAAAAAAACAAACAAAATCATTAATGTAAAAGTATTCATTTATATACTATTAGAAGCCTGAAAGTAGTCAGACCAAACTGAAATTATAGTTACTTTAAAGGGGTATAATTCCAGGGAGACTTTTATTTTCCTTGTTTTCAATTTGTTTTTTATAATTATGATGTGACAAAAATGTTAAAACATTTGTGACTTTTGAAGAAAAATATTATTTGCTACTAAATACAAATATTGATTATAACATTAATTTACTCCTACTCTGTTCCTAATTAATTAAAGGCAAATTCTTATGCCAAGGGTTTTTATAGTTAAGATAACTCAGTGTAACCTTGGTTGCCCAGTTTCCCCTTTGATTTTTTGGGGCTAATGAGAGGAAATCACCTTACTAATCTCTCCCATGCCTCTGTTTTTCTCTTCTGCTTCCTTTTCAATGTGAGGCATATGCCCAAAAGTGAGATTTGAATGCCTGCTGTATTTGCTCACTTAGAAATGAATTTCCAAAGCTAGTTCCTATTAATTCTCTTCTTCTAAAGGAACTTCTTTCTGCCATGTCCCATCTTAGACATTTTCTCTAGTAATGACTCAGAAACACCCATCACTGTCAAGCAATCTCTAGAATACAGACACCTCAAAGTGATTTATAAAGGAAATGGTGTTGTGATTGAAGCCTCTCAAACTGGGTATTATTTAAGGTTTTTAAAATTCAGCTATATTATTTTGTGACAACTCACCCTTCTAAACTCAAAATTATCTTGAAACCAGTGGACATGTTTTACTCATTATCATAGATCAGCAGATATTAGCTGGTAATATTTTATGAAAATAATAAACTTTAGTCACATGAATTATTAATATAGACATCTGTACTATTCACATAACATATATTCTATAGCAATTCTGTATTTCCAAAATTATCTCCTACAATAAAACTATTATGACAATCTTTCTAGTATTTTATGTCTATAACTGTTTCCATGTGAGCCCAGATATATACCATGTCTTTCCTATTACTTTAGTCCTTGGTTTGGAAAAGTCCTATTGCCAATCACTAGCTACTGGGATAAAGACAACCACCAAATTCAATGGTACTGAAGAAAGAAAGAAAACAATTGAGGTACTATAATGTAAGAGACCCTACTTTTTACTACAGCAAAAAGGGATTTAACTTAGTTTATGTAACAGACTTACATTTGAGATACCAGTGCTGAAGATATCATACATTTAATATCAGTGCATCTCTCCAAGGATAATATGCAGATAGTTATATCACTTTGGGCACAGTGAGCATTAAAGGAAGGGATACTACTTAAAACTCAAACATGTGCAGGCTATTTAAAAATGCTCATATATCTGTGATAAGAAAAAAGTAACATGAATTCTTGAACAGATTACAATCTTGAGAAATTGTAAGACAACACTACTTTTTATGTCTTGGGTAAATTAAATTCATATAATCCTATGTACTCATGAATATAGTAAATGCATATATTACTCTGTGATGCCTAAATTAATAAATATAATTACCCTGGCTTTATTTTATAGAATTTTATAAACAGCATAAAAGGAACAGAAACTGGTGTATATCTGTAGAATGAGTATTGTTAATAACAGTATATTTTCATTAAAATATAGGTTATGAACTATGCTAAATATTGTGAGCATCATTAACCTTCTGTCCTAGTATATTATAAAATTTTAAAAAGGCAGTAATTAACCTGACATAAGTGTTTCTTATGAGCCAGCTGTTAATTTCTAGATGAAATAATAAATTTGCTAAATTATATTTTGATTAGGAGTAAAGATAGATATATGACTACATAAGAAAATTAAATATGTCATTAATTGCAGAAAATGTTATCCCATGACTAATTCTCTCATTTTGAGAGCTTTTAATAAAGTGAGTTATACTAATATTGACTTTAAAAAATTATCTGAGAAATGGTGCTTGCTGTATTTTTAATTAAATAGTTAAAATAATCTACATTTTATTTGTATCATTTTCTATCACCACAGTTAAATGTATCCTTGTTTTTTTTTTTGTTTTTTTTTTTTTACATACAGTATTTCTATGCTTCTTTAAAAACTCTAGAAAAAAGTGAACTTGAAAATTTAGAGATGATATTTTTAAATGCTACTGGATGATGGGGACATTTTATTAGATTAAAATTAAGTATTTATTAAGATATTTAAGAGATTGGTTTATATAGCTTAGTTATATCTAACCCTAACGTAATTTTATAGAGACTCAGCTTCCTATCATTTTTAGATGGTTCCCCTTGATATTTAAAAATATCAGCTCTAAATTTTCAAGTTCACCTTTTTTTCTAGAGTTTTTAAAAAAGCATAGAAATACTGTATGTAAAAAAACACAAAAAACAAGGATACATTTAACTGTGGTGATAGAAAATGACACAAATAAAATGCAGATTATTTTAACTATTTAATTAAAAATACAGCAAGGGGAACCATCGAAAAATGATACGAAGCTGAATCTCTATAAAACTACGTTAGGGTTAGATAGAACTAAAGGCCAAGCTTTTCTAAACCAATAAAATGAACCCAAATTATAAAGAACAATGATAATTTGAATAAACTATAGAAACATAAACCAAGCAAAGAAAATCCTCATCATCCTTCAAAGCTACACTAGCTATTTCCAGCCTTTCTGTGGCCTGTGGGCACTGAGAATATTAGCAGTATTAAGTAAAAATTTTAGTACCTGTTTCAATTTTTTCATCTTGTATCTGCCATTTCTTCCTAAGTGAATCTGTTTTTCTTTATTAGAGCCAAATGGTTATGAGGCACTGTTTCATCTGGTTGAATCTGACAGCCTGTGTGAAGAGTCCATGACTCTAACTTAAATTGTTTGGCTTCTTTCTCAGAAAAGCCCCAATTCACCAGCCACTGGGTTTCCCATTCCAGGTTATGATATGTAATTTCATCTAAATATGAGTGATGTTTCCTTCGAGAAAAAGGATTCATAAGTGAAAAGTTTCCAATGAAAAATACCCCCCTCTTTCTATCTTTTGGTATATTTTCACTTTGCCCAGTTGTGACCAGTAAGAGGCTAAGGGATTGGTCAGTATACAGGACCTCACCATCTAAAACATCTGATGAAGGTTAATTCTGAACCCATAACATTTGCCCATATGCCAAGAGAGGAAGACTCCAGAAAAAAAAGGGGATGAAACCAAGCTGGTGGAGGAAAGCAGCTGCAAATCTTTCAGGAAGAGTAAAAAAAAAAAAATCCAAAAGCCCTTCAGGGGTGGGGAACGTCAGGCCAGAGGGCCATAAAGGCTTAGGAAATAATTTAGTCTGGCCCTGCTGAGGCATTAGGGGTGAGTTAATTAAATGTCTGGTCAAATATAGCAGGTTAATTTTTAAGTTGATAATTTTGTATGGCCCGAATGATATTATAAATAACCAATTGGCCCTTGGCAGGAAAAAGGTTCCCAACCCCCACCTTAGGTTGTACTCCATCAAATGCATTAACAAACCATTTAAGTGTCATCTAAAAAGTTGGAAAACAAAACTTACAAAGTTTTTTCAAAATAGATGTAAAATAATTCTCATATCCTTTATACTAAGAGGCAGACTTATAACAACTATTTCTATGCTGCCTTCTGATGAAATCCAGTGCTTCTGTTTGTTCCCTCCGAAGCTCAGATATTTTAGGTAAACGTTATCTTCATTGGCCCTTTAAATTGGTGACTAAATGTGTCACCAAACAAATATTTATTAGATATTCAATGTAAGCTGTTATGGGTAATATAGATTTAATAAATCTAGTAGTTTTAAAGAGTAGCTCGTGGACTGATAAATGCATGGTTTGATCTATTGAGTACAGTATTACCGGATTATAAACTCCTGAGGGCAGAATTTTGCCTTTCTTGTTTCCTGCTATAGTTCCAGTTAGGAGATGTCCTGGTATATACCATATGCCCAGCAAACTCTTATGGATTGAGTATATTTGTTCCCTCCTTGTAAGAGAGATAATTTGGGGAGAAATATTTTTTAAGATATTAATTTTTTAATTTAATTTAATTTATTTATTAAAGCTGGGGACAGTAAAATAAAGGCCTTAGGGTAGAAGAAGCAGCAGAAGAGAGCCGAGGGGGGCTCTGCTGTGACTCCCTAGAAACATTATAGGACAACATTGAGTCAAGGTGGGGCTGCTACAGCTTACTTCGAAGTCAGAGAAAAGGGGGTCCTGGAGGCAGGATGAGAGGCTAAGCCTGGGTGGAACTGCTGCCCATTGCTCCCCTTGTTGCAAGCCTCATGAGACGCTTAGAAATTAGGAGGAAGTAAAAGATTCATGCCTGAGAAGGGGCATGGGAGTGCTCCAGAGGGAACCCACCCAGACTGTAAATATTTTTAAAAGAACATTTTACTGAAATAAAAATGAAAGTGTCTTTAATGTTAGTATTTCCTAACATATAAATATACAGAATTCTTTATTAGATACATATAAATCTACTGTAACATTATCTACATGTGTTATATCTTAAAATTTCTCATAGATATTACTCTTTAGGAGAAAAAAATAAGATCTGTGCTTTTTCTCTGAACGATTTAAAGAGATAGTGACATTAAAGATTAAACTGCTTATTTTAAACTCCTTTTATTCCTCCTCAGATCTTTCCCTACAAGGCTAAAGTATATTAAAAAAAGTGGTAAAGCCAAGAAATGCTGTCTTGTTTTAGGTGGGACCTGGGAGACATGCTGTCCATGAAAGTGTGGACAAAGGGCTAGATAAGGGCAGGCTGAGCACAATTCCCCATCCTGCACTCTCTCTGTACACACATGAGTGATTTCCCATTAATATTGCTGGATCTATGTTATTTGACTTATACTGCCCCAACCCACATGATTAGTGAAACAAAGAGCTAGTGGGGCTATGTTAGCACCAAAGACAGATCATTCCATGTGTTTCACATGAGCACTCTCGATCTCATTCCTAACAGAGGAGAGAGGTCTGGCTTGGTAACATTTGCCTAAGTACCTCATGGAATATTCAGAAACTGTGCAACCCTACAAAGAAAAAATAACAAACCTACATAATATATGTTAGCTATGTATAACTACATATGGATGTACACATATGAATAGTATATGCATATTATATGAAAGAGTCCCTTATTCTGAAACAAATCCAATAGATCATTGTCCTTTCTGTTCTATACATATCTGTGACTATACAATAGTTTAACTTGCTATCCTAAGAATTTATCAATGAAGGAAAAGTAATGTGGGGGTGAGGTGAGTGAAGTTGTTGCTTTCCACACTTGTTTTCACTTTGATGTCCAAAAAACAGAAAATTTTCTAAAATTTTTATTTTAGAGTCCTAAAAACCTGAAACACTAATCAGAAAGAATATATGCACCTATGTTCATAGCAGCACAATTTACAATAGCTAAGAACTGGAAATAGTCCAAGTGCCTATCAGTAGCTGAGTGAATAAAAAGCTATGGTACAATTACACCGTGGAATACTGTGCATCAGTGAAAAGTAAGGACTTTTACCCTTTGAGCAGCATGGAGAGACCTGGCTAAGCAAAATAAGCCAGTCAGAGAAAGACAAGTGTCACATGATCTCACTCATATGTGGAATCTAATGAACAACATAAACTGATGAACAAAATAGACTCAGATCTATAGAATCATGGAAATGACTGATGAATCTCAGAGGAAAGGCAGGGGTGAGGGGTGAGTGGGGAGAGATTAACCAGGAAGCTTATATGCATATATGTAAAACCCATGGACACAGATAATAGTGTGGTGACGGGCTGGGATGGGTGGGTGCAGGTTGGATGGGGTCAATGGGTGAACTAAAAGGGGGACATCTGTAAAACTTTTTACAGTAAAGATAAATTTGAAAAAAAATAATTGAGTGCAATTTGTCTCTGCAGCATATTTTTGGAAATTTTAAGTTTCAAATGATGAATCATGTCCCAAATCTAAAAGGGGGAAGAAACCACTTTTGCTTCAAAATTATTCTATTTTAATCTCAAGTACTTCTGAACACTGGAAATTAATCTCACTTATAAAGGGGACTACACAGTCAACAACATATGTGTGTTTATGAAAATAAAATTTTAGCCAAAAAGCACAATTTCTCCAAAATTATCTTTAGAAAAATAGAAATACTTATACAAATAAGGTAAGCTGATTAAAAAACAAGGCAAATTATTATTTTGGATTTATTGCAAGTTGATTTTATTTACTTTGCATGTTGAGAACAAATTAATTTTATTTCTTTCACCATTTGATCACAATCTTTTATTTATTGAAGAAAATAATCTATCTTTTAAACAATTCTTTAAGAGGGTGTAGATCAGCTAAAATGCTTTCAGGAATTTTGTTGTTATATCTGCAAGTCTTACTTGAAGAAAGTAGAAATTAATGGGGCTTAGAAAAGATTTGTTTTACTTTGTTCTTATGATATTTGACCTCTATACTATAAAAAAGGAGCCTTAAAATAGAATAAATCAAACAAGCCAAGATAAACAAGCCTATAATGAAGTCCACTTGCAAAGAGCACATAGTTCACAAATAAAATTAAAGTCCCAAGCCTGAGTTAGTAGCTTATTTTCACTTTTTAAGTGCAATGATGCTGTTTATAATAACTTATTTAGTAAAAATATTTCTATCATTTACTTAATCTGTAAAGACAAATGAAATTCATCCTTTAATTGTAAACACAGCCTACCTGTACTATACATGGGGATGAATGGGGAAATGGCATTTTTCAAGATAACTATTTTTAAAATATTTTTTTAAATGTTCTCTAGACATAGAATATATTTGGGCTACACTGAAAATTAAGCATCTGTTGGTATATATCATTTTTCAGAGACTTAAAATTATGAGATCTCTATAAAAATAAACATTTTCAGTGTTTCTTATTAATGTGTAAATCTAAAAAAGATATGGGCTTCTGCAAGATATAACTTGTTATGTTTACATGGTACCATCATTTGAAGAAAAATCTCTATATGTGCAAAATTCTATAGGTAACCAGTTCAACAGGAAGAATTTATAACATCTGACATTATGAGGTTCAAAGAAGATGGAGCTTTGTTACTGGTGAATAACAATCAATTCTATGGAATTTTATTAGAGAAACATGTAAGAAGGCACAAGAACCATAAAGATGAGGTATAATTGAGAGGTTTTACAAAGTCTTTTCAAATAAAACTATTGTACTGTAACATTGTATAACTTGTCACCAAAACTTAAAAGTATGTTTTTCCAAACCCGGCATGCCATGATTTTTATACTAGTTTTATTATTAGTCATAGGCTATAATGTGACCTGGAAGATAGAGTTCATTGAGAAAATCCAATTACAGATATGATGAAAAGAAGTGGTAAATGACTGAGAACTATATTCTTAAGTGGATTACTAACTCCTTTAAAATTATTGTGCTGTGAACAAAAGATAGAAAATCACCTCCTTCTATTCACTTCCTTTTGAAAAAAAAAATTCTGGATTTTTAGAGAGAGAAAAACATGGATATAAGAGTGAAACATAGGTCAGCTGCCTCATCTACGCCCCACAATTGGGATTGAGTCCAAAACCCAGGCATGTGCTCTGACCTGGAATCAAATCTACAACCCCTTGGAGCATTGGATCACACAGGCTGGGGCTTACCTCCTTATTATTTAATAAATATTTATGAATACTTTATGCCACTACACAAAGAATAATTTGAAAAAAATAAATATAGATAGTCCTGGTCAGTTTTTTCTGATAATTTTATAGAATGCATACAAAATTTAAGACAACATACTAACTGACATTATTGAATTTCACATTATATGACTATTGTTAAGCAGAATAAAAAGTTATATCTAATTAAAGGCAAATGCTGAACTAATAATGCCCTATTTTACATAGTAAGCTGCTTCTACCTCGTAAGTAGTTAAGGAGACTTAGATAAAATACATACTAGTTAACCACAAAACAAAGAAAGAGATGGTTTCAAACTGTCAGACACAATTCTGCATAACTTCTGAGATGGATGTGGACACTTTCATATTTAGAGGTCATAGAATATCTGATCATTTAAATCTTAAAGGAGAGGTTGTTTGTTTTTGTTGTTTTGTTTTTTGTTTGTTTGTTTGGCTGGGAGGATAGGAGAGGGACCATGAACATTTCATGGAGACTGGAAAATAAGGCATATTTGAGAACTATTAGATTAATTATAATTTTACAAGTAAAAGAATATGTCTAGAGACAGGTTAAGAACTAATTTTGATGATTTTTGAATACCAGAATGAGAGGACTCAGCATATGACAATGGTTACATAAATTCATGTAGTGTTTTGGGAAGATCAGTTTGATAATTATAGGATTGAAGGGCATGAATGCTGAAAGTAAAGAAAGACTGATTCTCCTAAGGACTAAAATGAAAATTAATTTATTTCTTTGGATCTGTTTCAATAATGTTTGTTGAGTGGAATGTTGGTGAAAGATGATGAGATGAATGGTGGGTCCTTTATAAAGAGGCTGAAGTTGTACAAATGGGTGCTTGAAACTGGAGTCAAAAGGAAGAGAATAAACCAGATTTCACTTTCTTCAATGATGAATATGCAGTGTTCAGATGTGTGTATAGAGGAAGAGTTTTGCATGAAAAGAAAGCAATCGTTTTCAAGTGGCACTGGGAACTGAGAATATCATCCACACTTGCTGCCCTTCTCTTCCCACTCCCTCCCAGGTATAATACAATCAACAGGCTGTAGTTGGGTTGCCTCTTTTTCTTGTCAAGTGAAATAACTGGGTGCTAATTAGCTCAAGGAGAAAGAAGGAGTAATTTTGGAAGAAATATAGGTCACAGTATATAGAAGGAGATTGTAAAGGCAGTTGGTTGTAGATGATACTCAATTGAAAATATTTCTTCTAACAGAAATCTTATATTTTGACCAGTAGTCAAATATGATAGGATTAAAGAAGATATTATGAGTCTGAATAAGATGTAGTTGTATATGGTAGCCCAATGTTGAATATTGATAAAAAGTTCTTTTATTTTTCAAAGAGAGTTTGCTAAAACTTTCAGGTATCCTTAGACTAAACCACTAATTTAACTTGACACACTATTTTAATTTTTGAATTCTACTTTACAGAACCTTAAAAAAACATAGCCCCTTTTTTTTAGGAAAAAATATTCCTAAAAAGTAAAATTGAATTCCAAGGGACCATCCAAAATCCTTTTTTGTACACTAATTTCATCATATTAAGTTTTACTTTAATAAAGTAGAACATTAATAGAACTTATAGATGTTTGCTTTACTTTGATCTTACATTTGACCTCTGTAAAATAAAAAGGGAGGCTTAGAATAAATCAAAGAAAACATAATGTTGGAATAAAGAATTAAAATCAGTCAGGAGACTCAACATTTCTTATGGTTGCCCTTATCTCTCCTGTGGACAGACAATAAATAAATTTAGTTTCAAGTATGTATATATGAACTAGCATTTGCTGATTAATGATTAAGCAGTCTTGTGTTGGGCTCTGGGGACTTCTCAAGGTGGAGGGATGGCAAATGCTATTTTATATGGTAATTTATATCTGTATTATAGATTTATGTATATATCCTAAGCCTTACTAAATAAAGGAACCAAAAATAAAATAAAATAAATGGGCATTGAGTTTAGTAAGGTTTCATGGAGAAAGTTTTACTTGATATGATCTTTTAAGATATGACATAAGAGATATAAAAATGACAAAACCACTTAGTAGATGGGACACTATCAGAAATGCTAAAATCTCTGTCAATGTAATATGAAAAATGAGTACAATTTTGGCCATTATTACTTCCCATTGTTAATCTTGGAAATGTAGAAGACCCTTGTATGATGCTTATATCATGCTTATAAAAACAATGACCTCTTTCTGATACATTTGCATGCAATGTTCTTAGTAAGTACAGAAAGTGAATCCAAGGTTTCCATTTCTCTCATGGAACCCGAACATCCATGTGGAAGTTCATAGAGAGTAGGGATGGTTTCTCTTGGAGACAGGGGACTGAATTAAGTAACTGGGGATTCTTCTGTTTAATTATTTTGTATTGATTTTAATTATCCACAAAGCATGAAACTATGGAGAGCTCTGATTCCAAAGCCATGACCTAAATGTTCCAGAGTCCTTCCCATTCTCCTGTTAATTCAGTGCCCCTGTTTTCACAGGAAACTTATGTTGCAGATAAAGCTTTCGGTAGCATTTGTCTGTTAGCAGTGAAAATAAAGAACTTAAATCCTAACAGTAAGATTAAAGTTTAGAAGCTCACTTTGCAAGTTCAAAAGATGACTTTGATCCCAGGGGTTAGAAAAACAAGAATATGAAAAGCCACATTCTCTTTCATAACTCATAGTCCACATTTACATTTAAATTAAATATCATTTGAAATGCTTTCTTCCACATTAAACTATTCAACAGTTCATTTTACAAACTATGTTTATTTTATTTAAAAGAAAAGCACTTGATTAAAGTTTTAGCCCATTGTTGGAAATTCAGCAGTGCCACAGATCTAAAGTTTTCCCGTGTGTACAAAGTGTTCCAATGACTATGTCATTGGGCAACTGGGTGGTGCATATTCTCCTGAAGCAGATGTTTACACACAAAACATGCTTATTTTGTATATCCTTAGGTGAACAAAGAATACGATTAGGCAAAATAATATTCAATTTTAGTGATTCTTATACTAGTTACCCCTGATTTCTGGCAATTTCTAATCTGCTAATTAGTTTTGCCATCATTACATCTATAGAGGCAACCTATGTGTGACACCTACATAGCAGCTGTTTCCATAATATTATTGTACAGCTACATTTCCTAGATGGTTTAGATTTATGCTTCTGGTCCAATCTGTCAACTTTATTCAAAATTACATTTTAATTTGTGCTATGAGTAAGTCTTGAATGATGAGTCACAGGATTTCATAACATTTACTTTATTGATGAATGGTTCTTTTCTATAATTTAGTATGCTTGGCATACATATGTGTATGTGTGAGTCTGTGCGTACATTTTAGGGCCTTATTTTTTTTTCTTGCACCTGTGAAAATAGATGGAGGATCATTATCCTATGTGATATGTCCATAGAAGTCATAGGATAAAATAGGCATTAGAATAGCAATATAACACTGGAAGTGAATCTGGTAAACTGCTGCTAATTCAGTTTCTGAGAAAGTTTCCTTATCAGTAGAGCCACATTTCTCAATTCCTATTCCACCGCTTGCTTTATCCTATTAAACCCAGAGGAAAGGTTGAGACTTCAGACATGGCTTACTGAGTACTGGATGATTAGGACCTACTCCCTGATGGCTGTTTGAAGTTATATATCTCTCAGTGTCCTATTTTCCTAGAGAAGAGCAGTGTTAAAGGAGAAACAGAAGGCAAGGTTGGAAAGGAACAAAGAGGAGAGAGAACCCGAGAATTAAGCTGTATAAGAACAGTGGAAGGAAACAAAGAAATAAAAGGAATGCAAAAATTAATTAATTTTTAGCCTTTACTATAATTCTTTCAAACACAGTTCAGGGAACAGTACCAAACCTTTACATATCCTGTTAACATAGTCCCTCACATAGGCAGCATCATATTAGCACATGAAATCATGATCTCAGGAGGCCCAGTAACATCTGCTCCTCTCCAAGTAACTGAAAAACAGCACTTCATTACCCTGAACAACATTTTAAAAAGAGGGAATAGAGAGCTCTAGCTTACAGAGATTAAGAATTATCTGGGTATGTCTCATAAACATTTTTATGAGCTAATTTATTTTGAATAACATTTCAGCATTTTAGCTTTACTAGTGGCCCAGTACATGAAATGCATGCACATTAAAAGGGGATTAATTAGAGGAAATATTTTAATATTGCTATATGGCCTTTCTCCATAATATAAGTATCAGAGATGAAAGAAAATTAGTAAAATATACATAAAAATCTTCCTCCTGTCAGAGTCCGAGGTGCACCATGGGACCTAGAATCAAGTCCCCACCCTCCCATGTGTACCTCAAAATCACATAAGACCCAGGCCCTGCTGTCCCCCCCCCACCATTAGGCTATATCCAGACCTGGTTGGTCCTACTCTTGTCAAGCCCTGCTGGACAGGGGGTGCAGTCTCAGGTGCTCTGGCCTGGTGCCGGGGCAGGGGGGCACTGCCTGAGGTCCCTGCTGATTGCTCATTAAGGCTCATTATGGGAACTTGGCCTCCACTGTGGGTGCAGCCATCTTGTGTTACAAAAAACCCACCTCCACTGTGGGCACAGCCATCTTTGTGGCAGAGTGACAGTGAATTTTCATATTCCCTCTTTATTATATAGGATGGAATTTTCCAGAAAGTAAGGCATTTTTTGTTTAAAAGATTTTGAAAGAGGAAGAGAATTTATAATTATTGCTGTCTCCTTAATAAGATGACATATAAACAATACTTTTCTTTTAATTCAAGTTTGAGAGTAGAAAGCAGCTAGTTTAAAAATATGGGTGTTTCATATATAATACTTTAAACAATAAAAATATAGGTATCTGTTCAAGTAGTTGTTCAGCATGAATTAATTTATTTAATTTTATGAAATAACTAGAGGCATGTTGCATGAAGAGATTTGTGAAATAGGCCTTTCTTCCCTTGGCTTCCAGCACTGATTATCCTCTGGCAACTGGGACCCAGGCCTTTGCTCCAGCCAGAGTCTACAGCCTGCATCTTTGCTGCAGACTCTGACTGGAGTCTGCCATCTTTGTCTTCACTGCTTCACTGCAGATTCCAGCCAGAGTGTGCCATCTTCATCTTTGCTGCAGACTCTGGCCAGAATCTGCCATCTTTGTCTTCACTGCAGTCTTCATCTTTACTGTGGGGCCAGAGTGCCACTCCTGTAGATCCCTTCACTCCCTGCCCTCCCTCTCATAACAGGTGTTTTGCCCCACCCATCTATTCCATGCCTAGAGCAGCTAGGCAACCATCTTTCTCCTAATTTGCATATTCCCTCCTGATTGGCTGGTGGATGTCACCAGAGTGATGATTGATTTGCATGTTTCTCTTTTATTAGGGTAGATGCCATCCCTTTTCTATGCATCATGATGAATAAATCCTATCTAATGAAAGAGAAACATGTAAATTGACTGTACCTCCGCTATGCCCATACCAGCCAATCAGGAGCGAGTATGTAAATTAACCCAACAAAAATCACAGCAGCCATGGAGCTGGAGCCAGCCGGAGGCTTGGGTTGTCCTTGGCGATGGAGTAAGTCAAGTTTTCTGCCCACTCTGGCCTGCCTTGGCCTCCACTCAAGGCTACAAAGTTTCAATTATAGAAGATAAATAAATCCCAGTTACCAAGGCCTCCACTTGGATTGCTGGGAGGTTAAACCAGCCTGAAAATCACCACATGCACCCTCACCCAAGCTACCCCACACCCCAAAGGAACCCGCACCCTGATCTGGAACTTACTTCAGGGAAAACCGGCTGGCCCCCACCCATTCACCAGGCCTTTAAAAAGCAATATGTAAATTGACCATCAACCCAACAAGATGGCTGCTTCCATGTGGTCAAAGATGGCTGCCCCCATGTGGACACAAGATGGCCAGCAGGAGAGATACCAGGCTTACAAGGGAGGGCAATTGTGGGTGATCAGATCAGAAGGGGAGAGCAACTGAAGGGGGACCAGGCTTGCAAGGGAGGGCAATTGGGGGCAATCAAGCCTGCAGAGGAGGGCAATTAGGGGTGATCAAGCCTTCAGAAAAGGGCAGTTAGGGAGTGACCAGGCTGGCAGGGGAGGGCAGTTAGGGGCAATCAGGCTGGCCAGGGAGCCATTAGGTATCAACCAGGCTGGCAGGCAGAAGAGGTTAGGGGCAATCAGGAAGGCAGGCAGGTGAGTAGATGGGAGCCAGCAGACCAGGATTGTGAGAGGGATGTCCAACTGCCCTATCGGATTGGGCCTAAACGGGTAGTTGGACATCCTTTGAGGTGTCCTAGATTGGGGAGGGCAAAGGCTGGGGTGAGAGACACCACCCCCACCCCCATGCATGAATTTCATGCACCCGGCCTCTTGTCTATAATAACAGTATAATATGCAAATCAACTGAATGCCTGAACAGCATCCAGATGACATTCTGGACGAAGCTGCTGGGGCTGTGAAGTCCTACTCTTGCATAAATTTCATGCATCAGGCCTCTAGTACAGTGGTCAGCAAACTGTGGCTTGTGAGCTACATGCAGCTCACGAGAGGCAGTTTCCCACCCACTGCTCTAGTATGTTCAATAAAAGTACAAAAAATACTACTACTAATTGTGTTTCTATGATAAACCTCTTCAGTGCAATTCCAGTTTTTAAGATAATTTCATTTTTTGTTTGTTGCTAGGATAAATATCTAATTTCTTTTCAACTTATAGGATTTAAAATTCACAAAGACAACTTCCCAAGAAATAAACAGTAACAAAATAAAGAAAACCACGAACAGTATCTATATTATTTCTCCTATTTTTTACATATCCAAGTGAGTCACTCCCTGTCTTCCCTCAGAGGTCTACACTCAAGGAACCTTGGAAAAGAAATCCAAACTATAACAATTACAACATAACAGATTTATCAAGGCCATGCTCCTCAGCTTGACTAAACTTTAGAAAGTCTTCTTCCCACCTCTAGGCTCTTGATCTCTCTTAGAGCATTTACTTTAGAAAACTTGTAATTGTAAAATATGTCTTTGCTCCTTTGAAATGTAAATCTTTTTAAAAGCTTCTTGTCAGTTTTACAACTGAAAAAAAACATCTTTCTCAAGAACCCAGGAGCCAAACCTTTGAGTATAAACATCAAGGAAGATAGCACTGCTATATTTTACTGTCTGTGTAAGGCTAGGAGACTAACTTTGGTTGGTTCCTTGTTCCAAGTTGTATCACTATTTTTAGGCTTGAAGACATGAGGAAGTTTTCTTTTCCTCTGTATAAAATCAATTAGCAAACAGACAACAGGAGAGGCCTTCTCACTTCTTAAAATTCTCCTGCCCTTTGTTTCAGTGGAGTAGAGCACAGATTGAGTTCTGGCTTCTATCACCTGCTGCAATATTCTTAAATCAAGGCCTCCTTGCTTGTTAGTGCAAAGTTGCCAGACTAAGTTATATTCAGATAAATTTATTATTCTAAATATACTAATAAGTAAATAATTTGCATTTTTATTATTTAGTGAACATGAATGTTTGGCTTCTTTATAATAAAAATTGCAATTAAACATATCTCCTAATGCATCTATAAGTCCACTATTTAAATAGAGAGAAAAATTAAAAAGCAGGCATATCTGCAAAGCCAATTCATAAGAACTATACTGAAAGTTGTTTAAAAGTTGTAACAGCCCTGACCAGTTTGGCTCAGTGGAGAGAGCATCAGCCTGTGGACTGAAAGGTCCCAGGTTCAATTCCGGTCAAGGGCATATACCTTGGTTGTGGGCACATACCCAGTAGGGGGTATGCAGGAGGCATCAGATCAATGTTTCTCTCTTATCAATGTTTCTGACTCTCATTCCTCTCCCTTCTTCTTTGTAAAAAATTTTTAAAAATCAATAAAATATATTTTTTAAAAGTTGTAACATATATGTAATGATCTAAGGAACCATAAATAGACAAGGTATAATTTTCCAATTATATAATAGAAAGCATACAAGTCATGATTTAAACTTGATTCCTTAGGGCTCAAGTTCAAATCATAGCATTTAAATTACTAGCAGACAGAGATAATGCTGATTCAACTATCATGACAGATGAGGAAGCATCAATTCTATATCTGTATATAAGTAAAAATTTCTAAATAAGACATGTTTTCTTCATCAGTTAACCTTTTCCACATTAAAAAAATTGCTTTTAATTTGAACATTTTTGAAGGCATAAAATAAACTTTCTCCTAACTATACCAATCTAAACAAAGTGACATAAAAATAATAGAATTCAATAATTGATTTTGATACAATGAAATAATTTTCTTTCAACTTTTATATCCAAAACCTTGACTGATTGCTATATCTTTCTTTATTTACCTCAAAGGAAATTTGAGTATTTGTACTTTGAGACATTTAATGAAGCCACTAAAATACTGTTCTCTTAGGTCAGTGGTCGGCAAACTCATTAGTCAACAGAGCGAGCCACGGTTTACTGACCACTCTCCTAGGTGATAAGATCAATATGGACTTACTCTGGTCTAAGATACATATAACTAAAATGGTTACAGATAAGTACACCCCTTTCAAATTACTTTATAGCTAATCTCTTAGTTTATTTATATTCTTAGCTCTAATAATTTGGAATACTAGGAAGGATTGCTTTGTTTTTGTTTTGACTTACAGAGATTTCCCTTAAGTATTATCTAAAAGCCCTCATTGGCAAATAACAAGCTGAAAACAGTATAAAAGCATGTTTATATTTGAAAGAATTAACATTATGGAGGTTGCCTCCTACCTTAATTCTCAACATAGGAGCAATTAATTTCATTTTCTAATTTACAAAAACCACGATTCCATTTCCATTCTTATGTATTTGCCTCCTTTTACGGAAGGGTCCTACTTCTGTACTGTACTTTTTAAATAATATTTAGCTTCCCTTCTTATGAGTAATGTTATTTTTACCAGAGTAATAAAATTTAGGTTGCACAAAACAGCCATGTCTATGTGGTAGCTGTATGACCTAGCATACTGACTGGCTCATGGCAAGAGTTCAGAAATCTATTAACTAAATAAATAATTTAGTAAATCAATGAGACCTAAAATTTGCCTTTCAGAACTTTATTGGCATAGTGCTTCAAACTTTAGTGAAACATGTATGAGAAAAGCAACCAGTACCACCCAGGGGACGAGATATCCCTGATGTCACCATGAGAGGTCCAATAGTTCCCCATGGTTACCCTTCTGTTCAAAGGAAGATTCCAAATTTTCTAGGCCTAGGAAGTACCATTTTAAGACTTAAATTTTTTAAATTGTTGGAGATTCAATTTTAGCCTTTTTTACGCTTCTGACCTTCATTCATTGGAAATGGATCCAACCAAATCTAACCTTCTAGGTAAAGTGGGATTTCTGTGGAGTACAAGCCAGAACATGTTCCTTTGTTTTATCACACTTCAATTATAACATGTAATATGCTGGTATTCTTTATTATAATCCATAGATTGAAGAAGCTAATTACCACCAGAGAACCTGAGGGCTTGCAGCTGCTACCTGGGCTTATACTATTCTCTAAATACAATGGTTACACCAACTTCTTTCTATAGTAATTTTCAGTGTTTCTTTTTTCAAAAACAGCTCATATTTAATTTTGATCTACATATTTAGCTCTTTAGATTTTCACTTCTACATCTAGTTATTGTTGTTTTTTAATCACACAGGCCATTAATCCATTTTTTGACTGGTTGATAGGACTCAATTCCAGATATGAGATAAAACCAGTGTTATATCTCACTTCCTGCCTGTTCAGATGACTTATGTTTTTCACAAGTATTCTAGATTTGCACTGACCCAGGGAGCCATGTTAGCTGCAACATTAAAGGAGACATCATAATATTGCTTTCACTTACCCCAAAGGATTGATGTAAGGATCAAACAAAATATTTTGTAAATAATAAAATTAAAAAATATATTTAATAAATAAAAGATGCATTAAACGATCTTTCATTGAAGAGACCTAAACCAATTAGGCACATAAACTGCATCCCTTAAATATAGATGACCCTTTATTTATTCTAATGAACTTTCTATGTTTCTGGAAAGAACCCAACAAATACACCAGGCATGTTTCACTAAATCTAAATTTTCTTGGATTCCACCCCATCTCCCTTCTTTCTCTTTCTTTTTCTCTCTTGAAGAGGCAAAACAAGGATATATAAAGAAAATTTTCCCTGCAGATTTTTTGCTGCTATCTGTCATAGAACATTATTACAAATACTCATAAATTGTTAAACTATTCCTAACATTGATAGTCTCTAGGGAGATACAAAATATAAAATTGAGGATATTTGAGCCATATATTTACTCTTTCAAAGAGATGAATTTAATTCACTGTGTTACAAAAATGCTAGTATTCTTTCTTGTGATCTAAACTTGACAAGTAATTTCTGTTAGAAAAACATGGTACGTTATGAAATAGGACATTGAAATTTACAACAAAATTCGAAGTTTTATATTGCTGCATTCAAAGAATTAGAAGCCACTGGGATGGTTTTCCTGGACTACTCTTGATTATACAGGGCAAAATCTCTTACCTCTTTACTTGAATCTTCCTTCTGCAAGTTAAGGTTTCTTAGAGACTCTATACTTTAGCTAACAAATTATTTTACGATAGCCAGGCTTACAGAAGTTGATATACTGGAATCAGATTGCTCTAATATTAGCCACGTGAATTCAGCTAACCACATGCATCTCAACCCAAGAGTATAAAACAAGATGGGAGAAAAGAGATGAGTATATTATCTGTGACCTAGATATTTCTTCACATGTTTTTACTTTTAAAGCAGAGTAAAGTAAGCTAAAAATATTACACAACTTGACTGTTTAGAAGCTTTTCTCAAAATCAAATAATTTTTAATACATTTTATTTATTTTTTACAGAGAGGGAAGGAGAAGGACAGAGAGCTAGAAACATCGATGGGAGAGAGACATCGATCAGCTGCCTCCTGCACACCCCACACTAGAGATGTGCCCGCAACCAAGGTACATGCCCTTGACCGGAATCGAACCTGGGACCTTTCAGTCCTCAGTCCTCTATCCACTGAGCCACGCTGGTTTCGGCTCAAATAATTTTTAAGGATACCAAAAATTATGCCTGATAATATTCATAATTTTGGACATCTCGATGTGACAGAGATTTGCTTTATGCAGAACTTTTAAAATGTTTCTTATAGTGAGAAAATCTTAGATGAATAAGACTTTATGAATTTTTGTGTTTCAGAAGGCTAAAATAATTTATTAGACCATAATTGAAGTGATGAAATAAAATGAATAATTGTTTTAATATAAGAACCAATTTAGCAATTGAAAAGACTGCATCTTATCCAGTGAATAAAATGTTTATATAAATTTTTATAATCTTTGACTTTTATTGGTGAGAATTGATAGGAGTTAAATTATCTCTAGAAGAGTTCTCATATTGTTCCCTTAAGGCAACTGAAATGAAAATTACATGGGAAGTCAGATAAAAATAAATGATGACTATAACATGGAACAAAATGTGATATCTACGTGATGGTAATATTTAGAGAAATTTAAAAAATTTCCCATAGAAAACTTAAATTGAAGTAGATTTTACTTTTTAAATAAAATTAAAATAAAATATTTTAAGCTGACAACTAAACTAAATTTTATGACCATAGAACTCCTTTTAAAATTAGTATACTTGCTAACTTAGATAATTTTGGATAAGCAAATAGCTTTGCAGATATTTTAAAATAAAACATAATTGGCATTCAATATAACCCTATGACACAAGTAAAAACTACTGACATATCTTCTGCTAATATAAAAGAGGAAGCTGAGATACAGAAAGCATGGCATACATTCTCCTACTTGCCACTATCAGGCTAGTAATGTACAAGTCATAAGTATTTTCTTATGATAATGAATGAATAAGAAACAAAACAAAACCAAAACCTAAATTTGCATATTCATATTATATTCTAAAGATATAGATTTAGAAGAAGAATTTAGCCTTTCATAATTTCACAAACAAGTGCAGATCTCATAAATCAAACTACTATTCAGAATAAAAGGACACACACTTCAAGGTGAGAGAAAGTGGTTGTCCAAACATACTGACAGACGGAGTCATAGACTCAGACATGATAACATCTATAAGAGGCAGCCTTCTCACATCATGACAAATATTAGGAATTCTTACGGAGAGTGGCACCTATGCCAGCTATGGATAGGAGAGATGTGGAAAGAAAATAGACTCTGTTTTTCCCAACACTGCTGTGCTTCCTGGCTGCTCAGTTCTCTACCTCATTAGAGCAGTTATCTGTATGACAAGTACACTTTACACCTAAAGGGCCTCCCTCTCTTACAGAGGCAGCATCAAACAAATTATCCCATCTCTATTGACAGAAAGTAGTTGCCCACAAGAGGCACAGAACAACTGAAACTGGTAGGACAGCTACAGAAGAGACGGTCTGTTAGAATTCTTTGGAGAAAACTGTTAAAATAACCCCTAAGAGAAAAATAAATCTACATCATGCCCACATGCTTATTCACTCATTTCTAACTAACCAGTATGAATTCTCAAAATGTGAATTTATGTCTCAGTTCCATGTACAGAATCAAGCTCTCTAAATACTTAATTTCTTGACCATCTAGTAAGCACGTGTTCAGTCTCAAGTATTGTAACACTTTCCTCCCCTCCACCCACTGCCCCCAGAGCCTATGAGATGGATACTATTTTTACCCTCATTTAACACATGAGAGAAATAAGACCCAAAGAAGATAGGTAATTTGCACAAGGTTACATAGCTATGGATGTGGTAGAACTGGAATCCAAGCTCCAATCTGTCTCACTCTAAAACTTATGCCATGGCTATAACTGATGGTCATTTTTAATCTGCAACCATTGAAGAGACAAATTATGTTCAGTAGATCAAATTTTGGTTAAATAATTTAATTAATTTTAAGGTCTGACCACTATCTGATCTATAGCTATAGAACATTCAGTCTTAGAAAACATTTTCATCTTATTCTTCTGTCATTATCAACAAGTAATGCCTCAACTATCCTTCCCTAGGCTTCATAACTTAGTAGTGTTTTCAAGTTTCTTAAATCATTAGCTCTACTTTTCTCCACAACTTCTGATTTTTTCCTTTACTATGCTAATATTTCCTTAATTTCTCTCCTTCCTATCCTCAGCATTGCATAGCCATTAAGTCTTTTTTTTAAAATATATTTTATTGATTTTTCACAGAGAGGAAGGGAGAGGGATAGAAAGTCAGAAACATCGATGAGAGAGAGACATCGATCAGCCGCCTCCTGCACACCCCACACTGGAGATATGGCTGCAAGCAAGGTACAGGCCCCTGACTGGAATCGAACCTGGGACCTTTCAGTCCGCAGGCCGACGGTCTATCAACTGAGCCAAACCGGTCTCAGCGCTATTAAGTCTTTTTTGAAAATATGTTCTGCTATATTTCCATTATACTTTTCATTCCATCTCTTCCTTTTTTCAATATCAGCTTTCTTGTACTCTTTTTTTTTCACAAATAGGTCTCGTTCTTTCTCTCTAAATTATCAAAAGGTATCTGCAAGTTAGTATAGCATTGTACATATACTTTATAATTACCAAAAGCATTTTGCTATTTTCAGCTTAATGGGTACTTATCATATATTGCATGTTGATCTTTATGATCTCTTAAATTGGCAATTTTATTATCAATCATCTTTTTTTAATTTTTTAAAAAAATATATTTTATTGATCTTTTACATAGAGGAAGTGAGAGAGATAGAGAGCCAGAAACATCGATGAGAGAGAGACATCAATCAGTTGCCTCCTGCATGCCTCCTACTGGAGATGTGCCCACAACCAAGGTACATGCCCCTGACCAGAATCGAACCTGGGACCTTTCAGTCTGCAAGCTGACACTCTATCCACTGAGCCAAACTGGTTTCGGCATATCAATCATCTTTTACAGATAATATTGAGGCTCAGAAAGAATACATGACATCTAAGTCACATGACTAGATAGTTGCCTGGTGTTCTGACAGTAAGTTCTATGACTTCACCTTATATCATTACATTTTTACACAAAATCTGTCTTTTGAAAAACTATATTTTCCTAATTAGATATGTAACAACTGGCACTAATTATTCAAATACATTTGGGTTCCAAAGCATCCCAATGAAGTCCTGGGGTTCAAGATGCAGCTAGAATATGAATACATCCTGGGGATGATAGTAGGAAAGTCCATTTACCTCATTAGCAGCAAGGACAGAGCTGGACACATGAGAGGTCAGACAAGTAAGATCTCTTCAGGGGGGGTGATGGTACAGGAAAATGAGGGGTTTGGGAAAGACTTGGGTTAGAGGAGCTGCTCATAGGAGAGGGATATTGTATTTACCTCCTTTGGAGGATGAGGCCCAGAAATACAAAAACTGGGTATTAAATAAGCAATAATTATCTGTATATTATGTTTAAAAAATCCTTGTGAAACTGATGATATATTAAAGTTTCTCTATGTATGAATGAGCATTTTCTAGCCTACTTGTGCTGTGCGATCATACATTAAATGTTCCCATCAAACTAAGTTATAATATTTATTAAAATTGTATTATAACTAACACAGTGAAGGTGTACAACTTTTAATTTAACAACTCTAAGTTCAAACTGCTATTACAGGGTAGACAAGAAAATATATTTCTATAGGCTATCATGAATATAGACAATATAGAAGGTATATTTAAAAGTAACCATCTCAGGGAGGTTGTTATGTTGCTGATACCCATGGTTATTACATTTTTTATCCTGATATGTCATCTCTATTTGCTTCCCATAAATGTTTAAGAATAAAATTCAGAGTTCTTTCTGTCATTTATGAGTTCTCCATAAATACACTTTCCTTTTTTGTCTTCTGTTGCTTAGTTATGATGTTATAGTAGACAAAATTTTTTAATGAAATTCAATTTTATACATGATCAGAAAACTTTATGCATGCCTTTATTATGAATATATATATGTGTATATATATTTCTCCCAATGAAAGAAATGCCTAAAGCTGATCCATAAATTTTATTGCAAACTTTTAATCATGAGATCTGTTGTCTGCCATATTTACTGACTAACACTAATGAAGTATATATGTTATAGTCTCTAGTTAAGCATACACAGAATAATTCATGAGGAATATGCAACAATATTGGATGATTCCAGAAACAAAGACTTTCTTCAAAGAAATACATTAAAATAAAAATGATTCTAATGATGTGAGCTTCCTTCCCACTCCCTTTGTGGAGTGACTTAATCTAGAAACCTTGTATATAAGAATTAATTAAGCATGTGATCCTGATTTCTTCAGACATGCCTCAGGACTCTCTGTTTCACTTCAGTCTAATAAATATCACCATTTTACAGAACTACGTGTTTGTTTTTTTTCTTTCCATTTAAGGCACTATTAACATGGAGGTCTGACTCTGATATGGTTTCTATATTAGTCCTTCAACAAAATTATGCTTATCCCAAATGCAGTCACCATATTTCAACTTTTTATTTTTTTATTATTTTTTAAAATATATTTTATTGATTTTTTACAGAGAGAAAGGGAGAGGGACAGAAAGTCAGAAACATTGATGAGAGAGAGACATCGATCAGCTGCCTCCTGCACGCCCCACACTGGAGATGTGCCCACAAGCAAGATACATGCCCCTGACCGGAATCGAACCTGGGACCTTTCAGTCCGCAGACCAATGCTCTATCCACTTGGCCAAACCGGTCCTGGCATATTTCAACTTTTTAAATGAACTAGGCCACTGAGATTTATCTGGAAACTAAACACAAGAGTGTTTTGTATTCAATTGTGACAAGAGTACAGATAAGACTTAAAATATCAAATTTGGAGAAGAATTTTATTCACACATTTGCATTCCAACTTGGTTTCATAGGTGGAGAAAAAGGTATGAAGTATTAAGGGAGTGTGTAATTGAATATAGGTAAAGCAATCCTAGTGTTGTTAAGGAATAGCTAGATGAGATTTCTTAGAATCTAAATAGGTTCCATCTAAAGTTTAAAATCTAAACATTTTAGTCTTATTTACTCCTGAAAATAATTCTATGTAAGAAGAGAGTTCTGATTTTTTAAAATTTTAAAGTTTCATATACTTAACAATGAAAATAGATGTGATGGCGGGGTCAAATTTAAAAATCTAACACAGAAACATGAATAGAGTCACATTTCAAATGAATAACACAATCACATTAGGTTAGGGGTAGGAGCAAGAATTCAATAACTTTGAAACTGTTTTGACTTTGAATACTTGCATTATATATCTCCAATCTGAGACTCAAAGAACTCTAAACAAATATTGAATTTTACAGAGTAGGCATCATTTTTTTTCAGATTCATGATATTAATTTTGAAACTATTTTCTTTGTACTCTAGAATTGAACAACTAAATAAATATATTGTAGATCATGGGAACTGGGCTTTGTACTGTCAGAGAAGGGTGTCACAAATATGGAAAAGGGGATTGGTTGGAGTTGAGGCATCAGTTTTAATTTATGTAACTACATATATATATAATGTATATGGTAGTATATTGGTATATATATTAATGTCTTTTTATATGTACTTGTGTATGTGTGTGTGTGAGAGTGTGTGTGTAAATTTCAGTTCTATAAGCTAAGATGATCTAGAAGAAATCACTTCCAGTAACAATAAGAGCCATACCTGGCTCCAAGATCATGCTTTCAAAGATATATTCTTTCACTAAAAGAAAGCTAGACATTCTGATAAAATTACTGATTCCAGGGCTAGTCAGAGAAAGTAAAAGATGGGTCTGAAATCACTTTTTATGCCAGAAATTAGGGACATATTCATTTAATGATGGAGTCATGTCAAAAAGATATAAGGGCCAGTTTGTGGGATACCTTCTGCCCAGGTTTGGGACAATTTGAACATCGAATTAAGTAATTATATAAGCTTAACTAGTAAACACCTGATGGTAGACAGCAGCTTAAAGTGATAAAGTGTTCAAAGATAATATCATCATAACAAGGTAAATGGACATCATGTGCTTCCTAATATGGCACATTGCAAAGGACACATCATACTTGGTTATTCCTACTAAAAGTGCACAAAGTAAGTCTAATTAGAAGGAAAAGCTGACATACCTAAATTGAGAAATAGTTTGCAAACTAACTGTCCACTGTTATTTAAAAAATGTCTATGTCATAAAACAAAATCAAGATTGAGTAACTGTTTCAGAATAAAAAAAGATTTAAGAGACATGAAAATGGAATACAAAGCATAAGATGGTACTTAGTTTGGAAATAAAAGACATTATTGGGACAAATGCTAACATCCGAATAAGGTCTGTAGATTAGATAAGAGTATTATGAGCAGTAAATGTTACGTTCTACATATATGTTAGATAATGTCTTTATTTTTAGGAAACAGATATTAAGTATTTAGTAAAGGGAAGGGTATTCATGCCTGTATCTTACTCTCAAATGATTCAAGCAAATGATTTCATTTTTGGAGATTTCAAGTGAAGGGCATACAAAAATTCTTTGTGCTATTCTTTTATATTTTCTGTAACTTAGAAATTATGTCAAATGAAGAGTATTTTAAAAACACTATAATGTAGTTCAATTGTTATACCAATCTTTGGATAAGTCAACCCCACCTCAGAGTCACACACTAAGCACTACAGCTGAGATTTGAGCTGAAGTCTGCTTAATTTCAGCCTCTAAGCTCTTAGTCCCTAATTTGTTCTGTCTTGCCAGTCCCCATCTACAGGAGAGCATTTCACATATAAATGCTAACTGTCATATATGCCTGGGAAAAATGTGAAGCACTCATCTAGAACCTAAAACTGCACTGTTCAATAAGTAGTCACCATGTAGCCACTAACTCTATGGACCTATTAAAAATCTAAATAATTAACATGAAAACGTGAGTCCTCAATCACACTAGCCACATATCAAGTGCTCAAAAGCTAACTATTGCTACTAGTTATCATACTGGACTGGATAAACCATTTTCTTCATCTCAGAAAGTTTATGGGGCTGTGTTGATTTGACTCTAGACCAGTGGTTCTCAACCTTCCTAAGGCCGTGACCCTTGCATACAGTTCCTCATGTGGTGGTGACCCCCAACCATGAAATTTCGCTACTGTTATGCATCGTGATGTAAATATCTGCATTTTCCCATGATCTTAGGCGACCCCTGTGAAAGGGTCATTCGACCCCAAAAGGGTTGCGACCCACAGGTTGAGAACCACTGCTCTAGACAGTCATAAAATTTTAAAAGATGCTCCTTTATATTAATAACTAGAATTTTGTGCACTTGGCCAGGGATCCCTCAACCTGGCCTGCACCCTCTCACAGTTCAGGGGCCCTCAGGGGATGTCCGACTGACCCAGAGGCGGGAGAGGCTTTTGTTACCACCTCTGCGTTCACCAGCAGTGAACCTGGCTTCTGGCTGAGAGGCACTCACTCTGTGGAAGCACACTGACCACTAGGCGGCAGCTCCTGCATTGAGCGTCTGCTCTCTGGTGGTCAGTGTGTGTCATAGTGACCAATCGTTCCATTGTTCAGTTGACTTATATATTAGCCTTTTACAATATAGGACTAGAAGCCCGGTGTATAAAATTTGTGCATGAGAGCCTGCACCCTCTCCAATCTGGAACCACTCAAGGAATGTCCTACTGCTGGATCAGGTCTAAATGGGCAGTCAGACATCCCTCTCACAATCCAGGGCTACTGGCTCCCAAACAGTTGCCTACTTGCCTACCTGGCTGATTGCCCCTAACTGCTTCTGCTTGCCAGCCTGATCACCCCCTAACCACTCCCCTGCCAGCCTGATCATTGCTTAAATGCTCCCCTGCTGACATGATTGCCTCTCACTGCCCTTCCTTGCTGGCCTGGTCACCCCTAACTATTCTCCCCTGCAGGGTTGGTCGCCCCCAACTGACCTCCCCTGCTAGCCCAGTAATCCCTAATTGCCCTCCCTTGCCAGCCTGGTCACCCCTAACTGTCCACCCCTGCTGGCCTGATTGCCCCCAATTGTCCACCTTTGCAGGTCTGGTTCCTCCCAACTTCCCTCCCTTGCAGGCCTGGTCCCCCTCAACTGCCCATCCTTGTAGGTCTGGTGCCCCCCAAATGCCCTCCCCTGCTGGCCATCTTATGGTGGCCATCTGTGTCCACATGGGGTCAGCCATCTTGTGTGTTGGAATTATGTCATTTTCCATATTACTCTTTTATTAGATAGGATATGCTATTAGCATTCTCTCCTTAAATATTTGATTAAAATATTAGGTAGCATCTATTGCTTAATTTCTGCCAGACACGTTAAAAACTGTAATTTTAGATGTTACAACAATCCTAAATATAGTTTCCATTATAATATTCTTATTTTATAGATTAGATAACTGAAGCTACAGGTAACCTATTATAGTCATAAAGTAAGAAAGACAAAATTTGAAAGTAGATATGTTTAAGCATAACTCCTATTATATAAAAAACTACTGATCATTTTGGTTTATTTCCTTCTAATCTTACTTATTTTGAGGTCATCATAGTCTTAAGTATTATGAAAGTTATATTACTAAATAAGATGGATGCCTTTACTTCTAAAAATTAATGATCCAGAGAAGAAAAGATGTAATCTATTAATAATGTAGCAGTTACAAATATGGACTTTTGAGTCAAACTGCTCAAGATTGAATTGTAATACTTTATTTATAAGCTGTATGACCTTGGACAAATTAGCTAATTTGTCTTCACTTTGATATCCTAATTACTAAGGGTTCAATTATCAGCATCATTAGAATCATCATAGGATGTAAACTTAGAGGGAATACTGGTAAAAACAAAGTTCAGGGGCAACATGGAGAGAAAGGAAGAAACAAATTATAGAAGGTTTTGAATTGCCAATTGAGACAATTTTTCAAAGAACAATAATATTTAAAGAGTTCTTTCCCCTCTTCCTCAATGAAAATATATTATCAATGTAGATATGTGATATTTATAATTAAAAATGCTTAAAGGTCTTCTGTTTACAAAACTTGACAAAATGCATCTGACTGGATAAAATCAAGAAAAAAATGTGTGAATTAAAAACTCAATTGCTTCTTGAATTTCTATAAGATGAAACTCAATGTGTTAATGCCATCCCAATATTCCTTAACACAAGTCTATGTGATTAAATACATATATTTATATATTTTCATTTGTTGAATGTCATGTATTAGCTCTTAAAATAACTGTGGCAGTACAACATCTATAACTTTCTATGGGATCTTATAACCCATCTTATCAAAGTGGAGAGAACACCCACATTAAATCTTATTGTTTGCAAGTAAAATTTTGTCAATATTTTATTAATCACAGAGTCCCATTATTTTGATTTACTAGTAGTTTACATTTTTCTTTGAAATCTATTAATACAGAAGACATATCCTTACATATCACTCAAAAACTACATATATATTTTACTTGTGGACTAAAGGGTCCTAGGTTCAATTACAGCACATGCCTGGGGCTCTATCCTCTCCAGTATAAAGCATGCAGGAGGCAGCAAATCAATGATTCTCTCTCATCATTGATGTTTCTATCTCTCTATCTCTCTCCCTTTCTCTGAAATAAATAATAAATACATACATACATACATACAGACAGACAACTTCTAAAACAACAATGACCAAATGGTTTGAATTAATCAAAATTATACCTATTTTTTTCTGATTGGCATAAACTATTATACATTTTTAACATGCCACAGAATTTTAATAATTAGTTTATGTGTGCCATGAGATGAAAAAGGTTGAAAATATCTGCTCTAGAATATAGTGACACTAATATTTGGTGTCATGTCTGAAGCTGGCATGCATGCATAAATCAGTTCATGCATGGGTTTCCAGGAGAGTGTATATCTATTACATCCGAGCTACATAACACACATTATTTAATTTTCCAGAGTTTTAGTAATTGTGGCATACAATTACAGAAAAGTAATTTATCTTAAGGATCCCATTTAAGGATCACTAGAGAAGTAATAACACAATATTTTACTATCCCATTCCAATCTTTGCTATTCAATCTTTTCAATGTGTCAAGAATTAGCAACCTACATCCTTTGTACTGAAGAGAGATAGTAGAAATCTCTAAGTAGCTATGCTACCATCTGAAGCCAAGGGAAGCGGAGATTAGTCAGGCAGAGCCCTGGAAACGTGGGCATGAAAACATGTGATGGGCTATGGGACAATAAGATTCACCATCCCACATTGAACTTCAGTTTCTCGAAGGGAAGAAAAAATTAAGAAGGGTTAGTAATTATTCTGGGCATGGGAGTAGAGGTGTCAAGTGACAATGGACTGTCCAGTGACAAAGGTACCAGGGAAGTTCTAAGCAGACCACCCCCTTGTTCTGCCTGATTCAACACTGCGTTTGGCTATTCTGGCTTCCTTGGTATCAGCTTCCCTTGATCTCTTTCCCAAGCTTGGATCCACAGACCTGGGGAGTTCTTTGATAGCTTTCTAAGACATCCTTTTTGTTGTTGTTGTTGTTCCCTGGGGCTGGTTCCTTTTGTTTATAACCTGGAAACATTACTTTTGTACTTATCATATTTTTAATTAATTATATATCCTTTTATTATAGAAGTAGCAACTTTATTTTCTATATAATGTTTGCATAACACATATAAACTCAAGTGTAAGAATTTTAAAAAAATCAATTAGTGATCAATAACTCTACCATCTAGCAATAAATCTTTACAATTTTTGGTTTATAATCTTTCATTCCTCCTGTCTCCACATCAGTATCAATTACTATCTTTCTTTGTCCAAATGTTATCACCTATACATTTTAACTATGAGTAACCACTAAACATACTACATTGAAATTTGATTTTTATTTAGCACCTCATCAATATTCCATGGAAATATTGAAGATTTTTCTTTAGCATCATCATACATGGATACATATTTACTAGTATGGTGGTACCCTAATTAATACTATAATTGCTAGTCATTAAGATTATATTATTTTTCCCTTTATAAATAATTCTATGAGGATTATCCTTTATATAAAATTTGGCTCCAAATGATCTCTGTTTGTTCTGTCCAGGTGGTGTTCTAATGAATACTACTCAGTGAACAGTGCACCTGTGATGCGAGTCATTTGTACTGTTCAGGACAGCACTGTCAGTATAGCCTTTTCTATACTTACCAAGAGTTTTATCTCCCTCACTTGATAAAGGACCAATATGTAACTAGCTCATATGCCCACAGGGCAGCCCTCTTGTCCCAGAGCTTTCAACTCTCTCAATCAGTCAACCCTGCCCTGATATAGCTCCCAGCAAAGCAAATTACACATGGAGACTGCATGAACTGATGCTGGCAGTTTTACAGGTAGGGATGCAGCTTTGGCAGGCAACCTGATTTAAATGGAGAGAAGAGCAAGTGAAAGGCTCTTCTCACATCAGTGCTTTCCTGGTTGCTTCTCAGCAGGAATAAAGCCCAATCATAGCATGTAAGAGTGCATTGTCTTAGTTAAGCAAAAACAAATAATCTGTGTGGTTTTACTTGTACATTTAAAATAATCTGTGTGGCTTTACTTGTACATTATATATCCTATATAAAATAAGAGTGATGATGAGAGTACTTAAAAACCTTACCAAAAAATGAGAGTACTTAAAAACCTTACAAAAGACTTAAAAATCTCTTAAAAATGTAAAGCTTCACCGAAGCCGGTTTGCTCAGTGGATAGTGTTGGTCTGAGGACTGAAGGGTCCCAGGTTTGATTCTGGTCAAGAGCATGTACCTTGGTTGCAGGCACATCCTCAATGGGGGGTGTGCAAGAGGCAGCTGATCGATGTCTCTCTCTCTCATTGGCGTTTCTAACTCACTATCCCTCTCCCTTCATCTCTGTAAAAAATCAATAAAATATATTAAAAAAATGTATAGCTTTTAAAATCCCTAAAATATTTTTTCAATTTAAACATGTGTTATTAACATGTAGTTGTTATTACTATTTTGTACATCCAACTACTGAGGCTTGAGTTCCATCTTTGGCCCAAATTCTAGTTAACTTTAAATTTAATATAAGCCAACATTATGAAACAATCATCTTAAAATCTAATCTGTTCAGATTAGCTTATGTGTGGCTGGGCAGCAAAGGGTGTTATTGAAAATATAGGCTGAAGAACAAGGTTAGTGTGGGTCCTACTTTATTCTGTGTTGTTCAGAATAATGCAAGGGTCCTGCAGCAAACTCCAAGTACTTAGACTAATTGGGATTATACTAAAAGACAGGATAGTAAAGAAATCAAATTCATGACTCATGGAAAACTGCCGAGAGCAGAGATGACTCAGAAGTATGAATATAACCATCTTCAAATACGTGAATGGCTGTTGTGTGAAATAAGATTTGTTCTGTATGGCCACAAGGGATTAAGCTGTGTGTGGAAGCATAAGAAAACATTTCAACTCAATATAGGAAAGAACTTTCTAATAAAGCACAGGGTCAGTTGTAACTGCTTTGAGAATTTGTACTGAGACTGTGAAAAGAAAGATTTCAAGTTTGTATTTCTCGAAATGAAATGGGCTACCAAAACAGTAATTGAAAACTATGGTTTCATAAACAATAAGCTTAATGTTTATGAAACAGGATTTTATTTGGACAAAGAAAGGAGTTCTAAATTATAAAGTGTTTTAATATTTTCATTGGTATAACTAACTCAGGCTCTTATAAAGAATGCTAAGCTCATTTTCTACATACATCAATGTAAAAACAACTGTATAGTTCAAGAGAAGAGATAAACAGTAAACAATAAACTAAATAAACAAAGTTAAGATAAAAGGGAAATAAATAGATTTAGGTAGGCTGAAATTGGAATAAAAAAGTGGTAAAATATGATAAAAGAAATGTTGATTTCAACAACCAAATCTGAGCCTTCCTCAAGTATTTAAAAGAAGTTTTGAATAACCGAATTTGCAATTACCTTTATTATCATTTACATTATGTAAGAATTTTGGTTTTGCAATGATTCTAATATTATTTAAGTAGAAACCCAGCACATGAAATCTCACGGCCTCACCTACCCATGCACGCCTCACTGTGCATACAGGCCTGCCCACCTGTGTGGGCCTCCAGCGCATGCAGCCTCCTGATGACTGGTCTTTGGTCATTACAGCGTCATGACCACTGGGTTTTTATTATATAGTAAAAAAAAACACACATCTATTTGACTAAGTCAGTGGTCAGCAAACTGCGGCTCGTGAGCCACATGCAGCTCACGAGCCACAGTTTGCCACTCTGTTGACTAATGAGTTTGCCAACCATTGGGATAGGGGTTTAATCACAAGGAACAACAGCCTATAATTATTGGAATCGAGAGTCTAGATCAGTAGTCGGCAAACTCATTAGTCAACAGAATGGCAAACCGCAGCTTGCGAGCTGCATGTGGCTCACAAACCGCAGTTTGCTGACCACTGGGCTAAGTGATTTATTCAGACATTTCAATAAAGTTAAGAAAATATCCTGGCTCAAAAGATGGGTCTTGCCTGGCTGGTATGTCTCAGTGTTTGAGCTTCGTTCGACCCATGAACCAAGAGGTCACCTAATCGATTTCTAGTCAGGGTACATGAGGGCTCCATCGCCAGTAGGGGTTGTGCAGGAGGCAGTGGATCATTATTTCCCATATATACACACAAATAAATAAAGATGGATCGTATAAATGATTTTCAATCTTATCTTACTGACACTAATAGAAAGCTAAATTATCTTACATTTACAAAATCAAAAAGTAAAATGGAGTGTCCCACTGGGGTCCTCTCTCTTTTTTTCTCTCTCTCATAATGTTTAGCATAGGTTACCTTTTAATTAAAAGAAAACTGGATTTTATTTAGACTCAAAATGATTCTAGAATAAAACATCCCATAAACATAGAATAATTAAATACAATATGTTAAATGTGCATTTAAAAACAATCAGTTTCTATCCTTATGCCTTTGAAAATCTTAATAAAAATATATAGAATTTGGGGTGCAAAGTAGATAACAAAGCCCTGAAACTTTTTCAAACATAATGGTTTTCTTTCCTAATAAGTCGATATTATTATTCCTTATATAAAAAAACTAAGTAATTTTAAATATTCAATATAATTGCAAAATATATTAAAATTTTAAAATAACTACAGAATTATAATCAGCAATCTATATTAGTAAATGTAGCAGAATCAGGAGGGAGAAATACTTTTGAAACTTATTTTGACTATGCTGTACACCTAAAACTGATACAAAATAATATTGAATATAAACTGTAATTTATTTCTTTTTTTAAATCTTAATTATTGAAAGTATTACATAGGTCCTTCTTTTCCCCCCATTAATCTATTCCAGCCTGCTCCCATCCTCCCCAGGTACTCACCACCCCATTGTCCGTGTCTACAGGTTTTGCATATATGCATACAAGTTCATTGGTTGATCTCTTCCCACCCACTCTCCCCTGACTTTCCTCTGAGGTTCAACAGTTTGTTCTTGTATCTATGACTCTGGGTCTATTTTTGATCATCAGTCATCCCACTTCTAGGAATATATTCTAAGAAATATGAGACACTCATCAGAAAGAATATATGCACCTATGTGTTCATAGCAGCACAATTTATAATAGCTAAGACTTGGAAACAGCCTAAATGCCCAGCAGATGATTGGTTAAAAATCTATGATGCAGCCCTGGATGATTTGGTTCAGTGGATAGAGCCATGGCCTGTGGACTGAAGAGTCCCAGGTTTGATTCTGGTCAAGGGCACATGCACAGGTTGCGAGCTTGATCCCCAGTGGGAGGCATTCAGGAGGCGGTTGATCAATGATTCCTTCTCATTATTGATGTTTCTATCTCTATCTCTCTCTCCCTCTCCCTCCTTCTCTGAAAATCAATAAAGATATGTTAAAAAAAAAGACGTTTCTATTAAAAAACACACAACTATGGTGCATTTCCACAATGGAATGATCTGGAGAGTATTATACTGAGCGAAATAAGCCACTCAGAGAAAGATAAATATCACATGATCTCAGTCATATGTGGAATCCAATGAACCAAAGAAATTATTTTTAAATTAAAAGAGAGAGAGAGAGATAACCAGTCATCTTTTAGGGTAGAGCTCCAAAGACACTTCCTCCCAGATGCCCACTTTCACTTCTCATGGTAACAGTCATTACTTCTCATTTGGAACCTCCATATTGCTCAAGTGATACTTAAATCCTTCACTGGTGCATTATAAATATGTATACATGGTTTAATTTTTTTTTTTACATTAGGTTGCAAGGTAGGTAGAAATCAAACTGTATACTGAATCATATTTCATGGAAATCTATATTCCTTTGTATAAATTAATGCATGAAAAGATGTAGAAAACAAAACAGCATTTTTTATTATTTTAGAGAGGAAGGGAGAAGGAAAGAAATATGGAAACATCAGTGACGAGAGAAAAACATCATTCAATGTGCTGCCTCCTGTATGACTCCTACTGGGGATCAAGCCTGCAACAGGGGCATATGCCCTGCCCAGAAATAGAACCTGAATCCCGAACTCCTGGTTCATAGGCCCATGCTCAACCACTTGAGCCACACGTGCTGGGCCAAAACAGTATTCTTTATTCAGAGTTAAATTCAGAGGTTTTATAAGGTGAAAAATAAGAAATGTTTCTAATATAGCATTTGAGCTTCATGCATCTTTAAGCAGACATTACAAAGTGGAGGGACCCATAAACTATTTCGCATCAGCCTCAGAACCGTAATTCATACACCTATTTAAACTTATGCAAATAAGGACATTAAAGTGGAAACGTATATATAACATATGCATCAATAAAAGAAAACAAATTACTTTATAATTTGTTGCTGTTAAAGTAGTCTTAACTCATTAAACTGCTCCATGTTTAAGACATGAAAACATGTGCTGCTGAAGGTCATAGTCTATTATCAGAACAGATTCCAAGGACAAAACCAGGAGAAGTTTATTTTCATTATTTTTCTAGTCCTCAGTTATGCACCTCACTCTTCAATATTAGCATGTCTTTCCTCTTCTTTCCATGCACAGAAACACTTTCTGGGCTATCTACTACAGTCCCCATTTCTCCAGTGTCAAAGTCCCACAATCATTTTCCAAAACTCCTTTGAAAACTTAATTTTGTATAGCTGTTTACTTGGTATTTTACTAAGGGATGTATTTGACAGGTGATCAAAAGAACAATTAATGGAAGATTAATGTTATCTTATTACAGTTGTTCAAAAAAGCCACATATGTTGTCTTACTTCAGAGTCAGAACATCTGTGTGATAAGTAAAAATTAGCTGTATTTTGCAAATGAAAAAACTAAGATTGATTGATCTCCCCCGACTCCCACCCCAAGGCAAGTCCAATTTGGTGCCCTTTCCAATGCACATGATTTTTCTTCAGATATTTAAGTTTTTAGGAGATCCCTAGAGACACAAACAATATTTTAAATAGGAAGGTACAATTACCAAGCCTGTCAAACTCTCAGCCTGTGGGCTGCATGCGGTCCATAACAAATACCTTTGCGGCCCAGCCAATATAATGGTATGTAAGAAATATTTTCATAAAAATTTTATAACTTAATTTTTGCAATATCCTGTTATACATAATTATTAATAACAAACTACAATGTTTGCTAATAACTGATTACTATAATCGTGTTGCATTCATTTCCCCTACCCAGAGGCACACCATTTCTCTTCACTAATACTAGCAGCAGATATTTTAGCAGTCAATTGTCACATCATTCGTCTTGGACTGACTTGTTTGGTGTGTGCAACAGGAAATATTTTGTTTTCAGAGAACAAGAAAAATAGCTTTATTTGCATTATGCTTATTAATTTGTGCAGTTATTCAGTGTCTAGTAAGTTAATGTTTAAGGAAAAATATTAATTTTTATTAAAATATTCTATTATTTTATGTTAATGATTACTCATTTATTTCAGCCCTTTGTATTCAGTATGTCTCTATAAAAATAAATCTACATTTCTATGAAAATTGAAGCTTTTGTCTTTTGTGACCCACATAAACTTAAACCTTGTTTATTTGGCCTGTGTTAGCCTTTGAGTTTGACATGCTTGCATTACTCCCTTTCAATTCCCTTCATATATGTGACTAGTGATGCATAGGCTAATTTGTTTATCTTTTCAATCATCTATATAATAAAAGGCTAATATGCAAATTTACCAAATGGTGGAACAACTGGTTGCTAAGATCTGCACTGACCCTGAGGGAGTGAACGTTCAACACAGGAGCTGCCCCCTGGTGGTCAGTGCACTCCCAGAGTGGGAGACTGCTCAGCCAGAAGCTAGGCTCACTGATGGCAAGCACTGCAGCAGTGGCAGGAGCCTCTCTTGCCTCCACAGCAGTGCTAAGTACATCCCCTGAGGGCTCCCTGACTGCCAGAGGGTGCAGGCTGAACTGAGGGAACCCTCGCCCACTGCTGAGTGCAAAATATTCATGTACTGGGCCTCTAGTTAGTTAATAATTAGACTTCAATTATTGTCAGCTTAATCATTTCCTATATGCATCATTGTGAATCAAATGAGTCATATATTTTACTAGATCAAGTAAATATTTCTAAAGTTATGATTAATCATGCAAAGTAAAAATAAATAAATAAACAAATAAATAAATAAACAAAAACCCAACAATAGCCACAAAAGAAACCCGATAATTCACATTTTTGGAAAATATTCAGAGCAAGGAATAAAAAAGAAATTCTTCACTTTATAAACATCATAATTGCGATCATCTTAGGACATTTTTCAGATAAACAACCCAGAAAATGATCATAATAAAACATTTTCAAGCATGTATAAATTTTAAAATATTTTTAATTTTAGAGAAAAAATATAAAATTTCTTAAAAGTCAATTAAGTACCTAATATTATATTAAATACAAATTTAATGTTTTTTGAGAAATATTATTCTTCAAAGTTTAAGATTCTACTCAGGTATTTACTTAACTATTATGGAAAAAATGTATTTGGCTTAGTTTAAAATTACAAAAATTTTTGGTCACTGTTAGATCTTATGGTAAGTGTAGATTAATAAAAAATAAATATCCTTTAAATAATTTTTAAAAAGTAAAATAATAAATATATCAAACATCTTTAAAAGATAAAGAAATAAAATAGATAAAATTTGATTCTTTAAACAATAAGCTTTCTTCATGAGAGCTTTATATTAGAAATCAAGAGTATCATATTCATTTTCTTAAGACAAAGTTGAGATGTTTTACTTGTCATTTAAGAAAAACAAATTCTGCAACACATACTAGAAATTAATAAACTTCAAATGATTTCACTTACAATTAAAAGTAAAATTTAACCTTCCAGTCTGATGTAAGTAAATATAACTAAATAGATTAGTAACATTTTCAATCAATGGATTTTTTTTATTTGTCTTTGTAAGTATTGGGCATATGTTAGAAAATACTGGTTACTGAGTGGGCCTGAAGTATTTGAGAAAATATATAGATAGTTGCATAGTAATCTAAATGTTTTTGAATTTTCTTCTACTTTCATAAATGTATGCATGAATGTTCTACCAACACATAATGCCTAATAAGCCAAAAATATTACTTCAATTTATTTATCTCATTTTTAAAGTATCTTGCATATAAAGCTTATTTTGGCTCCAAATTGACTGCCTTTCCCTTTAATATGTTCCCAGTAATTACTCTCTTGAGAATACTTCCATTACATAATGCCTCTTATTTATACTCAGTCCTCCAAACTGAAACCTAGATTATCACAATAACCAATGTGTCTTTATTTTTAGACCTGTACAGAGCTTCTAGGATAATCTCTATTAAGTTATATTTTCTTTATAGTGCTCTATTCATCACCACATTATATGTAGCCTTACATCAAAAGTATTTATCAAACTAATTTTCTTGCCCTAGCTGATTTGGCTCAGTGCATAGAGCATCAGACTAAAGGGTTCCAGGTTCAATTCCAGTTAAGGGCATGCTCCTTGGCCCCAAGGCTCTGGTTGTGGCCTGTGTGGGAGGCAACCAATCCATGTGTCTCTATTTTACAATGTGTCTGTGTCTCTCTAAAAATCAATGAAAAATATCCTTGGGTGAGGATAAATAACAACAACCTCCTTCTCTGTCCCCCCTAAAAAAGAACCCATTCCTCTTAATACCATTCTCTTCATTAATCTATGTTCATTTTGACAGACTGCTTTAGCAATTTCTGTGTATTTATCATTATCTCTTCATTTACCTTTTATATTAATCAGCTAGTGAATTGTATAGTATAGAATAATCATTAGGCATTCATTTCTAAAAGAGAAGAAGGAAGAAAATAAATACAGGAGAGAGGGAGGAAGGAAGGGAATGGAGTGAAAGTATAATAATATTTGAGATATCACAAATGACTTGTATCTAATATTTCTTCCCTGATATTATCTGTATTATATACCCCAATTTTGTATTCTACTTCATAAATGCTACAGAGGAAAATTATAGAAATATTAAGGAAACTTACCCAGGAAGTCATGGAAATAGAAAGTCAGACAGATATAATCAATTACCTTGTACTTTGATCCTTATTAAGACTTTAGAATTCTATTAATAAAATTAGGCAGTATAGTGAGCAAATATTCATCACGTTTATGTAATTTTACAAAGTGGCCAGTTCCCAGGAGAAGACACTCTAGGACTCCACCACTTGCTTGTTTAGAATAAAGAAACAATAAGAAATAAGACAATGGCAAAATGGTTTCTCAGAAAATAATCACCTCCTTCCTCAGGGAATCACCAACATCATAATGACAGAGACTTAGAGAGACTAGAGTCATCTATATCTCCTTTTTAGCTTTTACTCTCTCCTCACTTATTATCTTGGTTTCTGGTCTCATTAGTCTATTGAAACAGCTCTTTTTGAAATTCCTAATGATTTCCTATGACTAAATCTAATAAACTTTTTTTTTTAAATTTCAGGTGATATCCAAGTAGGTTGTTTTTGACACAAACAATGTATTCTCTCTGCTCAAAACATATACTTCTTTTGTTTTCAGTACTACATACTCCTTCTTCTGTACTAGCTTATTGCCATTGGCAGGCTCATTCTTGTGTACATAGACATTGAATAGTGAAATCCTTTAAAGTTCATATTTAAGCTTTCTCTCTTTTTATTTTATATTACTTCCCACATCTGCAGCTTGAATTACTATCTAAACACAAATGATTTCTTCTGAGCCCTAAGCCAATATATTCAATTTTCTATCAGACATCTCTCCTACGATTTATTTTCAAACACACATTCATGTCCAAAATCAAATTCATGATCTTCCCACACACTCAGTGTTTTCTATCTAGATGAATAACACCCACATCCATCTAGTTGTATAAGCCAGAAAACTCATTTTGAGGACAAACCAATCTATCCACATCCACCTTAGTGCTTGTTTAGTTCACTCACAACACTGAAGCTTAGTTGATCACTTAAAATTGAAAATCTGATCACTTTCCTCCCTTGTTTAAACATCTTTCAGTGACCTTTCATTGCTTTTAGGTAAATTTAGATATGACCTTAAAATCCTATATGGTCTGACTATCTCTGCTTTTTACTTTTTTTCTTATACCATACTTTTCTGCTTTTCTTGTATTTAAGCACAATGGCCTTTTCAGACCTTTTTCTGCTCAAGAATTTGCCTGGATTCTCTCCTACATACTCATCATGTAATTTCCAGTTTGTGTTTCAGATATCAGCACATATGTACCTTATTCAGGAAAACATAGTTTACCCAATAAGATAAAATTTCCTTACTATGAGCTCTCAGAACACTGTATATCTTATTCTATTTTGTAGCATTTTACAGGATTCTAACTACATTATTTGCAGTCATGATCATTACTCTCTTTTTTCTATGCTTTTAAGACTCTAGTTTTCATGGAGACATAGGCTGTACTTTTTTTCTGTTTCTCTTTTTATCTAAAATGCTCAGCACACAGGAAGAAATCAATAAGTACCAACTGAATGAATGAGCAAATGAATGTTTATGGCCTGAACTACACAGGTGTAAATATCCAGGGATTTAAGCTAGGATGAGGAATGAATAAGAGGGGCAGAAAAAATCCCCAAGGATTTTTACTATTTGACATCTAGAATCTAGGAAAATTATCCAAGCTTAATGTAAGGATTTAGGCAGAGATCGGATGTTTAGGAATTGAAATCCTGAAGGAACTAGTGAGCATTAGAAAGGAAGATTTTGCTTATTAAACTAGTTATTCATTCATTCCTTAATTAAAAAAATAACACATTTATGGTAACCAAGATGGAGGCATAGGTAAACACCTACACTGCTGCCTTGCACAACAATTTCAAAACTATAACTAAAAGACAGAACGGACATCATCCAGAACCACAGGAAAGCTGGTGTAGTGGAAATTCTACAACTAGAAGGAAAGAGAGGGGCTCACGGAGACCCAGAGGAGCTGCAAAAAGCTGAGGTATGGAGACGCGCGCATGGACAGAGTGGATGCTGGAGTACCTGGCTGGCTCAAGGGCATTGAACCCCTTATCCTACGACACTAAACCCAGGTCCAGCTGAAACTCATATGGGGAGAGTTTGGACTGTGAAAAGGGAGAATTGCATGGAAATTTGGGGGAGTCAAAGGAGGGCAGAAGACCAACTGCTGATTGTGCCGCTGGCTTTCACAAGAGGGCAGGAGACAAAGCATCCCAACTGTGCCACTTCTAACTCCACTAAACCCCAGATTCGGGCGAAACCCTGGTAACCCAGATTCATATGGTCCCAGAGCAAAGGGGAGCCGGAAAGGCACACAGGGACCATTCCAGCGATTACCCAGTCACGTGAGACTCAGGGGCCATGGAGGGCGGGGCCGACTGGAAGGCAAGGTGGTCCATTAAGCCCTGAGACTCCACCCATCCCAAGCTCAACAGAGAGGCTTCTGCGGTTTTGAAAGTCTGGTATCATAAGGCTGAATCCAACACAGAAGTTCTCCCAGCATAGTGAAAATGACAAGACAAGGGAAGAGATCACAAACAAAAGAAATGGAGGAAATCAAACGACTGGATAAAGAGTTCAAAACCATGCTTATAAGGATTTTCAAGAATATCCTAGAAAAGATGGGTAAAGTTAGCAAGACCCAAGAGATGAAAAAATAAACAACTAGAGATGGAAAAGACCCAACTAGAGATGGAAAAGGACCAACTAGAAATTAAATATACACTGACTGAAATAAAAAAAATATTATACAGAGACCTACAGCAGACTAGAGGAAGGCAAGAATCAAGTCAAAAATTTGAAATATAAAGAATCAGAAAACACTCAACTGGAAAAGCAAGAAGAAAAAAGAATCCAAAATGTGAAGATATTGTAAGGATCCTCTGGGACAGTTTCAAGAGTATCAACATCAGAATTGTGGGGGTGCTCAAAGAAGAAAGAGAGCAAGATACTGAAAACCTACTTAAATAATGACTGAAAACTTCCCACATCTGGTAAAAGAAATAGACTTACAAGTCCAGGAAGCACACAGAACCCCATATAGAAGCAATCCAAAGAAGACTACATCAAGACACATCATAATCAAAATACCAAGAGCAAAAGACAAAAAGAAAATATTAAAAGCAGCAAAAGAAAAAACGGTTCATTACCAACAAGGGAGCACCCATACGACTGTCAGCTGATTTCTCAACAGAAACGATGCAGGCCAGACGGGAATGGCAAGAAATATTCAACGTGATGAATAGCAAGAACCTATAACCAAGAATACTCTATCCAGCAAAGCTATCATTCAGAATTGAAGGGCAGATAAAGAGCTTTACAGATAAGAAAAAGCTAAAGGAGTTCATCAACTCCAAACCAGTATTATATGAAATGCTGAAAGGTATGCTTTTAGAAGAGGAAGAAGAAAAAGGTAAAAGATAAAAAAAATATGAACAACAAATACATTTCTATCAACAAGTGAATCTAAAAACTAAGTGAATTAAAAATTTGATCAACAGAGTAACCTGGTGAATATAATAGAATCAGGAGCACAGGAAGGGAGTGGACTGATAATTCTCAGGGGAAAAGTGGTAAGGGGTGTACAGGGAGAGACTGGACAAAAATCATACAACTATGGATGAGGTCAACGGGAGGGAGGTAAGAAAGGGTAGAGGGAGAGTTGGCAGCCGGGTGGAGGGGGAAAAAGAGAAACAAATGTAATAATCTGACTAATAAAGATTTAATTAAAAAAATAAAAAAGACACATTTATTAAATATCTACTATGCATTGTAAACTCTGTTAAGCATTTTGGTTACAAAATATGGTGCTTGTTCTTGGGCAGTTTTCAATCTCAGGGCCATTTAATAGTGAAAATGGAGTTCATTATCTATTTCTAGATCTGAACTGGTAATCCCTAGCTGAATGTATGTAAACAACAGAGGAAGGGAGAGGGGCACACAACCAAACACTGATGGTCCTAGTGTATCAGTAGTAGTTGACTTTAATGAATGACTATGTTTTGAAGAGAAAACACATTTGTACTTTGAATACCACTAAGTTAGAATGACATACTATTAGAAGAATCAAAAGTAAAATAAGTTATAGTGAAGTAGATATTAGTTATTTAATTACCAATTTGTTGACAAAATATTTAAGAAAAATGAATATTATATTCATTATAGTCATTACCAGTATTTTTCCCTCATGGGAAACAATGAAGATCTATCTATCTCTATCTCTATCTACATCTATATTTCTCTGTATAATTGGCTTAAATGAAAAAGGGGTCTGTTTAACTATAAGGAGAATATGACAGCAACTAAATTTGGTTAGAATGGCTTTTCTAACAGTTTTCTGAGGATACAAGAATAAAATGTTTTTCCTATGTATAAAACCTAAATTTTGTATTTGTGATTTTTATCACAGAGTTTAATTAGAATCTTAACAATAGAAAGTAATTATATATCTTTAAAAAATTTGAAGGCAATATCAGAAAAAAATCTTATTTTCTACTTGAAATATAAGGAAACAAATAGATGATATAAAACAATTTAGAAATAACTCATGCAGAGTTGTTTTATAAATGAGTAGCTGATAAGAAATAATGGCATATTTTAATTCTAGAAAGTCACTAAACCAATCACACATTTATATCAATTGTCACTCACTTTTGAAATATTTACAATGAGTTAATGAAAATGTGAATGGGAATATGGAACCTTCATAGAAGTTAAAGAAATAAAGGATGTGCATTTATGCAGTATTATATCAATAACATAATTTTTCTTAATGGAAACAATAATTTTGTATCCACATGGAGGAGGAACATAGAGTTTGTCATAAAATGTCCAGTTTGTCCTGGATTGTGTTCTCATTTTTAATCAATTCTTTGTGAAAATGCAAACATAAATCAGTGTCCCAGAACTTGATTATCCTAAGTGAAGAATGATATTGATTTATTGGAAATGGAAATGCCAGGTAGAAGGTTCAACCTAGACAATTTGAAATTCTTTGAAGGGCCAAAATAGTCGACTCTATCCTCAATCTGTCCACACACCCTTCTTTACCCATTTTAATTGCAACATTTTCTTGAGCCTATTTACTTTATGGAAAAAAGGAGTGTTACAACACTGGGTAAACTAGAAACATTATCAAAGAACCATAAGAACATGGTACAACTGTGCATTAGTGATTAGGGCGAAATTATCATGGCTTCTGATCAGCAGAGCAGAATGATTGACAATGATTTGGTCTGAGTGAATTGTTAAGCTCTGTTCAGCTTTATATTGTTGAGTTATGTAATTATTAAAACTGCCCAAGTATGTGGTATTTCTGAAATTGCACCAGGGGCCCTTAAGGTAGCCTTATATTTAGAAATTATATTTACTCGTACTAAAAATTAAAAAAAAAAACCCTGCTTCATCAATCCGCAGATTCTTCAAAGTTTAAATATAGTATTTCAACTACAATAATGGACTAAGAAAAATTTCATGGACCTGGAAATGATAAATTCCCTGAATATCAGTTGAGTGAGTAACGATAACTTTTACAGAACTTTGAAGATTATGAATATGAAGAACCTGAGGCTAAGGAAGTTAAAGTGATTTGCTCCTGGCTGAACAGCTAGCTCATGAAGATTAGCTAAGTCCAGGAGAATCTCTGACAGATTCGTTTCTTCAATTTTTAAAAATTCTTTTCCATTATTTGCCAAAGGCAAAATGACTTTATGTTTGTGAGTGATTTACACAAAACTATGTGTCTTTTGTAAACAAGAAGATGAGGCAAACAAACAAAAACAAAAAATACCATAAAAATAAGACTATGGGTGTTGTCTGAAATTTTCCATTTCTAATAAACCCAATTATTTATAAGTTTTGTGTATAAAATTTTATTTGCATATTTTCCATGCAATACATGGCTGCTGTCTAAGCAAGTTTCAGATATCATGGGCTTTAGGAAATGTCTGGAGTACAGCCTTTTCTTCACTCTATACCAAATAGGCAATTTAAATGATTGCTTCCTTTAAACTATAAAGCAGAGGTTGGACCAACTTGATCATGTTGCTTCGTTAAGTACCAAAGAACTTGTGGTTTTGATGGTGTTTTTCTGGTTGTAAGGCATAGACAAACTCACACTTTTGTTTCATTTGACAAAATAAAAAGTAGCTTCCTGACAGTAATAACTGGGAGGCAGATTAGAGTGTTTGGCCTAACTGCACATAGAATTTTATATTTTGGCTTCAGATAGTTCATCTTTTGAGACTTCCATCAGTACATAAAAGGAGAATTAAGTAGTTAATGCTCTAATAAGTATGCAAATCCTGAAAGAACTGCTTTGAGGATATAATCTCTAAGCAGCATTGCCATCATCACCTAAACTTGATGGCTTTGCTTCGAGGAGCTTGATCACTTGATCCTTCCTTAGAAAAGTGTTGTTCCAAATATATATAGTCAATACTTTAGTGTTATTTGATTTTCTTTTATTTTTTTCTCATCTCCATGATTACACAAATATACACATACTTCTCTATGTGTGTGTATCTTCTTATTTAACACATTTTCACATAATTCAATAATGTTGAATTTTCTATATTGGCCATGCAATAATGATTATATGATCAAGCTACAAAATTAATATCTGTCATATGGTGGTTTTTGTACACATATTCTGAAAGAAAAAAATGAAGATATCTGATTCAGTTGTCTATTCTATTATTTGCTGATTCCATGAACTGGGATACTTTTTTTTTTTCTTATCATAAAATAAGGAACGTGCCCTAGCTGGTTTGGGTCAGTGGATAGAGCATCGGCTGGATTGTGCTGGATGCTCTAAAGCAGTGATTATCAACCTTCCTAATGCCGCGACCCTTTAAGACAGCTCCTCATGTGGTGGTGACCCCCAACCATAAAATTATTTCCATTGCTACTTCATAACTGTAATTTTGCTACTGTTATGAACTATAATGTAAATATCTGATATGCAGGATGTATTTTCATTGTTACAAATTGAACATAATTAAAGCATAGGGATTAATCCAAAAACAATATGTAATTATATATTGTGAAATATTTATTTCTAATTACAAATAAATGAAATTTTGTCTTGAATCATGGTGTAGCATGGGCAACAGTCTTCATATAACAACAGTAAACTACATTGCTACATTTTGCTGCACCGAGGAGCGGTGTGTTATTTCCTAAGACCATGGGAAATAGGTGTTTTCCAATAGTCTTAGGCGACCCCTGTGAAAGGGTCGTTCGCAGGTTGAGAACCACTGCTCTAAAGGGTTCCAATTCCAGTCAAAGGCATGTGCCTGAGTTACAGTCTCAATCCCCAGTAAGGGGCGTGCAGGAGGCAGCTGATCAATAATTCTCTCTCATCATTGATGTTAATATCTCTCCCTTTCCCTTCCTATCTGAAATCAATAAAATATATTTTAAAAAATAAATGAAGGATAGTAATACACCAGTCCTATGAAGTAATGCATATGAAACTCCTAGCCCAAACCTGAATAAGGGAAGGTCCTCAATAAATGTTAAATTCCCTTTCTGACAAGAATTTAATGCAATATGTGTTTTAATGAATCAAAACATGAAAATCTAATCTTTCAACACTTTTTACATCAAATAATTATACCAGTAGGTATTATTAAAATGCCAGAATTTAAGCTTTCTCGTGCAGTTAAGATGTCTTAATCATTATTGTATCAAGATCTAGTATAATCCCTGGCATAGGGGGCACTACAATTGCTGATTTAATGAAATGAAATAAAAAATAACCGCGGGATACTGTGTGTTCTGGCAGAGTGAAGATGGAGCCCAGAACTCTGCTTTCTCCTGGCAGGACTCTCATCCATCCGCTCCTCTGCTGGGACACTGTCAATCTGATCATTGCCTGCAGCAAGACAGGAGAACTGATTCTCTGCTCTAATTTTCTAAGTCATTGCTCTTTGATGCTAATCACTGCATGAGTGAGTGGCCAGGGATCACTCACAGTCCTGCTGCTGGCATGCCCTTTCCTCTTTTTCATTCTTTATAGCAATTTGAGTTGTTTTATTTTTTTGTTTGTTTGTTTGTTTGCATATTACTCTTTTATTAGATAGGATTTGTGGTTAATCTTAGTGGGTCCTACTTTCTTTTTTATTTTAATAAATCTTTATTGTTCAGATTATTATAATTGTTCCTCTTCCCGCCCCCCCATATCTCCCCTCCACCTGGCTCCCAACCCACCCTCTGCCCTTACCTCCCCCCCATTGTCCTCATCCATAGGTGTATGATTTTTGTCCAGTCTTTCCCTGCACACCCCCCATCATCTCTTTCCCTCTCTGGCACTTTTGCCATCTAAAATGCTAAATACTTTTTGGTCTGTCTGTTTGCCTACTCCCATTAGAAAAAACTTTATGGGAGGTAGATAATTTTTCTCTATTTTGTCATTACTCTACCTTTAGCACTTTTAGCAGTTTGGCACTTGGTAAGTACTCAGCTATTTGTTGAATATTTGAATGAGTTTTACTTAAGACTAGGAAATACTTTTTTTTTACAATATAATTTCTTCCTATTCTTCTGGATATATGCCTAAATTCTTAGAATAAAATAAACCATTAGCTCTTAATACGACTAATATTTTTGGGGTTTTGATAGATTTTAAAAGAATTTCTCAATGTTATTGAAAATAATTCACTCCATCCCCTTCTTTTATTAAAAGACATGTCTATAATTATACTTATTCAATATACAAATTCCTTTAATTCATACTTTTTGTCACTGGCTTGATTGGGAGTATACTAAAAATAGTCTTTTGATTTCTTCAGATTCCTTGAAATACATAACAAGAAGGAGGACTCCTAAATTACAAATATTTCTATCTTACCTCAGGGAAAAAATAACTCATCAGTGTTTATAAAATATGAGAAACCTCTCTGAAAAAAACTTTTGGTGTGCTATATTAAATATCATTAGAACTATTTTTTTTACAATAGAGATTTAACTAGTTTTAGGTTATTTACATTTTTAATAGCACTATAATGTGCTGTAATTTTTAAATTGTTTAAGTAAGTGAAGAAACCTATAAAAATTAAGAAAATAGCGCCATTTGTGACAAGATGGATAGTCCTTGAGGGCATTATAATAAGTAAAATTAGAAAAAGACTAATAAAAAAAATATTGAGCCCTAGCGAGTTTGGCTCAGTGGATAGAACATTGGCCTATGGATTGAAGGGTCCTGGGTTCGATTCTGATCAAGGGTATATGCCTGGGTTGTGGACTTAGTCCCCATTAGGGGGCCTGTAGAAGGCAGCTGATCAATGATTCTCTCTCACCATTGATGTTTCTATCTTTGCCTCTCACTTCCTCTCTGAAATCAATAAAAAATATTGTAATCAATCAATCAATCAATTAAGTAAGTAATTAAACTCATGGATACAGAGAACAGTTTGGTGATTGCCAGAGGCTGGGGATAAATAAAATAAGTAAAGGGATTCAAAAGGCTCAAATTTCCAGTTATAAAAAGTTCTGAAGATATAATTCACAGCATGGTGACTATAGAAATTTGAAATATGACTACACCCATTTGAAATACAAAATTTTGAAATCCAATGTCCACTTTCAGTCATTTTGTGTGTTGGGACAGTTCTATAGCTCAACTATTTGCTTATATAAAATATAATTTTTTTTAATTTCTCCATTTATCCAAAAATTATTTTTCTGTTGTTCTCTTCTCAATACTGGGGAGGGAAGTGGATAGCTTTTATCTACTCCTCATGATCTTAATATTTTTCTAAATATTCACTATATCTCTTTTCAACTTATATGTGTCCAATTTATAAGCGTAGTGACTCAGTTGATATTTTACATCTGCCATCAGTCTATCTAAATTCTCTGCACTAAAGAAGTTGTTCTTTGTCTTTTAAAGAATACTTTAGGTTCACTTAGAAACAGATAATATTCTGGGAGCACAACTATTTCACTTAGAGGCCACACTGCTCATTGCCCATCAGAGGAATTCCCCTTCCTAACCTTCCTCTTATTTTCAAGCCAGTTCAGGAGCAAAGCATCTACGGCAACACAAGGGCAACTCAGGGTTCATTTTATGAATTAAACAAATTCTTTGTGAAACCATATTGCAGGTTTTGTAGAAGTTAACAAGCAGGCTAACTTAGATTTCATTCCAGATAAGAATGCCACCTGTGAAAGCATGTATAGACCATGAAAAAGATTCACATAAAAGCTTTATTCTGTGCTACCCAAAAAGCATCTCTTTAAGTAAACATAATGGATTTTCTTTGTTAATAAAATTCATAATACAAAAATAATTTATTTTTATGATAATTATAATTTTAAGGAAGCGGACTTTCAAAGAACTTGATGCTAAAAGCTGATCTGCTTTAGCATTTATCCAGAGGCCATAAGATGGTTACAGAATTTATCAGCTCATATAAAAAAAGTTGCTCATGCAATATTTCACGTTAAAACACAATGTGTTTAATATTTTTCATTTTTATCAGCTCAAAATTTGACTTTTTTAAAAATTAAGAGAAACAGACCCTGTGAGTCCAGTTCCCCAGGAGAAGATAAACAATTGTTTGGGATAGGTAAAGAATAGCTAACTGCCTTTGAGAAAACTATGGTTCATGTTTTACATGCACTAAAGCTTAAAGTGCTTATTGGATTCAAGAGACAGAAAAAGAAATTTAATGCCTAGCTAGTGGATATAAAGGTCATGCTGAATCTAACTCATTATAGGTGAGTGGTATAAAATTTCTTTGAGCCAAAACCGGTTTGGCTCAGTGGATAGAGCGTCGGCCTGTGGACTGAAAGGTCCCAGGTTCGGTTCCGGTCAAGGGCATGTATCTTGGTTGCAGGCACATCTCCAGTAGGGGCATGCAGGAAGCGGCTGATCAATGTCTGTCTCATCGATGTTTCTAACTCTCTATCCTTCTCCTTTCCTCTCTGTAAAAAATCAATAAAATATATATATATATATTTTTTTTTAAATTTCTTTGAAAGCCCTAACTACATTATGTTTTACTTTTAAGTGTTGAAAGTAGTTTTAATTATTTTATTATTCCTACAATTAACACTGTTTATTTGGTATGTTTTATAATCTATAATAATAATAAAAGTGTAATATGCTAATTAGACTAGACATCCTTCCGGACAAGGCTGCAAGGGAAGCCTGGGTTCCACATGCCTGCCAGCAGCTGGAGGGAAGCCGGCCTCTGGCAGCCAGGGGAAGGAAGGCCTATTCTTGCACAAATTTTATGCATTGGGCCTCTAGTTGAAAATTAAGAGCAATGGCTGCTTCCTGTATCATAATTCTTAAAGTAATAACTTTGAAGATTAATGAAACATTACCATTGCTTTTCCATTTTTATTTATTGTTGTTGGTGGAATTAATCCTCACCCAAGTATATTTTTCCATACTGAGGTATGTGCCCTTGGCCAGAATTGAACTCTTGATCAAAATCAAACCCAGAACCCTTCAGACCTATCTACTAAGCCAGTGGTCGGCAAACTGTGGCTCGTGAACTACATGCGGCTCGTGAGCCTCGGCTTGCCACTCTGTTGACTAATGAATTTGCTGACCACTGCCTTAGGGAAAAACACTTAAAAAAAACATTTTAATAATGTACTAATGTCTTTAACCTGAAGTCAAAACTTCTGGGTAAGGGTAATGCCTTACGCATTGGTTGGCAAACTCAGTCAACAGAGCGGCAAACCTTGGCTCTCGAGCCGCAGTTTGCCTACCACTGCACTAAGCTAAACTGGCTAGGACTGTTTTTCCATCATTTTTACCTTCATCTTGCTAGAATTACATACTGTATTACATTATGCAATATATCACTAGGATTCAAGGGATTTTAGAAAAAGAAAGATAAAAATTGATCCATTAATTATTCCTTTTTAATAACACACACACAAAAAATGAGTAACCTGTAATCTCCTCTTAATAAAATACCAATAGTTAATACACTATACTTTGCAAGATTTCACTGGTATCCAAAAAATTTTACAGAAATATGAAAAAAATGATTTGTTAATCATTCCATATTTAAAAATGTAAATAATTTTAAATGTCCGAAATATTTGATCAATTTGGAGGAAATAAAATATTGCTCTTTACATTAACATATACAAACTAAGTTAATTGCAATGTATGATGTCATCCTAATTTTGAAAACTGCTTCAACTTAACCTCTACATGCCTTATTTGCTTCATGATAGATATCTGTCTTATAAAGTGTTATGAACAATATTGTGTTTAGAAAAGCTACTGGTTCATACAAAGTGCTCAGAGAGCCAGCACTATATAGTCATATTATTATCTTTATTATTTAAGTCAAAAAAATAAATGGTTAAAATACAATTTTATTAAGGTCAGAGCTCCTTTTCTTCTCTCCCTATCCCCAAAATATTTATAGAATTCTGTAAACTTTTAATATGAGAGTTAAAATTGAGTATTTTTAATTGCTTATGTATGATATATATCTACTACCTCTTTAAAAATATATTTTTATTGATATCAGAGAGGAAGGGATAACGAGAGAGACACTGAAACATCATTGATAAGAGAGAATCACTGAGCAGCCACCTCCTGCATGTCCCACACTGGGGACTGGGCCTGCAACCAGAGCATGTGCCCTTGACTGGAATCAAAGCCTGGACCCTTCAGTACCCAGGCCCATGCTCTAGCCACCGAGCCAAACCAGCTAAGGATCTCCTACCTTCTTTTCATCACATATCTTAGGATGATGCATACTGTTAAATAACGTCTGATTTAATCTTATAATATTTATAGGCAAGTTTCTATAAGGTTAATTAAGATTTAATACATAGTAATATTTAGTTTGCTTTTCAAATTGCAATTTTATTATGAAAATAGACATTTGTAAATTTGATTTATAACTAAATTTTAATTAACTGGATTTCTGACACACAGAATTAATACATAGCTATTTAAATTATTTTTTACTAAATACAATAGGTATTTGATTTTATGATGCAGATAAATCAAGTTTTGTGTTTTATCAGAAGATATGACATATTTTGTGATTCTTTCACAGGAAAAAAACAATACTAAGTGTGGTAACATTATTGCCTCCTGTCTTAAAATATGCAAATAATTAATTTTATAAAATATGTTAGGAGTCTAAAATATTCTTGACATATTTATATATAAATTTATGTATTATTATTTATGTTATATATTTTCTATTGAATTAACAACATATAAAATGAGAGATGGTTTACCACTCAAAATTATAAAATATTTAAATATATATGTATATATAAATATAAGCTTGTAATCTAAATATTCAGAATATCCTAAAATATAATTTTCACTCAGCAATTTCTGAAATTGTTTATATATATATATATATATATATATATATATCTTTAACCAACATAAAGATTTAACATATGGAGAAATAATTAAAAATTTACAATATTATAATTATAAGTATTATATGTAAAATATTAAACATTTGAAAAATTTTCTACTTTTTGTAATATAAAATGCAAAGGATGTATCCATGTTTACCTTGAAAGATAAATTTGAGATTTAACAATCTTATATATTACTTCTAGCTTTGAATAAAATAATAAAATAATATACCCTAAAATTTAAGGTGAAGTCAAGTGAGCCAATTAACTATCACTTATTTCTTTATGGTTTAATGTGTATTTGTCTACATAAATAAAATATAAATTTAAATTTTATATTTATCTTCATTTCATACTAGAGGCCTGGTACATGAATTCACGAACCAGTGGGGTCCCTTAGCCTGGCCTGTAAGATTGGAATAAAACTGGCTCTCTGACATCCCCTAGGGGTCCCAAATTGTGAGAGGGTGCATATCAGTCCAAGGAACCCCACGGGTGCATGATTGGGGCCAGGGAGGGATGTGGGAGATTAGCCAGCTACAGAAGGACCATGGGAAGGTTCCAGGGTGTGTCTGGCCTTTCTGGCTAAGTTCCAATTAGCCAGACCCCAGCAGCAAGCTAACCTACCAGTTGGAGCATCTACATCCTGGTGGTCAGTGCATGTCATAGTGACTAGTAGGCCAGTTGACTATCTGCCCCCTAGTGGTCAGTGCACATCATAGTAAGCAGTTGAGTAGCCTTACCATATCATTAGCATATTACACTTTGATTGGTTGAATGGATGACTGGACACTTAGCATATTAGGCTTTTATTATATAGGATCAATCCAATGATGTTTATTTGGTTGCTAACAAGCTCACAATTTGCTACTTTCTGGAAAAACAAAATTTCTAAGGAAAAAAATCAATACTTATTAATAATATAGCTAAATTTCATTAAGTAACAGGTATTATAACTGTTAAATTTTTCTTAGTTCTATAACTTCAGTTTATCTGCCAGCTTATGTTACCTATGCCGTTTTGTTTTATAGTTTAAAAATAAATAACCCTCAAGGAGATGGCTTTATATAAAGTCTTACAAACTATTTACCTGATATAGAGGGTACAGAGCTGTCCCTAAAGTACTCTTTATATTTTGACTACTGTTACAGGTCAAGTTTGCCTAAATTAGGTCCTTAAAAATCTACATAAGAAATTATTTTTCCAGGAAATAAGGGGCACAGATACGAAGTTAAGATTAAGTGTATCTATATGATCATGATTAATTAGTTAAAGCATATGACTAGAATACTTTTTAGGAGGTAAAGAAGCAGAATACACATATTCTCCCTTTTGAAGATGCTGTGATCACATGAGTATTATGAAGGCCAAACCCTCAACAGCAACCAGTTGGTGCCTGCAAAGAAAAATTGGTTTGGCCTGATGATCACCATTTTTTCAACAACTACAAGAACAAATATTTGGACATGGTTAATAACAGCAAATTATCTTTCATTATTCTCCTATTTGCACTTTTGTTACTTTTAATAGATAGATTGTCCTTTAGCACAAATAATAATGGCTTCAACCACTAAAATGGAAATCTAAAGCAGGCTAAAGCTTTAATACTGAGACAGAAACGTTAATTACAGAGGATTTTGAAATATAAAAGAACGTTCTTTGTTAGTGCCAAACCCTTTTGAACTTTTTGGGGGATTAAATACTGCATTTGCATGGCAAATAGTCATGTCTAGAAGATAAAGAAAAGGAAAAACACTACACCAAAATAAAATCTCAAATACCTATAACCAACTCTAAACTTTACTAATGAAAGAAGAAGACTATCTCTTTTTAGGAGAAATTATTTTAAGAGGCCTAAATTCAATTCAAAGTTTATGATTCTGGAAAATTTGTATTTTTACCTTCATGAAAAATGTTGGCTAAGTGGTTGTACTAAAAAACATTTACCGTCACTATTCTTTCTAGTTAGAGAAGCAATAGATTAGTATCAAGTCAGCCAGATAAACATACATATGAATGTACCTTTAAAAATAATGAGTGAAGATTTTACATAGGAAGAATATAACTAAATAAGTGAAGTTGATGTTGTTTACTCAAAATGTCTAACTGTAAAGAACCTAAAAACACATTTGGGCAAATATATGAAAAGGAAAATATTATGCTAATGGTTTTAATTGTTTTCTATTATCCTGATAAGCTACATTACAATAAAAATTACATGCATTTTGACAGTGTTGCGTATTTAATATAGGAAATAACTACGCATCATCAACAGGGATCCAAATTCATAAATAGAATAAATATTCTTTCATATAGAAGAGATTTCCTCTAAAATTATAAATAAGAGCCTGATAATATGAAGTTTACAATTCTTCATTGCACTTAGAGTACAGTCCAGTTTTTTCCGTGGATTACCAGATTCTATAGGTGTTAATTTTAATACTATCACTAGCCTGCTCTCTCCTTTCCCCAGTCCTACATGGTCCAGTCAAATACGCCTTCTTTTCATCTCTCAAACACACCAACTGAAGTGTGTCCCCTGGGGCCTTTAGATCTTTCTTCTGTAGAGCATGAGACACAGATTTTCCACTGCCTAGGTTTTTTTGTCTTTTTGTTTGTTTATTCTCTTTTCATTTAGGTCTCAGTTCAAACCAGACTTCCTTGACTATTCAATCAAAATTGGTCATTTCTCTCCATACTTATTTCTAGCCTATTTTATTTTCTTCTCACAGTTAAATCTGCCCCATTTCACCAGATTTATTTGCTTATGTGCTTATAAATCTGTGTCTTATCCTTCTGAATGTAAGTTTCATGAGAGCAACATGTTATATAGCTTGTTCACCAATCTAGCCTTAGTAATAAATAAGAGCATGCCTGACGAAATGTCCAAATTAATATTAGTTGAATGAAAGAATGAAGTAAACAAACATCATTTTAGTAAATTTCTTCCCATCAAAATAATTATTTTACCAGAAAACTATAGAAACATAGCTATCTATCTACTAACTCTCTTAATCACCACACAATGGGTCTTTTAGCAATTTTCAATGACCATTTATTTGATTAATTTGTTTAGTCAGGTTTATGTTTGGTCTACCACAAATACAGATAATGATATTTTTAATTTAAATAAGGATTTTATCTATGCATATAATTGTTTTATTTGTTTTTATAAAGGTGTCTTAGATTTAAAAAAACAAACAAACGAGGAGCCAAATTAAATTATACAACAAAATTAATGACTTCCTTCAGAAAGGTAATAATATTAGAATAATATTCTGTTTTACCTATAAAATAATCTACCATAAAATTATTTTGGAGTTTCATTAAGAAGCATTGATAAAAATTATAAAGCATATTGAACTAAATATATTAGGGGAAAGGGAATCATAGTGTTTTAAGAGCAATTTTCAAAAAAAAACAAATTATTTTAAGTTTGCAGAATAAACAGAGAGCAGAACAATTTTAGGAACTATATTAAATGTCAAAGAGAATATTATTCTTGGATAAGAAAGAAGCAAAAAAGAATATCACTCAAGAGAAAAATGTTAATATTTCACAATTATATTTTTTAAAATTTAAATGGTATACTATATCCACCATAATTATAGACGTGTTTTATCATATAAATATATAAAATATATTTTTAAATATAAAGAAAAAATATATCTGAAGGATATCACATAGCTTTTAAAATAAAAATTTCCAGGGTTTGCAGCTTTTCATCATTGCTTAATTCCCCTAATTGCCATTCTGTATTACTTAGATTTCCATATTTATTCATTCAATTATTTATTGCATTGAACTTTTTAACTTGTGCTAGGCTATAACTCCAGAAATACATTGGAGGTAAGGCAAAGTCCTACACTAGTAATATTCATGAAGAACTTATCAACAACCTTAAATACTAAGAGAGCTAAATGACAACTTCTCAAATTTTATTTGAAAATGCTGGTATTTAGTGAGCATTATTTTCTAGTATTAACCTAGAATAAGTAACAATACACAGAAGAATTTGCCAGGTGATAGCCATTTATGGATGTGAAGTTAATGCAATCTCCATAATAAGTGCTGAGCACATATAAGGCACCATGTATTGAAGTGATGAATGAAAGAGGAATGAATGAAACACCTTATTATCAACAGTTATATTATTTTGTATCATTATTGGACATATTGACTGCTGAAAAACACAGTTTGTTTGTTTGTTTTTATCAATGTTCATTTTAAAGGATAATTTGCCAGTATTCATTTTACAAGTATATGTGAAAGACATTGTATTTTTAAGTGTTAAAGATATAACTTTACTACATGTGACACCACTCTTAAAGGTTTTCTTCCTCGCTGTAAATTGGGCTTGAATTGGCCTGTAGAATAAAGAATATCAGTGCTTCTGTTCTCTAAAACCCAGAGTGCAATGGAGAGCCAGCTGGCAGGCCCTGCTGGCAGGCTGCCATTGTCATCTGTGGTTGCAATGCAATCCTGGGGGGGAAAACAATCATGAATTCTGTTTAACTAGGGCCATAGAATAGCATTTGTTTCTTGATGGACTGTGGGTGTATTACTAAGACAAACTAGATGAAAGCCATTCAAATTCTACTTTCTGTGACTGTGGGAAGATCAGAGGCTGTGGAAGTTTGATAGTAGAGATTATGCTGTTAGTTTTTAACACAATGATAAAATTATCGAATGGAAAGTAAATGTTCTGGCACCAACTCATTATTTTGACTGATTTCCCCATTTGAGTTGACTGAATTTTCTTGGGATGTAATAGGGACAATCTATAAATGAGAAAATACTATCTAAATAAGTCTATGAGATAGTGCTATACTTATTCCAAATTTATGGATAAGTAATATGAGACAGCAAAGTTAAGGAATTTACTCACAGTTGTACAGTTATTAAGTGCAGTGTTGGTATAAGAATCTGATGCTGGATAATTCAACCATATACTAGTATGTAGGGTAAAATATAGAAACTGCAATCACTGATGTTCAAGCATTCACTAATACCTTAAAAACTTTTGATTAATAAGGTTAGGAGTTTTAGTTAGTAGAATTTTTTAGTTTAAGACAGAAATTTTCAAGTGGTATGCCATGGCACATGGCAGCAAGAATTTCTAAAATAGGTAATTCCTGACTATTTAATCAGGGGAACTGATCTCTTTTCCTTTAGATTGTCAAATAAAGAAATAAAAACAGCCAACACAGCAATAGACATCTAGTATGAATAAACCAGAATTATGCCTATTATTTGGTCAGATTGGGGGAAAATATATATATATATATTTTTAGTGTACCAAAGAATTTTAGTAAATAGTTTATGTATGCTATGAGTTGAATATCACTGGTCTAAGATGTTCTCCCCCTTTAGGAGTTGAAGATGAGGAAGGTTGCCTCAGCACAAGTCCCAAATGGGCCTTTTTATTTGGTTCATTTCCTAACTTGGGAATTGCAGCTTTGCCTAGACAGAAGTCACATGTGGACTAATGCCAAAATTAAAACCAATGAGAATGTCAGAGCCTTGGCATGACAGTTCTTGATCAAGATTAAAAAAAAAAAACATTGGGAAGGAAAATTCCTCTCCCCCTGGTAAATTAAAAATGTGTGGTACACCTGTATCAATAAATCAAGAATGATCTTTGTGAGATGACAGATGTCAAGCCCTAGCATAAGGTCTGCCCTATTAGTACATACATCCTTATTAGCTATATAGAGGAAATCAATGGATGGATCTAATTTGAATCAGTGTCAAAGCCTCATCTGTCCATTCCGTTAAAAGCTCAGGACAAACTACCACATATGTCTCCTCACAACAGTTTTGGATGGTCACTGTTCAGGCTTCCAGAGTCCTATGGCATGATGATTATTCACCTCCAGGATCTGGACAGCATCCCAGCCCTGGTCTAATAAAAAAGAGTTTAACTTCTTGTCACCCAGCGTTTAGTCCTACCCAAAGCACTCTATGGATAGTTTATTAAGAGTGTTTCTATGTTCATACCATTGCACTACAGAGAAGCATAGCTTTTTTGTTAAATTCAGAAATCACTAATATCCTACTATTTGGTATCTGATTAATTATATAATTTAATGTAATTTATATAATTATGTTTGCTTTTATATAGCATATAAAATTAGCCTGAATGTTTTTCAAATGATAATGAGAGTTTTAATTCTTCCTTTCCAATTTGGATGCCTTTTAAATCTCTTCTTCTTGTCTGATTATTGTGGATAGGACTTTCCAGTATTATGTTGAATAAGAATGGTGAAAGCAGATATCTCTATCTTCTTCCTATTCTTAGGGAAAATGGTTTTAGTTTTTGCCCATTGAGTATAATGTTGGCTGTAAGTTTTCATATAGGCTTTTATTATGTTGAGATATGATCCCTCTATTCCCACTTCACTAAGAGTTTTTATCAAAAATGGGTATTGGGTTTTATCCAATGCTTTTTTTGCCTCTATTGAAATGATCATGTGATTTTTTGTCTTTCAATTTGTTTATATAATTTGTCACGTTTATAGATTTGCAAATATTGTATCAACCTTGAATCCTCGGAATAAATCCCACTTGGTCATGGTGTATGATCTTTTTAATATATTGCTGGGTCAAATTTGCTAATATTTTGTTTTGGATTTTAGCATCTATGTTTATCAGGGATACTGGCCTGTAGTTCTCTTTCTTTGTAGTGTCTTTATCTGGTTTTGGAATTAGGATAATGCTGGTTTAATAAAAAAAGCTTTGAAGTGTTCCTTCCTCTCAAATTTTTTGAATAGTTTGGGAAGGATAGGTGTTATTTATTCTTTCAAAATTTGGTAAAACTCCCCTGTGAAGCCGTCTGGACTAGGGCTTTTGTTTGCTGGGAGATTTTTGTTTTGTTTTGTTTTGTTTTGTTTTGTTTTGTTTTTACTGCTTCTATTTCATCAGTTGTTATTGGCCCAATCAGGTTTTCTGATTCTTCCTAATTCAGTTTTGTAAGATAGTATTTTTCCAAGAATTTGTCCATTTCATCCACTTTGTTCAGCTTCTTGGCATATAGCTGTTCATAGTATTTTCTTACAATCCTTTAATTAGAGAAACGAAACGTTTTCAATAATGTATTTTATTTTTCAAATGAATATGCCATAGTTCAAGCCACCAAATGAATTTTTTGGAGTCTGTTTATCATGTGGAAAGCACACAAATGCCAACTCTTAATGTAACTGCTAAGACAAATATTATATTACATTAAGTATTACAAGATGAAATGTTATACTAAATAATTTTATTATTTACAGTGTTAATTACTTAATCCTATAATCCTAATGTCATAAATTAGTTTTATGAGAAAGTATATTTTGTCTTTTTCATTTTGCATTTCAAAATGATCCTACATCTTGAAATAATCAATTCCCTATGAATAATTTATTTGAGTACATATTTTTTTGCTAGGTATCTTGTGGGGTGTTATAGAAACCTAAAAGGAAGGTCCATCATAAATTCTGACTTAAGTAGTAATAATTTTAAGAACTCATGAAGTTTTGCTATTGCCTAAACTCTCTGATTAACACTTAATAATGCATCATATAGGTCTTTTACCTCCTTAGTTAAGTTTATTCACAAATATTTAAATTTTTTTGATGTGATGATAAATAGGACTGCTCTTTTAGTCTCTCTTTCTGTAAGTTCATTATTGGTGTATAGAAATGCCATTGATTTCTTGGCATTAATTTTTTTATCCTGCTACATTGCAGAATTCATTTATTAAGTCTAATAATTTTTAAATGGAGTCTTTAGGGTTCTCTTTGTACAGTATCATGTTATCTGAGAATAAGGACAGTTTTACTTCTTCTTTTCCAATTTGGATGCCTCTTATTTCTTCTTCAATATTTACAGGGAACTCATACAAGTTAACAAAAGGAAGATAAACAACCCAGTCTAAAAATGGGCAATGGACCTAAATAGATAGTTTTCGAAAGAAGACAGAAGGAAGGCAAGAGACATATGGAAACATGCTCAAAGTCACTAATCATCCAAGAGATGCAAATCAAAACAACAATGCAGTACCATCTCACACCTTTCAGAATGGTTATCATCAACAAATTAACAGGGGAGAAACCAAGATGGCAGCATAGCATAGGTAAATACCTAAACTGCTGCTTTGCACAACAATTTCAAAACTACAACTAAAAGACAAAATGGACATCATCCAGAAACACAGAAAGGCTGACTAAGTGGAAATTTTACAACTACAAGGAAAGAGAAAAGCACACTGAGACTAACAGGAGCTGTGGGAGGCAGAGGTACGGAGGTGTGCACGCAGAGAGGGCTAGCAACTGAGTACTCGTTCGGCTTTCTCAATACAGAGGGAGACAAAAGCTCCTGAATGCTCCAAACTCCAGTTCCGGGGGAGACTCTGGGGACCCAGACTCATACAGGGAGAAACTGGACTGTCTGGCAGCGGGTGAAACTGAAGGGTGGCTTTCTCTCAGAGGTGCTTGCAATGATGACCATGGGACACTGAGACCCAGGGGCCTCTTAGGGCAGGGTTGACTGGAAGTGATTGCTGCTTGCTCTGCCCTGAGACTGCACCCCATGAAGCCATTGTTGTTTGCTCTGCCCTGAGACTCCACACCATCCAAGCTGAATGCAGCGGCTTTTGCATATGAATGGCCTGGTCCTTTAAACTCTAAACTTACCTAACAAACTGCAGCTGAGTCAGTGAGACCCAGAACATCCAAAAGAAGACCTGAGGCCCTGAAGCAGCTTGCAATACTCCACAGCTGGGCCTCATTTGGCACCTCCAAAACCAAAACAAAGAAAATGAATCTGCAGATCTCTCCATAGCTCCTACTGGGTGGCCTGAGACAGCAGCTAAATTACTACCTCCTTGGAGATCCAAGAGCCAGTGTACACAGAGGTCAGAGTGAGACCATCCAAATTATAACTCCTCAGATCCATAAGGGACACACTCAGTGGGCAGACTCAGTGAGAACCAAAGCCCCACTGAAGCAAGTCTTGCCTCATAAAGTTGTCTCCAGCACAGAAGTTCTCCAGTGTACTGACACATCTGATCCTCACAGCCAATTGGTCTGGAGGTCAATTCACCCCAGTGATACCAACAACAATCAAGGCTTAATTACAACCAGACTGTGCACACAGCCCACAAAGGGGTGCACAAGAGTATCCATCCACCTCAGGTAACTAGGGAGGCTGAGCTATTGGGCCCTATAGGATACCTAGCACACAAAGCCATTCTATCAACACAGGGAAGCAGTCAAAATGTGAAGACAAACAAACAGGTCACAAATGAAATAAATGGAGGAAAGCAAAAGACTGGATATAGAGTTCAAAACCATGGTTATAAGGTTTTTCAAAAAATTTATAGAAAAGGCCGATAAATTTAGTGAGACCCTTGAGGATATGAGAAAGGACCAACTAAAAATTAAACATACACTGGCTGAAATAAAAAATAATGTAAAGAGATCCAACAGAAACTAGAAGATCTCAAGAATCAAGTTGAAGATTTGAAATACAAAGAAGCAAAAAACACCCAACTGGAAAAGCAAAAAGCAAAAAGAATCCAAAAAAATATGAAAATAGTGTAAGAAGCTTCTAGGACAACTTCAAGAGTACCAACATCTGAATTATGGGAGTGCCAGAAGAAGAGAGAGCAAGATACTGAAAATCTATTTAAAGAAATAATGACCAAAAACGTCCCCCACCTGGTGAAAGAAATAGACTTACAAGTCCAGGAAGCACACAGAACCCCAAATTAAAGGAATCCAAAGAGGACCACTCCAAGATACATCATAATTAAAATGCCAAAACAAAAGACAAAGAGAGAATATTAAAAGCAGCAAGAAAAAAACAGTTAGTTACCTACAAGGGAGCACCCATAGGACTATCAGTTGATTTCTCAGAAACTCTGAAGGCCAAACGGGAGTGGCAAGAAATATTCAAAGTGATGAATAGCAAGAACCTACAACCAAGATTACTCTACCCAGCAAAGCTAGCATTCAAAATTGAAGGTCAGATAAAGAGCTTCACAGATAAGAAAAAGCTAAAGGAGTTCATCAACACCAAACCAATGTTATATGAAATGCTGCAAGGTATATTTTAAGAAGAAGAGGAAGTAGAAGAAAAAGGTAAAGATAAAATTTATGAACAACAAATACATATTTATCAACAAGTGAATCTAAAAATCAAGTGAATAAAAAAATCTAATGAACAGAATAAACTGGTGACTATAATAGAATCAGGAACATAGAAAGGAGTGGACTGTCAATTGTCTTGAGGAAAAGGGTGTAAGGGTGTGGGAAGAGATTGGACAATTATTGTACACCTAAGAATAAAGACAGTTGGGCGGAGGGAAAAGGAGAGGGTGGGGTGGGAATCAGGTGGAGGGGAGCTATGGAGGAAAAAAGAGGAACAATTGTGATAATCTGAACAATAAAGATTTATTAAATTAAAAAATGATATTAGCTTGTAAGAATATATAATAAAGAACTTCAAAATTCATAAAAAAATTTAAAAAAGTAAAAAAAAAAAGAAGATAATAAATCCTAAGAAAAATGGCAACAACACAGAACAGGAGAGAAAAGGAGGCTTGAATTGCCCCCAGCAATGGAGGAAGCCAAGTTTCCACAGCCCTGGCCTGCCTTGGCCTTAGTTTAAAGCTACAAAGTTTCAATTATAGAAGATAAATAAATCCCAGATCCCAGGTCCTCCACTTGGGTAACCAGGGGGCATGGGGAGCCTGAAAACCACCGCAGGCCCCTTGCCCAGACCACCCCATGCCTCAAGAAAACACCCACTGTGATCCAGGACACCCTTTAGGGTAAACTACCTGGCCCCCACCCATGCAGAAGGCCTCTATCCTATCTAATAAAAGAGCAATATGCAGATTGACCATCACTCCAACACACAAGATGACTGCCCCCATGTGGTCACAAGATCCTGCCCCCATGTAGACACAAGATGGCCACCATAAGATGGCCAGCAGAGGAGGGCAGTTGGGATTGATCAAGACTGAGGGGAAGGCAGTTAGGGGTGACCAGGCCTGAAGGGGAGTGGTTAGGGGATGATCAGGCTGTCAGGCAGAAGTGATTAGGGGCAATCAGGAAGGCAGGCAAGTGAGCAATTAGGAGCCACTAGTCCTGGATTGCGAGAGGGATGTCCGATGGCCCATCTAAGCCTGATCCAGGTAGGGTAGGGCCTAGATGGGCAGTCGGACATCCCTCAAGAGGTCCCAGATTGGAGAGGTTGCAGGCTTGGCTGAGGGACACACACCCCTGTGCACAAATTTCATGCACTGGGCCTCTAGTATACTATAATAAATGAAAGTTATGTGAATATGGTCACTCATTTCAGGGGACTCTTTGTTGAAGTCTTTATATAAGCTCAAAGTTTTCTGGTGAAACATATTGCCAACAATTGAAATACATTTCCTGTTCATGTCTTCCACCCGCAAATTTATTGGCTTTTCCATCTTAACTAAACACTTACCATTCACTGTGGCCATAACTTGTGCCAATTTGAGGTGTGACAGCAAAACTAGAATATTTTTTCTTCATAATTTCATGAATAGATTTTTTTAAAAACCCTTACCCAAGGATATGTTTTCATTGACTTTTTTTTTTTTTTGGAGAAAGAGTGAGAGAGAAACATTAGTTATCTCTTGCCTTGTCTGAGGATTGAACCTGAAACCTGGTGATGTGCCCTGGTAATTGAAACCACAATCTTTTGATACAGGATGATGCTCCAACCAAGTGAGACATCCCACCAGGGCTCAAAGATAGATTTGTTCTTACTGTAGATCTTAGAAACCTCAGCAAACAATATTTTGTCTCCTTATTAAGTCTATACTTTTATCTTTTTGCTTAAAAAATACTTACAGCTCCTCTTTGGCATATCTGAATTGCTAGCATTGCTATTCTTGTGCTTTGGAACCATCAGCCAGTAAAATAAGGATTACTTGAAAATAGGCACTGTGGTACAGAGATGGTGGATCTGACATCTACTAAGTGACTAATGGGTGAGGAGTGTACACAAGGACAGAATGGGTCAGAATGATATTTCATCACACTACTCAGAATGGTGTGCAATTTAAAACTCATGAATTGTTTATTGATTTTTTTTTATTTTTGGAATTTTCCACATAATATTTTCAGACTGTGGTTGAAGTGAAACTGTGGATAAGGAAGTTCTATTGTACTTTATAAAGCTGCTGAAAATGCCTTCTTCCATATATAAATACCAATTAACTGTCATTTCATGGTGGGGACTTTAAAATTCAGTAACATTTATAACTTATGTTAGCTATCTTGACAAATTTGTTCCAGATTCACTTATGTCCCTTTGGTCAAACAAATATTAGAAACCATTTAGTCTTTAGCTTTCTTTTATAAAATGCAACCTCATAAGGTAGATATGGTATTATGGAAAGCTGTGTATGGGGAAAAACTATAAGTTTAATGCAGAGCTTAGCCATTTACTACTTTTATATGGCTGACCAAGCCTGTTACTTTACTATAAAATTTAAAAAATAAAAGGTATAATCATGCCATTATGAATAGTGAATAAAAAAGCATATAAAATGTTTTGTGCACTGTAAATTAAAATGTATGTTGGTATCGATTTTGTGTCACACCCCCTAACATCTTGCCAATGTTTTAATAAACAACTACATAGCAAGAGCCCATTTTGTGCTTAATGTGATTGATTAAAACAAAACAAATCAGACAAACAAAAACTAACAGTAAGAGAATTGTTCCTGTCAGTAGGAAGATTATAGTTAATGGAGAAGATAAATAACATTTGTACTAATACATGAAAAATCAGTAGGATCAATTCTAAAGAAATCAATCAGAAAAAGTTAACATAAGAGAAGGTACACTGTACATTCCTAAAATCTAGAAATATTCACGTTTAGAGCATGATTATTACCGCTTAGTTCTCATTTAGAAAATGCACTAGCTGCTGATGGTTTTCAGCTCAGCTTCAGGGGAGGACAAGCTTTAAATTGATGGGGAAGGGAATCTTACTCTGGAAAGGAGGTCAGAGTAATGGAAATGCAAGCAGAGTGGGAAGAATAAAAACTATGGTATAAGGAGATGATGAAAAAAGACTTCCAGGAAGAAGAGGTCAATTTGAGAAGAATGAATGGAGAAAGAACAACTGATTGCAATTGAGAGAAACTGTGAAGCTCAACAAAGAACAGAAAGAAAAGGAAAATGGTGTAATTAGAAAAAAGAAGAGAATCATGAACAGCCCAGTTTAAGATATATTATTTTTATTAATCCGTTTTGATATCAAGTGGAGATGCCTATTCTCTTAAGCTATGAAATTTGAATTTATTTATTTATTTTTTGTCTAATTGAGCAAACCGAAGCTTAGCAACAAGATGCCCTGGGCATATAAGAGAACTGAAATATAAATATTCAATCTGTGTCAGTATAAACTGCTCTAATGTAATTTGCTGCTAAAAAGAACTGTAGTTAGTGTCTGTCTTTGTGAAATGAACTGCAGTATCTTTCTTTTCTTTTTAAATATGTTTTTATTGATTTCAGAGAGGAAGGGAGAGAGAGAGAGAAATAGAACCATCAATGATGAGAGAGAGTCATTAATTAGCTGCCTCCTGCATGTCCCACACTGGGGATCAAGCCTACAACCTGGGCATGTGCCCTGATTGGAAATTGAATCATGACCTACTGGTTCATAGGTCAATGCTCAACCACTGAGCCATGGCAGTTGGGGTTCAGTATCTTTCTTAATGATATATCATGCTGATTGTTGCTACTGGGTTATTTTACAAAATAATCTTGAAGAATAATTAAGATTTCCAGAGTCTAAATGTTTCTTAAATCTCAGGAAGATTAGCTAAAAGATAGTCAGCCATAAAGTTTTTTACTATTCGACATTGTAAAACATAATTATTAATATCTCAAGTACTCAATAACTTTTTAAAATAAACCAATATCGTTCAAAACATAGGCTCCTTATTATCTTCCAAAACCCTCTAATCAATCCTAATTCCAAGGCCTTACTCATGCTCTTTTCCCCACAGGATAGAAGTCCTATGAAACTTTAACAAAGAACGGCTTTTTAAACCAAATCAAGTTCCAGTTCTTCCCTGAAATTCATTACTGATTCTGTTCTCCTTGCCTATTGTATTGTGTACCACTTCACCTTTACTTTTATACTGCCATTCACTACGTCAATTTCACTTATATTCCAAACTCCTCAACCAAAGGAGCATGTCTTTTTGCCTCTCTGGTGGGTGACAATCTCTCTGGAGTCTTCATCCTATGACAATGTAATGGAAGCTATGAGCTCAATCCCCAGAAAATGTATATGCAAATATACATTCCCAATTTTGCATATAATTTCAGGTAAAATAGTATCAAACTCTGGAAGCAACAAAGTAATGCCAGGATCAAATGTCCTGAATTAGTGTTTAACAAATATCCCTGAATAAAGTATGAATTCAGCACATGCATGTTAATAGATTAACTATAGATACTAAATTATTTTTGAACTATTAACAAAATTAATTGGACCAGGTGCTCTGAGAGAACCAGGAAAGAAAATTGATAATAGTCCAAAGAGGGCAAAGAATAGGGGATTTAAGAAAAAAATAAAAGCTTTGGCCCTAGGTATTAATCTAGCTACAACTGTCTTTTTCTAGTAAAGATTTGTTACCATGTACACATTTCCTATAGAAAAACAGGTAGTAAATCTATGCTTGCAGCAAGCCTTAGAATACAAGATGCCTTAAAGAACCTTGTGCATCAAAGTAAAAATAGAAGTGACAGTGAGAAGGAGGAAGGAGGAAGATATGCTGGAATGCAAATCACACCCTTGGTTTCTTGATGAAGCATGACTCAGAAACTACCAAAGATATTAACCAATCCCCAGGCAGAGGTATGCTGAAGCCTGTAGAGTTCAGGAGGTAGATGGAAAAAGTGGGTCTCTGATATATTTTTTAAAATGAACAACTCCAACAAGATTAGTAATAATAATAATAATAATAGATATAACTGTCATTTACTGAACATTTCTGTGTCAAGCACCATACTAATAATTTTACATGCATTATCTCTCAGTAGGATGAATATGTTTTATTATGTCAGCAGTTTAAATATGTGTCATTAAAGCTTAAAAATGGAGATGAGTCTATCTATTTACCCAATGCATTGTGTACAAAGACATCCAAGAAGTGGAAGTGAAACAGGAAATGAGCAATCTGCTTACCCCTATGTTACAGGCAAATGTATATAGTCTTCTAGAAACAAAAGCAATAATCTTTCCAAATCACAAAAATTTAAAACAAAAACTATTTTAAAATAATTAAAAATAATTTTATATCTAAGGTTATACTAACTTATGCTTTTTATTACTACAAATAATGATACAAATAACATTTCACTTTATAATAAATTTGATTGCTAACTATAGTCTCAACAATAACATAGTTTAAATGTATTAATAATAATTCTGAATATATGACTCAAGCAATCCTCTTTGGAAAATAAAATTTAGTCAGTTTTAAATATTTCTACCTTGGAAGGTTAAGCTTTCTTTTTTTTTTTAAATATATTTTATTGATTTTTTACAGAGAGGAAGGGAGGAAGTATAGAAAGTCAGAAACATCGATGAGAGAGAGACATCGATCAGCCGCCTCCTGCACGCCCCCTACAGGAGATGTGCCCGCAAGCAAGGTACATGCCCCCCAACCGGAATCGAACCTGGGACCTTTCAGTCCGCAGGCTGACGCTCTATCCACTGAGCCAAACCGGTCTCGGCAAGCTTTCTTTTAATAAATCAAGAATATCACATGTAAAAAATACAACCAGTGCTCTCAAACAAGAATAATAACTTTTTTCTTCTAACCAAAGGTCTGTGTATTGAATTTATGTTTTTTCTTCTTAGGAGAAAGCACATAATTCACTCAATCAGTACATATTTATTGAATATCAACTACATGGGATATGAAGACAATTGAGACATCCTCCCTAATCTCAAGGAGCTCAATATAACAGGGAAAGTAAACAATACACACAAATAACTATATTATAAGATAGAAAGTGTAGTGTCATAGGATATCATTATCTTACTTCCACCTACTGGCATTACATCCTCCTAATCACATGACTTAGTAGCATTTACAGAACATACAGAAATCTTATAGAACGACTTAACAGTAAAGAGCTGTATCTGTTCATCCAACTGGTTCTTTATTTAAACATACATTTTCTTTACTCTAGCAACAAATATTATTGAAGGTATTTTGTGGGTCTTTCCTTGTTCTTTAACTGTAGTATACAAGAGGCCCAGTGCATGAATCAGGGATCCAGGCCTATGAGGGAGGGCAGCCAGCAGGTGGAAGGGATCATGGGAGGTTTGCTGGCCGCGGGAGGTTGGCTGGCTGGGGGTAGGGGCCGTGGGAGGTTGGCTGGCCATGGGAGGTTGGCTGTGGGAGCACATTGACCACCAGGGGGCAGTTCCTGCATTGAGCTTCTGCCCTCTGGAGGTCAGTGTGTGTCATAGTGATTGGTCAATTGGTATTTTTGGTCATTCTGGTCTTTCAGTCATAATGGTCACTTAGGCTTTTTTAAAAAATATATATTTTTATTTACTTCAGAAAGGAAGGGAGAGAGATAGAGAGAGAAAAAAAATCAATGTGAGAGAGAATCATTGATTGGTTGCCTCCTGCATGACCCCTATTAGGAATCAAGCCTTCAACCTGGATATGTGCCCCTGACCAGAATCTAACCAGGAAACTTTCAGTCTGTAGACCAATGCTCTATCCACTGAGTCAAACAAGCTATAAATATATAGATTAGAGGCCCTGTGTATGAAATTTGTGCATGGAGCATGTAGGTGTCCTTCAGCCCAGCCTTCTCCCTTTCCAATCTGGGACCCCTTGACGGATGTTGGACATCCCTCTCAAAATCCAGAACTGCTGGCTCCCAACTGCTCACCTGCCTTCCTTTCTGAATGCCCCTAACTGCCTCTGCCTGCCAGCCTGATCATCCCCTAACCACTCTCCTGCCAGCCTGATTGATACCTAACTGCTCCCCTGGCAGCCTGTTTGCCCCTAATTGCCCTCCCCTGCAGGCCTGGGTCACTCCCAACTTTCCTTCCCTGCAGGCCCGGTCACTCCCAACTTCCCTCCTCTGCCAGTCTGGTCCCTCCTAAATGCCCTTCGCTGCAGGTTTGATCCCCCCAACTCCCTCCCTCGCAGGCCTGGTTCCTACCAACTGCCCCCCTCTGCTGGCCATCTTGTGGTGGCCATCTTGTGTCTACATGAAGGCAGGATCTTGTGACCATATGGAGGCTGTCATTTTGTGTATTGGAGTGATGCTCAATCTGCATATTAGTCTTTTATTAGATAGGATAAAGGCCTGCTACATGGGTGGGGGCCAGCTGTTTTTCCCTGAAGATTGTCCTGGGTCAAGGTCGGTGTTCCCTTGGGTCATGGGGTGGCCTGGGAGAGGGGCCTGTGGTGGTTTGCAGGCCAGCCATGCCCCCTGGCAACCCAAGTGAAGAGCCTGGTATCTGGGATTTATTATCTACTACAACTGAAACTTTGTAGCCTGGAGTGAAGCCAAGCCTTCTGCTCACGCAGCCATTGAAACTTTGTTGCCTTAAGTGCCGGCCAAGGTGTATGGAAAGCTTGGCTTCCTCCATCACCAGGGACAACCCAAGCATCCCTCCTGCTCTCTCTGGGGCCATAGCCATCTTGGTTGGGTTAATTTGCATACTCACTCTGATTGGCTGGTGGGCGTGGCTGGTTGGGCATGGCTGGTGAGTTTAGCAGAGGTATGGTCAATTCACATATTACACTTTTATTAGATAGAATTCTTCTTGGAAAAAAAATCAAAGGCTATCTATCTAAATGCTCATCTCAGAGTAATCAATAGAAAAAACATTTGCTAAATAGGTACCTAAAACATCAGGAGTACGTACTGACTAAAATATTGTTTATCATAGCTATAAGGGCTACCAATATATTTTAATTCTTAAAATGTTGCTATGCATTTGACTATAATCAACAACATTTAGGTGATTACATCAAATGTTTTATAACTTTCAAAATCAGCCTTCAACTCAGTGGGTATCATTTGGAATGTTGACATTGATATATTTTTGTTTAAAATGAAATTAAATGTAAAATACTGAAAGCAAAGGCACTGTCTAAAAAGAATTTTCCTGAAAAGCAATTCCAATCCAGTTATTTTATGGAGGATGGCTTTCAGAACTAATTGCACTTACTCTGAATTAATGAACCCTTAATGCTTTCTTTTCTTTGACATTTGGCAGTGCATTTGGTAAGTCAAGCGTAGGAAGAAAAAAAGAAAAATTTTCTCTGCCTCTTTCTCAGATGACTTGAAATTAGCCCAACTTTTATCCCCCTGCTCTAAGACAATGATGACTTGAAATTAGCCCAACTTTTATCCCCCTGCTCCAAGATAATGATCTGGCAAGGTGGCTGTGAATCCTATATAATATAAGGGTAGTACTCAAATTGACACTAATGGTGGAACTGGGAAGGACCAGTCTCTATGATGTGCACTGAAGACAAGGGAAGCAGATGCTCAACACAGGAGCTGCCTCCTGGTAGTCAGTGTGCTCCCACAGGGGGAGCTCCATTCAGCCACAAGCTGGGCTGAAGGCTGCAAGCACAGCGGCAGTGGCAGGAGCATCTCCCACCTCCTGAGCAAGGCTAAGGATATCTGACTGATGGCTTAGGCCTGCAGGAGAGTGAACCTAAGCCCTCAGGCAGACATCCCCAAGGGCTCCCTGGATGCTAGAGGAATGTCTGACTGCCAGCTTAGGCCCAATACCTCTGAAAGCAGCCTAAACCATCAGGTGGACATCCCCCAAGGGGTCCCAGACTACAAGAAGGTGCAGGCTGGACTGAGGTCCTCCCTCACACCCTAGTGTACTAATTTTCATGCATCAGGCCTCTTGTGCTTATATAAAATGCTAAAAACACAAAATAAAACAGTGTTATAAGCTTTAGCTTGTATAATGGAAGTTAAACCCATTTTTTCTAACATTCTATGATAACCTGTTGCTGAACTCTCCACTGTTCTTTTAATGTGCTGAGGCCACAAAAACCTAGGCAACACAGAGGGGTTTAATATAAACTTACAAATAGTATTTATTATTATTATTATTTCCACCCTTGCCCCACTCTATCTATTCTGGTAAGAGTAATTTTTTCAAAGTGACCCTTCAGAAACTTTAAAATGGAACATTACCCTACTGCTCAAAACACTCCCATGGTTTTCTATTTTATTCTAAATAAAAGCCAGAGTCGTCCCAGTGCCCTGTACCATTTGCTCCCAGGTTCCTGCTCTGAAGTTTTTGGTGCTTTCTCAGCCTGTACCACTGGTCCCTGATGGCTTCTTTACTTTCCGCAAATCGCCAGGCATTGTCCCACCTCTTATGAAAGTTCAATTTCTCATCTCATTCAAATTTGTACTCAAATGTGACCTTCACTAACCACTCTTATTTTAAAAAGCATTCTACATTCATTCCTGCCCCAACCCCCAACCAAGAACTGTACATTTCCTTTTCCTGTCTTTTTTTTTTTTTACTTTTTTGGTAGCACTTGCCAAAATAAAACATACTGTCAATAAAGTCTCTTTATCTTCCTATCTCCCTCTCTTCTTCCTCCTTTTCTTCTTTTCTTTATTTCTGTACTGTCCCCATTAAAACCTAAGCTCTTTGAGACCTGGAAATTATTGACAATGAGTAATTTTGAACTCAGGCTCAGTTTTCTTGTTTTTTGTTTTGTTTTGTTTTGTTTTTTTAAGTAGGAAACAAATGATCTAGATGCTATTAGCTCTAAAACCAACCAAACTCACCAGACCTGAGCCTCTGCACTGAGACCCAGTTATAACATTGAATAGTTATACAACTGTAAGCAAATAGCACCATTTCTCTGACCTTTAATTTTGTTTCCAAAAATAAGCATGTTATAGACCTCACAGAGAATGTGAAATAGGATTAAATGTGTAATACATAAAAATATTTAGAATAGTACCTGACATAATTAAAGTTCTCTAGGGGTAAGATATTGTTAAATAAATTTTGTAAAGACCCCTAAGTCTTCATATTCCTCACACAACTTTCAAATTCTTTATTTTATTTCTAAAATATTTATGTAGCTAAAATGTGCAAAATTTCTCTTAACAATTTTACATTTTGAAACACTTTAAAATCCTTAAAATTAACATATTGCAGAGCCAAACCAAATACATTACTTAACCACATTAAATGATTATAAATTTTTATTTATAATTGTTTCTAAACTTATATAAGTACTCAACATTTTTTAAAAGGCATAAATATTATTATCTCAAATAATGATTACTAGTGAAAAGGCTAATTTAAATAAGATACAGTAATAATATATTAACATGAGAATACAATATGAATAAAATACTTAACTAAGCTCAAATCTAGAAAATAATTTAATATGTGTTATGTATATTGTCAAAACCATCACAAATTATATAAGAAAATACTTAAAATCATAAAACTAAACTAGCTAAAAGTTAAACTGAATCACTTGCAATTAACATATCTTACGAAATTATTTTATGTTAACTAAAAGTAATAGGTATAACTCTTCCAACTAATAAAAATATAAATTATAAAATAATTGGTTTGTAGGAAATAAAATATCCAATATAAATAAAATCATCTAATAAAATATGCAGTACATTGCATATATATAATAGAGTAGTAATTTTAAATGTGATGTATCTTTGCTTATGGCCATAATATTTCTGTTTGAGGGGATTAAAGGCTGTTAAGAGTGTTGCCTCTGGGAAAATAACAAGGGATCTGAAAAAAATACATTTTTCAATTCACATTTCTTTTTATTACCTGAATATTTTAAATATTTTTATGAAATACATTTTCATTCAAAATCAAAATAAAGCTAAAATATTTCATTCAAAACTCAAGTTAAAATTTTTATTTAAAAACACTGTTCTTTATAGCATTAAAACAAATTTTTCTTAAAATTACCAGTTTCCAATGTAGATTATTAAACATATATTGAGAATCATACCTATTTAGAGAGAATATCTTTGTTTTTCAGTAAGAGAACACGTCTGTGCTTTGAGTACAAGAGATTTATGACAATTGAGGAAATAGTTAAAAGCAGAAGGAAGGAAAAGGTGGAGAGTAGATAAAAGGAAAAAGATAATGCAAAAAGAATGATTATATATTTCAAAGATAGTTTGCATTGACCCAAATAATATAAAATATGGTCTTATTAAAGTGGAATTGGCATATATCGATATATATAAAAGCCTAAGTGACCATTGCATCAGGATGACCGGTAGGAAGCTATGACACGCACTGACCAACAGGGGGCAAACGGTTAATGCAGGAGCTGTCCCCCTGGTGGTCAGTGTGCTCCCACAGCCAATCACCCATGGCTGGCCAACCTCCTGCAGTCCTTCCTCTGGCCAATCAGCCCTGATCAGGACTGGGCAAGAAAGCACTGATCAGTAGTGAGAGGCCCCACCTGTGCATGATTTTGTGCACGAAGCCTCTAGTTGTTACATAATATGCTTTTACTTTTATTGTCTACCTCAAAATGAACACTTAAATTAGCACACATTCATTTGGAACTTTATAGTGAGCTAAGTAGCCAATTTATTCTAAGGAAATGAAGACTAACAAAAGAAGATAAGTTATATTTTAACTCATATGAAAACTAGAATCAACCATAACTAATTCCAGTCATGAATATTCTTATTATCAATGTCACACATTAAATTACTATATTAGATTTAAGAAAAATAGAAATGTGTGAAAACTAAATGAAAAAAAAATATGAAGAGATGATTCATCCAGCAATATCACCAGATTTTTAAGTGCTTGCATAGTAAGTGCTAAGCACTGCCAACTCAGTCAACACTGAGGATATAATTAGAAACAATGCAGAAATTATTTCTGTACTCATAGAACCCTTAAGTTCAATATGATTTTTATAATGTAAAAACTAATTCTTCATTGCTATAATTTTATAATTTAATGTTGTTTAAAGTATAAAAATATAAATACCAGAATTTTTTGTTATTCTCAAATTAGTAACCATTCCTCAGAGATGTATTTCTCAGTGAATTTTTTCAGACATTTTCTGAAAATACGTTTTTATACCCAGAGGATGTAAGATCACAGAGTGTTCCCATTACAAGAAAAAGAAACAAATGACAACAACAAAAATCTATGATGCCATGATTCTGAGAACACATTGCCAAAATAATTGGGAAAAAATCCTAAGGTTAAAAATTTAGCAATATCAGCCTGGCTGGTGTGCTCAGTGTTTGAACATCAACCTATGAACCAGGAATTCAAGATTTCAATACATAGTTAAAGCACTCCTCTACAATCCACTTAAGATTTCCTTCCACTTACTCTCATCATTATTCTTACCTGTAAGTTATGAATTTATAAATACATTTCCTATTTAAATGTACTAAGTATTCAATATCTTCAAAATTAAATTCTGCTTAGGATTTCCCAAAACATGACAAAAAGTTTCAATTACTTTCAAATCCCTTCCTAGTATATACAACTTGCTAATTCTTGACAGTTCTGCAGAAATTTTCAGAGTATGACATACTCATACTCTTATAATATGGAGAAACTAGACATTTACATTCCAATATAATCAATCCTTATTTTTAAATAGCCAGCAATATTACATTATTGAATTAATGTGTTAGTGTTTCCAATATTGCATACATTCTGTGGGACTCCCAAGCACATGGAGCAGATTGTGCTAGAATTCTGAGGCAGGAAGACATGTGAAAGTTAAAATTGAAAGGCCAATGTGCTCAGAATATGAGAATGAGAGGACTGATATGATAAATTGGACTGGTGAATACCAAGAGTCAATATTGCATGGACTTGAGTGTCAAGTTAAAAAACAGCAGTCTTGGTAGAGGAAGATGGCTGCCAAAGGGAAGGCAGGCTGTAAGATAGTGTGAGTGAGAGAATGAAAAGAGAGTATGTGAATGTATGGGGAGTATCTATTTGTGAGTGAAGGACACCTACCTATATTCCAAAGAATTCTTGTGGACTATCAGACCGGGCTCCCCTAACCAGGCAGCCTCCACTGCTGCTGAAATCTCTCCCAGAGTGAGCGGCTCTACCACAGAGACTGTGCCATTTTGAAGGGGAGAGTTACTGTGATCAGAAGTCTAGCCTTTCCTTCAATTGGGAAGAATTGGATTTCTCATGGGATCCTACAACCACAACACCCAGGGACCAGTTGCAAACCCCAAACACCGGATCTCAAGCAGCATGAATATGTGGACTCAGATGAGCTCTGCACTTCTAACAGAAAGATCAGATTTTGACCAGAGAAAGGTGAAGTCTGAGATCCAGAATGGAGGGAGAAATGTAAGTAGAAGAATCTAGAGGTTCAGAGGAAGCCTCCACCCCACAAAATCCGCAGACATTGGAAACAGTGTAGTATGCAAACATGGAAGGGGGCCCACAAGGCTGCTGGCAGAAGGGAATTCTATAAATCAACCCATAGCTGGGCTGGCACAAAAAGGCCTGAAACTTAACCAGTAAACCCACTGCACTGTGCTTGGGGGAAAAGACCTGCACAGAGACATGAGCAGAGTTGGGCACAATGCCAGGGTTAAAAAGTTACGAGTTCATGCACTTATTCTGGCTCTTTTTTCTCTTTAAATCCTTGTTTTTGATTATTAAGACTAGTACATGGGATCACTCAATTAAAAACACTCTCAGAGACTGCAAGGGAAAGTTGTTTTTGTGGAACCAGGATATCAGAGCGGGGAGAAACTGTCAGAAAACAAGGTCTGGGGTAGTCCATACCCTAAAACCAGTATTAAGTGCACTATGGAAAACAAATTCTAAATACTGGGTAGAGAGGACTTATGGCCCCAGATGTCAATACAGAAACACTGCCACCCAGGGGTTGAATCACAAACTGATTCTTGTGTAAATACAACCACAGGCAGGCTGAGTAACAAAGAAATAATGCCTTCTTGAAAACAAGATTGTGGCTTACAACACAGAGGAGCTGTGGAACACAGGGAACTTCAACACTGCCCTGACTACCTGACAGAGAACAGGTGTGCCAAACAGAACAGTAGAGAAAGTGAAAAACCTTCACTACTGCACATTTTTATTTTTTAACTTCTACTTAAAAAACTAATTATTTTCTTCTTTTCTCACTTGATTTTACCATTTAAATTATTATATTTTTATTTTTAATCAGTATGATCACTATTATAATTTTACCTTTTTTCTAGTTTCATTTTATTTTCTCTTTATTTAATTTTATTTTGAGATTAGTGTTCTACAGTCTATTTTAATTTTTCCTTTTGAATCATTTTACTCTATCAGAACATTACCTCTATGCCAACACTCTCTTTCTTTGGTTGTCATGCTTCTCTTACCTTATTCCTGTTATGGATTTTCCCTATTTCATTTTTTTATCATGTTAAAAATTCATCCTGCTTATATATATCTAATTTCTGATTCCCTGCTCCATGTCCATACATACTTCTCTTTTCTTACTTCACAATTCAAAAATTTTTCTCTTCCATTTTTTTAAATTAAATCTTTATTATTCAGATCATTACATTTGTTTCTCTTTTTTCCCCTACATAGCACTCCTCCACCCAAATCCCACCCTTCCCTCTGCCCTTACCTCCCTCCCATTGACCTCATCTATAAGTGTGTGATTTTTGTCCAGTCTCTCCCTGTACACCCCACACCCCTTTCCCCCTGAGAATTATCAGTCCACTTCCTTTCTGTGCTCCTGATTCTATTATATTCACCAGTTTATTCTGTTCATCAAATTTTTAATTCACTTAATTTTTAGATTCACTTGTTGATAGATACGTATTTGTTGTTCATAATTTTTTGACTTTAATCTTTTTCTTCTTCCTCTTCTTAAAGAGTACCTTTCAACATTTCATATAATACTGGTTTGGAGTTGATGAACTCCTTTAGCTTTTTCTTATCTGTGAAGCTCGTTGTCTGCCCTTCAATTCTGAATGATAGCTTTGCTGGAGAGATTATTCTTGGTTGTAGGTTCTTGCTAATCATCACGTTGAATATTTCTTGCCACTCCGGTCTGGCCTGCATAGTTTCTATTGAGAAATCAGCTGACAGTCATATGGGTGCTTCTTTGTAGGTAATGAAATGTTTTTCTCTTGCTGCTTTTAATATTCTCTCTTTGTCTTTTGCTCTTGGTATTTTAATTATGATGTGTCTTGGTGTGGTCCTCTTTGGATTCCTTTTATATGGGGTTCTGTGTGCTTCCTGGAATTGTAAGTCTCTTTCTTTTACCAGATGTTGGGAAGTTTTCAGTCATTATTTCTTTAAGTAGGTTTTCAGTATCTTGCTCTCTCTCTTCTTCTGGCACCCCCACAATTCTGATGTTGGTACACTTGAAGCTGTCCCAGAGGCTCCTTACATTATCTTCACATTTTTGGATTCTTTTCTCTTCTTGCTTTTCCAGTTGGGTGTTTTTTGCTTCTTTATATTTCAAATTTTTGACTAGATTCTTGCCTTTCTCTAGTCTGCTGTTAGGACTCTGTATAATATTTTTTATTTCAGTCAGTGTATGTTTAATTTCTAGTTGGTCCTTTTCCATCTCTAGTTGGATCTTTTCCATCTCTAGTTGGTCCTTTTTCATCTCCTCTTGGCTCTTGCTAAGTTTATCCAAATTTTCTAGGATATTCTTGAAAAATCTTATAAGCGTGGTTTTCAACTCTATATCCAGTGGTTTGTTTTCCTCCATTTCTTTTGTTTGTGATCCTTTCCCTTGTCTCGGCATTTTCACTATGCTGGGAGAACTTCTGTGTTGGATTCAGCCTTATGATAGCAGACTTGCAAAATCGCAGAAGCCTCTCTGTTGAGCTTGGGATGGGTGGAATCTCAAGGCTTAAGGGACCGCCTTGCCTTCCAGTTGGCCCCACCTGCCACGCCCCTGAGTCTCACGTGACTGGGTAATCGCTGAAGTGGTCCTTGTGTGCACGCACAGTGCCTCTAGACCACTGCCTTTCCGGCTCCCCTGTGCTCCAGAACCACACAAGTCTAGGTCCCCAGGTTTTCACCTGAAACAGGGGCTTAGTGGAGTCAGAAGTGGCACAGTTGGGAGGGTCTGTCTCCCGCCCACTCGTGAAAGCCAGCGGCACAATCAGCGGTCTGTCCTCTGCACAGTGCCGTGCGTGCCACTAGCCTTCTGACTTTTTGCGACTTACCTAAATTTCTGTGCACCTCTCCCTTTTCACAGTCCAACCCACCCCCCTATGAGTTTTGGCTGGATCTGGGGTTTAGTGTTGTAGGATAAGGGGTTCAATGCCTTTGAGGGTCTCCATTTCCCTCCTGCCAGAGAAAACCAGCCAGGTACTCCGGCACCTGCTCTCTCCATGAGCGTGTCTTCGTACCTCAGCTTTTTGCAGCTCCTCTGGGTCTTCGTGAGCCCCTCTCTATCCTTTTAGTTGTAGAATTTCCACTCAGTCAGCTTTTCTGTGGTTCTGGATGATGTCCGTTTTGTCTTTTAGTTGTAGTTTCCAAATTGTTGTGCAAAGCAGCAGTGTAGGTGTTTACCTATGCCACCATCTTGGATTCTCTCTTTCTTCCATTTTTTAAAAATATATTTTTATTGATTTTTTTACAAAGAGGAAGGGAGAGAGATAGAGATTTAGAAACATCTATGAGAGAGACATGGATCCGCTGCCTCCTGCATGCCCCCCACTGGGAATATGCCTGCAACCAAGGTGCATGCCCTTGGCCGGAATCAAACCTGGGACCTTTCAGGCCACAGACTGATTCTCTATCCACTGAGCCAAACTGGTTTTGGCTGATTCTTTGTTTTGTTGTTGTTTTTTATTTTGTTTTGTTTTGCCCTTTTCTCTGTCCTATTGTTGTTATTAGTTAGATTGTTGATTAAATTGTTTTTTTGTTTGTTCGTGTGGTTTTCTCTCTCCTTTTGCTTCTGTTTTTCTCTCTTCACTTGTTATTAGTTGTTGTAGTTTGCATTCATATGTAGGTGTTAGTTATTTGCATTTTTTGGATTATATCTCATGAAGCTTTCTTCCCATATAGTTTTTTATCCTTCTTTTTCATTTTTTTCTTATCTCTCTTACATTTTTTCCTTTTCTTGATATAATTTTTGCACTCCTTTTTCACTTTTTCCTTTTTGTGTATCTCCTAGTTCTCTTTTCTCTGATAGTCACCTTTATTTGGGGTTATTAGTATTGTGAGTACATTTGTGTTTAGTACCTTGTGCATTGTATTTTAGTACCTTGATTTGTTGTATTTTATGTCTTTCAGTCAACGCAGGAGAGAAAGAGCTACATAACCAGACTCCTGGAGAGGTGACATCATGGAAAGACAAAGAAATTGCCTGTAAACAAAGAAAAAGAGGCATTTCCAAAAAAGGAAGTAAACAAAATGGAGGCAAGCAATATGTCAGAGAAAGAATTCAGTGAAATGGTCATAAGATGGGTGAAAAAAATGAAAGACAAATTTGACAATATGTGTAAGAACCAAGAGGAAATGAAGAAGAACCAAGAAGAAATGAAAAATGACATCATTGTAAAAAAGAACTCTAGAAAGCATCAACAGTAGACTAGAAAATTGAAGGACTGCATCAGTGAGCTAGAAGACAATTTAGGGAAAATATCCAAGCAGAGCAGCTTCTAGAAAAAAAGCTTAAAAAACAAGAGGGAGCCTAAGGAAACTTTGGACAACATGAAATGAACCAACATCTGCATAATAAGGGGATCAGAAGGAGAGGAGACTGAACAAGAAATAGAAAAACTGTTCAAAGAAATAATAACAGAAAAGTTACCTGATATAGAGAAGAAAAAACTCACACAACTCCAAGAAGCTCACAGATTCCCAAACAAAATAAACCCCAAAAGACTGATGCCAAAGCACATTTTAATTAAATTGGCAAACACCACCAACGAAGTAAGAATCTTAAAAGCAGCCAGAGAGAGACAGAAAGTTACCTACAAAGGATCCCCCATCAGACTAGCAACTGATTTCTCAACAGAAACACATCAGGCCAGAAGGGAACTGTATGAAATATACAAACATATGCAAAGGAAAGGACTGAATCTAAGAATATGTGTACCCAACAAGGCTATCAATCAAAATTCAGGGTGAAATCAGGAGATTCACAGACAAAAAAGGACTAAGGGAGTTTATCACCTCCAAAGGAGCAATGAAAGAAATGCTAAAGAATCTGATCTAAAAAGAATAAATAAGAAGCAAAGAAGGAACAGAGGGGTAAAAAATAAAAATGGCAACAAACAAGTACTCATCAATAATAACTTTAAATGTAAATGGGTTAAATGCCCAAATCAAAAGACATAGGGTAGATGAGTGGATAAGAAAACATGACTCATGTATATGCTGTCTATAGAAAACTCACTTCAGATAAAAGGACTCACACAGACTAATGGTGAAAGGATGGAATAAAGTATTTCAAGTAAATGGAAATGAAAAAGAAAGCTCGGGTATGAATACTTATTTCTGACAAATTAGATCTCAAACTGAAGGACATAACAAGAGATAAGAAAGGCCACTACATAATACTAAAGGGAGCAATCTAACAAGAAGATATAACTCTGATAAACATATATACACCCAAATATATACATATATATTAAAAAAAAAAAACTTCTGGAGGATATCAAGGGAGAGATTGACAGCAATACAGTTGTAGGAGGGGAGTTTTTTTTTTATTTTATTGATTTTTTACAGAAAGGAAAGGAAAAGGATAGAGAGTTAGAAACATTGATGAAAGAGAAACAATGATTAGCTGTCTCCTGTACACCTCCCACTGGGAATGTGCCCGCAACCAAGGTATGTGACTTCGACTGGAATCGAACCTGGGACCCCTCCTCAGTCTGCAGGCTGATGCTCTATCCACTGAGCCAAACCGGTTTTGACTAGTAGAGGACTTTAATACTCTATTGATACCACTGAAAAAATCCTATAAACAAAAACTCAGTAAAGAAACATCAATACTAAATGACACACTAGATAAGCTAGAATTAATTGACATCTTCAGAACATTTCACCCCAAACCCAAAGAATATACATTCTTCTCTAGTGCACATAGGACATTTTCAAAGATAGACCTTATGTTGGGTCATAGGCAGTCTCTTCAAATTCAAGAAGATAGAAATCATATCAAGCATCTTCTCAGATCACAAGGGCATAAAACTGGAAATTAACTACAATAAAAACAATCCAAAGAAAACAAACAAATGAAGATTAAACAGCATGCTATTAAACAATGACTGGGTTATCAGAAAGATAAAAGTAGAAATAAAAAACATCCTGGCAACAAACAGTAATGAAAACACAACAATCCAATATCTATGGGACACAGTAAAGGTAGCATTCAGAGGGAAGTTCATAGCTGTACAAGCCTACTGCAAAAACAAGAAACTATGGTAATAAATTACCTAACCCTACAACTCAAAGAGTTAGAAAGAGAGCAAGAAAAGCCTCAGCATAAGCAGAAAGAAGGAAACACTGATGGTCAGAGTGGAAATAAACAACATAGAGACAAAAAAAATACAAAATACCAATAAAATTAAGAGCTGGTTCTTTGAAAGGATAAACAAGATTGATGAACCTCTAGCCAGGCTCTCTAAGAGGCAAAGAGAAAGGATCCAAATAAATAAAATCAGAAATGAAAGCAATGAAATAACAATAGAACCCACCAAAATCAAAGGCTTGTTAAAAAATACTATTAACAACTCTATTACAACAAACTGGACAACCTAGAGGAAATGGACATATTACTAGAAAAATATAATCTTCCAAAAGTCAATTAGGAAGAATCTAAACATCTCAATAGGCCAATAACTATGAAAGAAATTGAAGCAGTCATCAAAAAGCTTCCAGAAAACAAAACCTCAGGTTCATACAGATTAAAAGGGGACTTCTACCAAGCATTCAAAGAAGAATTAAAACCTATCCTGCTCAGACTATTACACAAAATTCAAGAGGAAGGCACACTCCCAAGTTCTTTCTATGAAGCCAGCATTACTCTAATCTCAAAACCAGATAAAGACACCACAAAAAAAGAACTATAGGCCAATATCCTTGATGAACATAGATGCTAAAATCCTAAACAGAATTCTAGCAAATTGGATTCAGCAGTACATTAGAAAGATCATACACCATTACCAACTGGGATTTATTCTGAGGATGCAAGGATGGTACAATAACCACAAATCAATAACTATGATACATCACATAAACAAACTGAGAAACAAAAATCACATAATCATATTAATTGATGCAGAAACACATTTGACAATTTCCAATACCCTTTCTTGATAAAAACTCTCACCAAAATGGAAATAAAGGGATCATGCCTCAATATAATAAAAGCCTTATATGACAAACCTACAGCCAACATTATACTCAATGATCAAAAACTAAACTCATTTCCCCTAAGAATAAGACCAAGACAAAAATGCCCTCTTTCAGCACTCCTGTTAGACATATTAGAAGTACTAGCCATAGCGATCAGATAAGAAGAAAAAATAAAAGACATCCAAATTGGAAAAGAAGAATTAAAACTGTCCTTATTTGCAGATGATATGATACTATACATAGAAACCCCAAAGCTTCCATCAAAAAACTACCAAACCTAATAAATGAATTTAGCAATGTATCAGGACATAAAATTAACACCCAGAAATCTCTGGCCTTTTTATACACCAATAATGAAGTCACAGAAAGATAAATGAAAAAAACAATTCCATTTATCAATGCACAAAAAAATAAATAAGTAAGATACCTAGGAATGAATTTAACTAAAGATGTAAAAGACCTATACTCATAAAATTATAGGACATTGAAAAAAAGAGATAGAACACGACATAAACTAATGGAAGAACATACCATGTTCATGGATTGATAAAATCAACATCTTTAAAATATCCATAGTACCTAAAGCAATCTATAGATTCAATGCAATACCTATTAAATACCAATGGCATGTTTCAAAGATCTAGAACAAACTCTCCAAAAATTCATCTGGAATAGAAAAAGACCCTGAATAGCCACAGCTATTCTGCAAAAGATGAACAAAGTTGGTGGGATCACAATATCAGACATCAAGCTATATTACCAAGTTGTGGTTCTCAAAACTACCTGATACTGGCACAAAAACAAGCATATAGACCAATGGAAGAGAATAGAGAACCCAGAAATTGACCCAAGCCATTATACTCAATAATATTTGACACTGGAGGCAAGATCATACAATGTAGTTAAGACAGTCTATTCAATAAATGGTGTTGGGGAAAACTGGACAGAAACTTGCAAAAAAATAAAACTAAACCACTAACCTACACCATACACAAAAAATAAACTCAAAATATATAAAGACTTAAACATAAGAAGAAGCTATAACAATCTTAGAAGAAGCCATAGGCAGCAAAATAGCAGACATTTGATGTAGCAATATCTTTACCGATACCGGCTCCTAGAGCAATGGAAACTAGGGTGAAAAGAAACAAATGGGACTACATCAAAATAAAAAGCTTCTGCAGAGCAAAAGAAACCATCAACAAAACAACAAGAAAGTCCACTGCATGGGAGAACATATTTGCCAATTTTATCGCCATTAAGGGTTTAATCTCCAAAATTTATTGGGAACCCATACATACAACTTAACAAAAAGAAAATACACAATCCAATAAAAAAAATGGGCAAAGGACCTAAATAGAAACTCTTTGAAAGAGGACATTCAGAAAGCCGAGAGACATATGAAAACATGCTAAAGTCACTAGTCATCCAAGAGATGCAAATCAAAACAACAGTGAGGTACCACCTCACACCTGTCATAATGGCTCTCATCAACAAATCAACAAACAACAGGTGCTGGCAAGGATACGAAGAAAAAGGAATCTTCCACTGCTAGTGGAAATGCAGACTGGTGCAGCCACTGTGAACAGTATTACATTTCCTCAAAAAATCAAAAATGGAACTCCCATTTGACCCAGTAATACCACTTCTAGAAATATATCCCAAGAAAACAGAAACACCAATCAGAAAGGATATATGCTACCCTATGTTCATAGCAGCACAATTTACAATAGCTAAGATTTGGAAACAGCCTAAATGCCCATCAGCAGATAAGTGGATTAGAAACCTACTTCTACACAATGAAATACTATATTGCAGTAAAAAAAAAAAATAAGGAATTCTTACTATTTGCAAAAGCATGAATGGAACTGGAGAGCATTATGCTAAATGAAATTAGCCAGTCAGTGAAAGAAAAATAATATATGATCTTACTCATTTATGGATAATAAAGAACATTATAACCTGTTGAACAAAAAGATAGATAAAGAATCATAGAAGCATAAAATAGACTGTTAAATTACAGTGGGAAGGCTGGGGAAGGGGAAGCAGGGGAAATAAGAGATCAACTGAAGGACTTGTATGCATGCATATAAGCATAACCAATGACACAAGACAATGGGAGGAAGAGGGTGAGGGCATGTGCCAGGGGGTAGATGAGGCTGGGGGAATGTCAATGGGGGGCACAA